>CM060954.1:153498394-154098394 GCA_030765055.1 Mantis religiosa
TAGGTAGGTAGGTAGGTAGGTAGGTAGGTAGGTAGGTAGGTAGGTAGGTAGGTAGGTAGGTAGGTAGGTAGGTAGGTAGGTAGGTAGGTAGGTAGGTAGGTAGGTAGGTAGGTAGGTAGGTAGGTAGGTAGGTAGGTAGGTAGGTAGGTAGGTAGGTAGGTAGGTAGGTAGGTAGGTAGGTAGGTAGGTAGGTAGGTAGGTAGGTAGGTAGGTAGGTAGGTAGGTAGGTAGGTAGGTAGGTAGGTAGGTAGGTAGGTAGGTAGGTAGGTAGGTAGGTAGGTAGGTAGGTAGGTAGGTAGGTAGGTAGGTAGGTAGGTAGGTAGGTAGGTAGGTAGGTAGGTAGGTAGGTAGGTAGGTAGGTAGGTAGGTAGGTAGGTAGGTAGGTAGGTAGGTAGGTAGGTAGGTAGGTAGGTAGGTAGGTAGGTAGGTAGGTAGGTAGGTTTTTTTTTTTTTTTTTTTCTTTATTGATAACAATCAGCATGCCCCACTACATAGTAGTATTACATGCATTACATTACATTTTTCCAACATTTGATTTTACAAATTGTACATATTTACATGTTAATATTACATTAGATCTTTTAGCAGTTGATTTCACAAGTTATACATATTTACATATCTTTATAGGTTAATTGAATTTATGTATTTACAGAATGCTTTTATGTGGTGTTTTACAAGACTCTCGTTGGTTACTGGCCACTTGCTTCCATTTAGAGTTACATCTTGAATTAGCTTGGCTCTTTGTTGACTTTTGTCTACACATTCGTATATTAAATGGTTTACGGTTTGTTGGGAGCTGTTACATGTACATTTTGGATCGTCTACTATATGGAATCGGTGTAAATAAGCTTTGGTTTTTCCGTGGCCGGAAGTTATTGCTGTGAAAATTGGTGTTAAAGGAAGCTTTCTCTTCAGCCTATCTTTTATTGTTGGAAAAAATAACTTGCTGAGTGCCCCCTTGTCCGTGGCATTCCACCTATTCTGCCAGACCTGATGTCCTGTTTCTTGTATTTCAGAAATAATTACAGATTTAGGTATCAAACTAGTAGGTAGGTAGGTAGGTAGGTAGGTAGGTAGGTAGGTAGGTAGGTAGGTAGGTAGGTAGGTAGGTAGGTAGGTAGGTAGGTAGGTAGGTAGGTAGGTAGGTAGGTAGGTAGGTAGGTAGGTAGGTAGGTAGGTAGGTAGGTAGGTAGGTAGGTAGGTAGGTAGGTAGGTAGGTAGGTAGGTAGGTAGGTAGGTAGGTAGGTAGGTAGGTAGGTAGGTAGGTAGGTAGGTAGGTAGGTAGGTAGGTAGGTAGGTAGGTAGGTAGGTAGGTAGGTAGGTAGGTAGGTAGGTAGGTAGGTAGGTAGGTAGGTAGGTAGGTAGGTAGGTAGGTAGGTAGGTAGGTAGGTAGGTAGGTAGGTAGGTAGGTAGGTAGGTAGGTAGGTAGGTAGGTAGGTAGGTAGGTAGGTAGGTAGGTAGGTAGGTAGGTAGGTAGGTAGGTAGGTAGGTAGGTAGGTAGGTAGGTAGGTAGGTAGGTAGGTAGGTAGGTAGGTAGGTAGGTAGGTAGGTAGGTAGGTAGGTAGGTAGGTAGGTAGGTAGGTAGGTAGGTAGGTAGGTAGGTAGGTAGGTAGGTAGGTAGGTAGGTAGGTAGGTAGGTAGGTAGGTAGGTAGGTAGGTAGGTAGGTAGGTAGGTAGGTAGGTAGGTAGGTAGGTAGGTAGGTAGGTAGGTAGGTAGGTAGGTAGGTAGGTAGGTAGGTAGGTAGGTAGGTAGGTAGGTAGGTAGGTAGGTAGGTAGGTAGGTAGGTAGGTAGGTAGGTAGGTAGGTAGGTAGGTAGGTAGGTAGGTAGGTAGGTAGGTAGGTAGGTAGGTAGGTAGGTAGGTAGGTAGGTAGGTAGGTAGGTAGGTAGGTAGGTAGGTAGGTAGGTAGGTAGGTAGGTAGGTAGGTAGGTAGGTAGGTAGGTAGGTAGGTAGGTAGGTAGGTAGGTAGGTAGGTAGGTAGGTAGGTAGGTAGGTAGGTAGGTAGGTAGGTAGGTAGGTAGGTAGGTAGGTAGGTAGGTAGGTAGGTAGGTAGGTAGGTAGGTAGGTAGGTAGGTAGGTAGGTAGGTAGGTAGGTTTTTTTTTTTTTTTTTTTCTTTATTGATAACAATCAGCATGCCCCACTACATAGTAGTATTACATGCATTACATTACATTTTTCCAACATTTGATTTTACAAATTGTACATATTTACATGTTAATATTACATTAGATCTTTTAGCAGTTGATTTCACAAGTTATACATATTTACATATCTTTATAGGTTAATTGAATTTATGTATTTACAGAATGCTTTTATGTGGTGTTTTACAAGACTCTCGTTGGTTACTGGCCACTTGCTTCCATTTAGAGTTACATCTTGAATTAGCTTGGCTCTTTGTTGACTTTTGTCTACACATTCGTATATTAAATGGTTTACGGTTTGTTGGGAGCTGTTACATGTACATTTTGGATCGTCTACTATATGGAATCGGTGTAAATAAGCTTTGGTTTTTCCGTGGCCGGAAGTTATTGCTGTGAAAATTGGTGTTAAAGGAAGCTTTCTCTTCAGCCTATCTTTTATTGTTGGAAAAAATAACTTGCTGAGTGCCCCCTTGTCCGTGGCATTCCACCTATTCTGCCAGACCTGATGTCCTGTTTCTTGTATTTCAGAAATAATTACAGATTTAGGTATCAAACTAGTAGGTAGGTAGGTAGGTAGGTAGGTAGGTAGGTAGGTAGGTAGGTAGGTAGGTAGGTAGGTAGGTAGGTAGGTAGGTAGATAGATAAATAAATAAATAAATAAAAAATAAATAAATAAATAAATAAAAAATAAATAAATAAGTTTCAGGGAGGAGGTCATGTAGCACCCAGCGTACTATCACAGTGCTGTTTTATTTGTCTCCTTTAACATCTAAGGTGAACAACTGCTCATCGGCGGTGATGTTCATTTGTTATTGTTTGTGTAATGCCCCATTCACGTAGTCAAGCTATCGCAAACTCAACGCCAACACGAATGCTCGTTGCCAGATTAATAAATAAGGACATTCACAATGATTTTGGTTAACATAAACAACAAACCCTACGAACTCCAAGTTTCATGATCACGTTTGGCGATTAAACAAAGGAGAAAGAAACAAAAATACTATCACACTGCACAGGAACAGAAAAGAAGTGTTGGAGTCATTTGACGAGTAGGTAAGTGATTATTTTATTTCAAAACCATCCTTTATTTTATGACAAAAAGCATAAATCCTACAAAGATAGTTTACTGAAGAAAAATCTTAGAAGCAAATTGCCAATGAACTGAAATATGATAGACATGAGTTGCTTATATTATTTACTATGTTATCTGTGGATTTTGTGGGAAACTTTAGGTTAGGTACGTTATAATTTTTTTTTCTTTATATAATAAGAAAAATTCATAATATAATGGTAATTATTATTAGCTTATTATTTTTGCAACAATTGTCATTGTAGGTATAATCATTTCTTCCTCACTAGTCGTGTGTGGGCCAAGGTTTGGATGAGTAGCGCCAAACTGAAATATTCAATGCTATAGCTGGTATTTGAACCACGGATCTCCCAGTCTCCGTCCGGTAGCTCTAAACCACTGAGGTACTATGTCCAACATGTCGACATGACATTAAATTCTCCAACTGACTCGTATATTTCCCGGTAAACCAGGGAGCTCCGTGGTTCAATTACCGGCTATGGCATTGAATTTTTCAGTCTGGCTCTACTCATCCATTGTCATTGTAATTGGGAAAAAACTGTTCTATATGAATATTTGTAAGTGCTAAATTCTTCTCAAAGTTTCGTGAAATGTTAATAGTGCAGTACCAATTTAATTCCAAACCAGCGCACTGCTAGTATTTTAAAATGTTTAATAAGATTGATAAGGTGGTCATTATTTTATTTTGATGACGTTACAGTGCCATTGTGAATGACAACGCCAATTTCATGTTCAATTCCTGGCGTTAATGTGAATCGGGCATTGTGGTTGGTTTACGTTGTGTTTACCTTATAAACATTAAATTGACGCTCACCTTTTTCCAAAAAAGAAGGTTCCTTCGCACGTGTAATAATTTGTTATGCAACACACAAGGTCAAAGAAAGATTAATGATCTCTCTTTTGGAAGGAGGCATATTCAAAGCAGCGTCACCTGTCGATCTAGGTCAACTAGGATCTAGCCATATGACGAAAATAATAATAATAATAATAATAATAATAATAATAATAATAATAATAATAATAATAATAATAATAATAATAATAATAATAATAATAATAATAATAATAATAATAATAATAATAATAATAATAATAATAATAATAATAATAATAATAATAATAATAATAATAATAATAATAATAATAATAATAATAATAATAATAATAATAATAATAATAATAATAATAATAATAATAATAATAATAATAATAATAATAATAATAATAATAATAATAATAATAATAATAATAATAATAATAATAATAATAATAATAATAATAATAATAATAATAATAATAATAATAATAATAATAATAATAATAATAATAATAATAATAATAATAATAATAATAATAATAATAATAATAATAATAATAATAATAATAATAATAATAATAATAATAATAATGATGATGATGATGACGATAATGATGATAATAGAACTGAAGTGTCCAAGAAACTTGTATACTTTAGCCGCCAGCTATTTTAGTGAAAGAAAAGCAACTCTGTCAATAAAAACTACAGCGCAGAAAAAGAAATCCAGAAAGGCTGTCCACAAGGGTCATGCTGTGGCCCGGGATTCTTGAATATATTATAGAATTCCCTCCTGAATCTACCATTCTCCAAGAGATCTAAAGTTATAGCCTTTGCGGATGACTTGGTCATCTTAACAAAAGGAGACTTCAAAGCAGCAGCCGAAAATTATGCAAACCAAGATGTAAAGAAAATAGAAAAATGGAATCTTAACCACAAAATGGTATTCAACATAGTACAAGTAGAGGAAATGAAATATCTAGGAATCCACTTGGATAGTAAATTTAACGTCAATGCGCATATAGCCCACACAGTAGACAAAATCTCTGGGACTAATCAATATGCTGGCAAGAACAGCAAAACTTCAATGGGGTTTGGGTCATAAAGCGCTCAAGACAATTTATGAAGGCGCTCTCGTCCCAATCTTAACTTACGGAGCTCCCGTTTGGAAGGAAGCAGTGCAGAAGCAGAAAAATATTGCAAAACTCAAGCGTGTACAAATACTCATGAATATGTTGTTGTTTTCAAATGCTAGGCTTTGGCAATGAAGCCATTAGCTCTCTTGCTCTCCAATATTTCTGTGTAGTGGGTCTGGCAGGTAGGGCTTCACAGGTTAGAAGATGTTCTTCAGTCATTTCCTCTTCTTCGTTGTCAAATGCTAGGCTTTAGCAATGAAGCCATTAGCTCTCTTGCTCTCCAATATTTCTGTGTAGTGGGTCCAGCAGGTAGGGCTTCACAGGTTAGATGTTCTTCAGTCATTTCCTCTTCTTTGTTGTCAAATGCTAGGCTTTGGCAATGAAGCCATTAGCTCTCTTGCTCCAATATTTCTGTGTAGTGGGTCCGGCAGGTAGGGCTTCACAGGTTAGATGTTCTTCAGTCATTTCCTCTTCTTTGTTGTCAAATGCTAGGCTTTAGCAATGAAGCCATTAGCTCTCTTGCTCTCCAGTATTTCTGTGTAGTGGGTCTGGCAGGTAGGGCTTCACAGGTTAGATGTTCTTCAGCCGTTTCCTCTTCTTTGTTGTCAAATGCTAGGCGTTGGCAATGAAGCCATTAGCTCTCTTGCTCTCCAATATTTCTGTGTAGTGGGTCTGGCAGGTAGGGCTTCACAGGTTGAAAGATGGTCTTCAGTCATTTCCTCTACTTTGTTCCACAGAGGACAATTTGGACTTGTATAAATTCCTATTCTGTGTAAGTGTTTGGCCAAATAATCATGTTCCGTAAGTAACCTAAAATTTGCTACTGCAGCTTTACGTGGGATTTCTGGAATCATTTCTGGATTTTTAATTAAAATGTTCCATTTTTTATCTCTGGCTTTGTTAGATATTGATTGGTTTTGTTTGTTTTTATATTTGCTTTCGATTAATCTTTTTGTGGATGTAAAGGGTAAGTTTTTACTTTTGTTCTGAATTAAATTTGCACCTTTTTGGCAAGAAAATCCGCTGATTCATTTCCAGCAATTCCACAATGAGCAGGTATCCACTGTAATATAATTGTTTTCTGTAGTTTTTGAAGTTGTTGTATCATTTTGTGACATTCTTTAATTTGGATTGACCTCATTTTATATGAACTTACTGCACATAATGCTGCTTTAGAATCAGAAAGTATGACAGCATTTTTGAATTTATCTATTCTGTATAGAAGGTGTTGGAGTGAAATATGAATAGCCGTTACTTCTGCATCAAAATTTGTTGTGTGGTATCCTGCTGGTTGATAGAATGAGAACAGTGCACACTTAATTCCTGCTCCTGAGTTGTCCAAGTTAGATCCATCTGTGTAGATATGTAACCATTCTTCAGGTGGGTATCTATTGTTCACAGTTTCTAATGCTAAAGCTTTTAGTACAGGTTTGGAAGTTTCAGATTTTGTAACAATTTGTTCTAAATCTAACTGAATATTAATTGGTTCAAAAGTTAGTGGGTTTTCTTTGATTAAAATGTTTTCTTTAGAATTAGGAAGATTCAGATCTGTTTTTAATTCCATAACTTTGTGTAGGAAACTTGTTTGTGTTTTCATCTTGATTGGTTGTAGTAATCTTTTCTCCCATTTTGTTGTTTTTAACCGCAACATTTTTTCATGTTGTATTAGTGCCTGCTCCTCTAAAGCTAGATATATTGGATAGTTCGGAGTTAAGGCTTGCATTGCCATGAATGGAGTTGAATTTGCTGCACGGGTTATTAGTCGCAGGGCCTGATTTTGGCATACCTCTAGGTGATTTATGTTAGAACTGTTTGCTCTAATTATTAGCTCATGAATATTAAGATAGCCAAAACGTACAGAACAGTATCATACGAGGCCTCGTGCATGTTAACAGGAGTTAAACCTATAATGATAACAATAGAAGAGAAAAATGAAATCTATACAGCAACGAAATCCCAAAACCAGGAATACGACGCTCCATTAGAAGTGAAGTATTGGCGGCATCCCGCGGAAACTGCAATCATCCACGAAGTTGGAAAACACACTCTCTACAAGACTGCAAGATATACAGACGGCAGTAAAACCGGAGGAAAGGTAGGAGCGGCAGCACTCATATACACAAATGGAGAAGTGACCCACAGATTTAAGTTTAAATTGGGTGAAAATTGCACAAACAACCAGGCAGAGCAAATCGCTATATCTTAGAAAGACTCCAAGTACTACAGGATATTGAAGAAAACAAGAAAAGAGTAGCAATATAGACTGACAGCCAACTAGCTCTAGATTCATTGAAGAATAAATTGAAACATCCCAGATTAATAGAATCTATCAGAAAATAATTGAATCGACAGAACAAAACTGTATAGTCCACTTTGGCTGGGTCCAAGGACACGCTGGGATAGAAGGGAATGAACTAGCCGATCGATTAGCAAAGGAAGCAGCTACAGAGAAAGGAAAAGCAGTCTACCAGAAAATATCCAAGGACGTAATTACTACAAGAGTGAAGGAAGATGGAATCAGGAGGTGGCAAATAGAATGGGACAAAACATCCAAAGGAGCGACAACGAAAGAATTCTTCCCAAGCATCATCGAGCGTATCAAGAGCAATATAAGAATTACGCCAAATTTCACTTGCATAACATCCGGACACGGCAATATACGAAGTTCCCTGCACAGATTTAAAATCATGGACGAATCAATTTGTCCATGTAATACAGAAGAACAGACTGTGGATCATCTCTTGTTTCACTGTCCTATCCTCGGCAAACAAAGGAAGGATCTTGCAGCAGCCATAATTCACCAGGGCGGGAAATGGCCGACTGCAAAGAAGGACCTCACAACAAGATTCATAAAACAGTTCAGCAGATTTGTAAATGCAATAGACTTTAAAAATGCAATAGACTTTAAAAATTTATAATAACTGTGACTGACATTTTGATAACTGTGATTTTGCGATGCGAAATATCAATATAAATGAAGTTATCTTGTAAAGACATTATTAACAAAATGTTATGTTCAAATTAATGAATCATTGTGAACGACACATCAGTTCAGCAGCGAAGTACTAAGAAAATATTATACTTAAAATAAGTGGTTCGACAGTATTATAAAAGTTGCAGGCTTAACAATAGAACAATATACTCTGTCTAATGCAACGCAAGTCGCTCTGAACTGATGTCTCGGAAGATAAAGCATGTAGTATTACATTAGCATGCTGCTCAGTTTTTTTATTAAAAGAGGTAAATAATAATAATAATAATAATAATAATAATAATAATAATAATAATAATAATAATAATAATAATAATAATAATAATAATAATAATAATAATAATAATAATAATAATAATAATAATAATAATAATAATAATAATAATAATAATAATAATAATAATAATAATAATAATAATAATAATAATAATAATAATAATAATAATAATAATAATAATAATAATAATAATAATAATAATAATAATAATAATAATAATAATAATAATAATAATAATAATAATAATAATAATAATAATAATAATAATAATAATAATAATAATAATAATAATAATAATAATAATAATAATAATAATAATAATAATAATAATAATAATAATAATAATAATAATAATAATAATAATAATAATAATAATAATAATAATAATAATAATAATAATAATAATAATAATAATAATAATAATAATAATAATAATAATAATAATAATAATAATAATAATAATAATAATAATAATAATAATAATAATAATAATAATAATAATAATAATAATAATAATAATAATAATAATAATAACCATCTCAAGTTTATCTAACCGACTTCCATTAGGCTTATACTATAATTAGTAATAATTTGTTACCAACTTCACTGATCTTTTCAAGAAATTATAAATTCCTGACAGTACGAATGTTATTTGTTATAATTTTGGTTTCTCAAAATAAATGTAAAAATCTGCTAAATTGTTCCAAAAAAGATAAAGAAAATGTATCCTAAAAGGTTTGGCATTTATCAATGTGTTAAGATTGTGTCCAAGTTTACATTTAAAGGACCAAACGTAATTTACAAACCAGAATGAAGGAACATTTTAGAAATATTAGGTATAAACAGACTAATACGTCAGCTATGTCATTTAACTTTAAAATAAATTCAGAAGTTAAGTTATTTAAACAATTAAATGGAGCCATATATTTAATGGTTTGCGAGAAAATAGAAATCTTATAATGAATTTTGAAATACTGGCAATTGATTGTCAGGAGATTTCATTTCCTCTCAGACATAATCCGTCACCTAGCGGCTGTTTGGGAAACTAGTCCATAGTATAATTTGTTGACTAGTAAGTGAAGTATTGTTCCATTGTTATTAACTTCAGTTATTACGTATTAAACTAGACTTTTCACACATATCTGGGCCTACCTCAGTAGCGTGTGTGCCTCACGTTCAAGAGGTCCCGAGTTCGAATCTCTGTCAGGGTGAGTTACCTGAATAAGTTTTTTATTCCGGGGGTTTCCCTTATTCTGAAAGACGAATGTTGGAAAACGCTTAGCTCTATAGACCCTGGGCTCATTTCAGCATCTTTTCACCCATTCCATTCATCGTTCGATATGACTTAACGTTGGAGAACGTAAATTACAAAAAGAAAAATAAATAATAAATAAATGAAACATACATATCTTTTTTGAGTAAGTCTCAAAAGACGATGTATTCCTGGAGAAATGTCGATATCGACCTACATGGACCTACAGGACGTAAACACTGACACGGAGTAATTTTGTGTCCCTCAGGATGAAATTACGTTTTCATTACACTGATATGCAGGATTGTGGGGTTTCCTCCAAAATATGTTATCTTTACCAAATTTGATGTGTTGATTCCAAAATTGTAATAAATTTTCTTACTGAGTACCATTTTTTTTTTACAATTACCAGTTATAGTTAAAATGTTTTAATGTGGTTCTATACATAAATATTATATGGAACTAAGAAATACTAATAATTTCTCTATTGAGATTAATGTTTCACAACAATGACAGCAATATAACAGACAACAATACTAAAATTAGTCTGAAATATGTATTGTTGTTAGTAAGCGCAGGTACTTTATATTAATTAACCTAAATATAATACATTTTTATCATGTCCAAGACACAAGGACCAGGTTTTGGGCTTTGCGCCATGGATGCCTTGATTGTGGAAATGTTCTATGTGCAGACAAAACTAGTTTTATTATTTCCTTGACAACTTTGTCGTGGACTTGTATAACCAGGATTAGCCAGCCACGATGACATTTTCAGTTGGATAAAGGAGGAATCCACACACTTTGTCTCAAACTTTATTTTTTAAAGAAATGTTGACATAATGTAAATACCAAAGCAAGCGCTTCACTCCAATTATTTCAGTTTAAAACAGTTTTAGCGTTCGGAGCGAGAAATATGCTAAAAATGTACTTTCAACGACATTTTAGATTTTATTATATTTTTAAAATGTTCAATTATATAAAACATTTTTTTGTGCATGTCTTGGTATTGTTCGACACATTTCGTATCCAAATGCATTTTGCTGTTTGTTTGATTGTTCCGTAGCAGTCCATTGTGCGGCTGTAATACGTGTTTTATTCCTTGATAGTCAAATATACGTGTGTAACTAATAAATGTATTCCACAACGGAAACTTTATAGTACATATAATTGCATATTTAAGGGCTAAGAAATGATTCGTACAAATATTTAAGCCCGATATTTTGAGAATGAGAGAAATATACAAAAACATTTCTCCTTTACTGCTCTGTTTGTGTAGGAGTTATTTATCCGCTCCCCCGTACAGTGACGCCGTTATACGTATGTATTAGTCTTATGATAATACCTCCTGATATTTTAAAGTTAAAGGAAAAACTCTACATAGCCAAATTTGCGAGGTGATTACTAATGTATATGAATACCTTCAGGGATCGCTACTCTCTAAGCATTTCAGAGTTATAAAAGTGCAAGAAAGAGTTATAAGTCACAACAGAAAACTAAAGACTTTCATGAAAAAATGAACATTGAAAATTGTGTTAAATAGCTACGCACAGTGTAAAATCCAAATTTACACACTAACTCAGTCCTAATACCATGATACCTACTTCTTTAAGGACAGATATACTTCCTTGGTTACAGTATCATACTATCACGTTTGATGAAAATAGCAGCAAAACAAATTGTACGAAATAATTCTAGCTAACAAACCAAATCAGAAGAAATTTTTGTTCGACCGAATATTGTCAGAATATAACCATGCAACCTTAAGGCTTCCTGCGTAACATTATTCTGAATGACTTTTTTATAACTGATAAACGGTATGAGATAGACAAAATATTACTACACAACAAATGTATATCTTGAATTTTCTGTGAATGTACTCAGAAGTTCTCTTTATTCTGAATGACTTTTGTATAACTGATAAACGGTAAGAGATAGACAAAATATTACTACAGAGAACTTCTGAGTACATTCACAGAAAATTCAAGATATACATTTGTTGTGTAGTAATATTTTGTCTATCTCTTACAGTTTATCAGTTATACAAAAGTCATTCAGAATAAAGAGAACTTCTGAGTACATTCACAGAAAATTCAAGATATACATTTGTTGTGTAGTAATATTTTGTCTACCCCTTACAGTTTATCAGTTATACAAAAGTCATTCAGAATAAAGAGAACTTCTGAGTACATTCACAGAAAATTCAAGATATACATTTGTTATGTAGTAATATTTTGTCTATCTCTTACAGTTTATCAGTTATACAAAAGTCATTGAGAATAAAGAGAACTTCTGAGTACATTCACAGAAAATTCAAGATAATCACTTCATTTGTCATAAAAATATTTTGTATACGGTATTTTAATTAAAATTAATTGAGAAATTTTTGTGATTTTTCTTTCTTTCTGTTATATAAATATCATTTTGCTGTGATACAGGTACTCTTTTCGGTTCTAAACTTGGTGTCGCATCCTTGGAAAATGCTGATCTTAAATGCGAAGTTTCCTCTATTACCCAGTTTTCATTTCTTAATTACAGATACCATTTACATACTCGCATGCACATAGTTGTACGTTTTTTCTAGTTATTTTTTATATTGAGGTAACATAACTTATTTCCAATGAACTCTAGACGAAATATCCTCTTTATCTACTATGTACTTGGAACACGAAGTAAATTCTTCAAATATTTATCCCATTTTGAGTATGAGTGTAGAGTATGAGAGCTTGACCACTACTACCTCCCTGCTATGTCACGGGCTCAACTCCCGGCTGAGGGTGGACGTTTTCCTCTAGCCAACACTTCCAATAAAGAGTGTGACTGTTTAAAACATAAAGAGAACCGGCGAATACAAGTTAACAATTTAAAACAAAAAACTGATACTCACTGAGATACGTTCCGTTCCTTGTGATGTTTCCTACTACAGAAATGTGAACGTCGCGTGTTTCACTTTCAACTGTTGCCTTCAGGCAATGTGACACAGATAAGAACCGGGTACCATGCCCGATCCATGGGAAACAGGTAAATGTCCGTTATTATTGCTTCTGATTTCGGCCGCAGCATCCTTGTGTTCGCGGACCATAACGTAATTCTAGTAATAAACTTTAAGTGGAATGATAACGTGGTATTTTCCCTTCTTGTATACGAGAAGAATCACTCACTTCTGTAACACAAGTGAATTACATGCTTACAGTCGGTTATATATCAAAACTTGGTATTTTGTTTCGTCTACTGAGAACATTCAAGAAAGATCCCCTACCCCAAATTACTCACATAAGGAATACATACTAAAGCCCATATAAGGCAGCGTCTCTCCTTCAACTTCAAGAGCTCCCGAGTTTGTATCTCGGACAGTGTGATTTAACTAGTTAAGGACAATAGAGCTTAGAGTAACCAGATTCTACTTTCAAAATAAGAGAAAACCTCCAACGTTAAGCCATATGGAACGATGAATGAAATGCTTTTCAAATGAGTACAGAGTACATAGAGCTTAGAGTTATCAGACATTCATCTTTCAGGATAAGAGAAAACCTTCAACGTTAAGTCATATCGGGCCATGAATGAAATGATGTTCAAATGAGTACAGGGTACATAGAGCTTAGAGTTACCAGACATTCATCTTTCAGGATAAGAGAAAACCTCCAACGTTAAGTCATATCGTACCATGAATGAAATGATGTTCAAATGAGTACAGGGTACATAGAGCTTAGAGTTACCAGACATTCATCTTTCAGGATAAGAGAAAACCTCCAACGTTAAGTCATATCGGACCATGAATGAAATGATGTTCAAATGAGTACAGGGTACATAGAGCTTAGAACTACCCGATATTCACCTTTCAGGATAAGGGAAAATCCCTGGTAAAGCCTAATCCAGGTAACTCACCCTAACTGAGATTCAAATTCGGGACCTCTTGTACAGGAGGCAGATACGCTACATATTAGAGAGCATAATAGTTATTTGTATGGGTAGACTATAGCAAGACTGTTTGGTAATGTTGGAATGTTGGATTTCCTAATGTATGAAAGGGAGTTGGTCATCTGGGCCGAGGTGCTGTTCAACCGGTTTGTTGACGTACCCACGCTTCGCGCTTTGATAACATTTGGGACGCAGTGCCAGCGCGGTTTTATACGTACAGTAAAACCACATCACCCCAGACCAGCTTTGAAATAAAAAATATTGTTGTCAAACCTAGTAAATGAAGACATGTTTTACAGACCATAAATTACTATTGTCAATTACAATTACAGAGGAAGGCATTATTGCATTACTGCAACATGCAGTGTTACTAAAAATGAATATTCAAATTCAGACAGTGTTGATGAACCAGTTATGGCTATGACCTACACACAATCAGTAACAAACATAGAGAAATTGATGCTTTATTTTGAGAGTCAAGCCAAACGAACTTCTAATGTTAAAGCGGATGTGAGATAAGTCATACACTAAACTGAGAAAACAGAAGCACACTGCTGTTAGAACCCACACACAGGCAGTAACAAACATAGAGAAATTGATGCTTTATTTCGAGAGTCAAGACAAATCAACTTCTAATGTTAAAGCGGATGTGAGATAAGTGATACACTAAACTGAGACAGCAAAAGCTCACTGTTATGACCCACACACAAGCAGTAACAAACATAGAGACATTGATGCTTTATTTCGAGAGTCAAGACAAATCAACTTCTAATGTTAAAGCGGATGTGAGATAAGCGATACACTAAACTGAGACAGCAGAAGCTCACTGTTATGACCCACACTCAAGCAGTAACAAACATAGAGAAATTGATGCTTTATTTCGAGAGTCAAGACAAATCAGCTTCTAATGTTAAAGCGAATGTGACATAAGTGATACACTAAACTGAGACAGCAGAAGCTCACTGCTGTTATGACCCACACTCAAGCAGTAGCAAGCATAGAGAAATTGATGTTTTATTTCGAGAGTCAAGACAAATCAGCTTCTAATGTTAAAGCGGATGTGAGATAAGTGATACACTAAACTGAGACAGCAGAAGCTCACTGCTGTTATGACCCACACTCAAGCAGTAACAAACATAGGGAAATTGATGCTTTATTTCGAGAGTCAAGACATATGAACTTCTAATGTTAAAGCGAATGTGACATAAGTGATACACTAAACTGAGACAGCAGAAGCTCACTGTTGTTATGACCCACACACAAGCAGTAACAAACATAGAGAAATTGATGCTTTATTTCGAGAGTCAAGATAAATGAACTTCTAATGTTAAAGCGGATGTGAGATAAGTGATACACTAAACTGAGACAGCAGAAGCTCACTACTGTTATGACCCACACACAAGCAGTAACAAACATAGGGAAATTGATGCTTTATTTCGAGAGTCAAGATAAATGAACTTCTAATGTTAAAGCGGATGTGAGATAAGCGATACACTAAACTGAGACAGCAGAAGCTCACTGCTGTTATGACCCACACACAAACAGTAACAAACATGAGAAACTGATGTTTTATTTCGAAGGCCAAGACAAATGAACTTTTAATGTTAAGGCAAATGTGAGATAAGTAATACACTAAGCTGAGACAGCAGAAACTCGCTGTCTTTTTTATTACCGACTAGTTCGTAGTACACTACAAATACATAGGCCATCAAAGGAAAAACAATGGATGTATTTTTAGATGAAAGTGTACCGATAGCAATTTCCAAATGCCATTAAACATACGCCTAAAGATTGTGATTAATTTTTCCATTGAAAATATATATTGAACTTTCTGTGATTTCCTGTTAATTGTAAGCTGCTTATTTATAACTGATAAGTTGTGTTTTGTTTCAAATAAGATACTATACCATTATATGTGATGCGCCTGATACGCAATGCGCCAGTGATATATAAAACGAGATGCTTAAAAAGTTGTTTTTCTGGTTACAGAAGGTTGAAAGGAAGCAGGAAAAGCTAATCTTTCGGAGTAGAAGGGTGGCGCACAATAAATATTGCTCTGCATTTCGATTTGATCTACGAAATAAGAGTCACTAGCCATGTGCTTTCTATGCAGCGTAGTGGTAGCGTGCCTGGCTTACATTCAAAAGTTCCCAAGTTCGATTTTGTCCAGCGTAAGTTATATGGATAAATATCTTTACGGATTTTCCCCCTTATCCTGAAATATGAATATCTTGTAAAAGCTCTATGTACCTGTACTCATTTGAACATAATTTCATTCATTGTCCGATATGACTTCCCGTTGGAGGATATCCCTTAACCTAAAACATAAATGTCTGGAAGCTCTAAGCTCCATGTAACTGTACTCATTTGAACATCATTTCATTCATTGTCCGATATGACTTGGCGTTGGAGGATTTCCCTTAACCTGAGAGATGAATGTCTGGAAGATCTAAGCTCCATGTACCTGTACTCATTTGAACATAATTTCATTCATTGTCCCATATGACTTAACGTTAGAGGTTTCCCTTAACCTGAGAGATGAATGTCTGGAACATCTAAGCTCCATGTAACTGTACTCATTTGAACATAATTTCATTCAATGTCCGATATGACTTAGCGTTGGAGGATTTTCCTTAACCTGAGAGATGAATGTCTGGAAGATCTAAGCTCCATGTAACTGTACTCATTTGAACATCATTTCATTCATTGTCCGATATGACTTAGCGTTGGAGGATTTCCCTTAACCTGAGAGATGAATGTCTGGAAGATCTAAGCTCCATGTACGCTGTACTCATTTGAACATAATTTCATTCATTGTCCGATATGACTTAATGTTGTAGGTTTTCTCTTAACCTGAAAGATGAATGTCTGGAAGCTCTAAGCTCTATGTCCCCTGTACTCATTTGAACATAATTTCATTCATCGTCCGATATGACTTAATGTTGTAGGTTTTCTCTTAACCTGAAAGATTAATGTCTGCTAACTCTAAGCTCTATGCACCCTGTACTCATTTGAACATAATTTCATTCATCGTCCGATATGACTTAGCGTTGGAGGTTTTCTCTTATCCTGAATGATGATTGTCCGGTAACTCTAATTTCTATGTACCCTGTACTCATTTGAACATCATTTCATTCATCGTCCGATATGACTTAACGTTGGAGGTTTTCTCTTATCCTGAAGGATGACTGTCCGGTAACTCTAATTTCTATGTACCCTGTACTCATTTGAATATCGTTTCATTCATAGTGCGAGATGACTTAACGTTGGAGGTTTACTCTTATCATAAAGGATGATTGTCCAGTAACTCTAAGCTCTATGTACCCTGTACTCATTTGAACATCATTTCATTCATTGTGCGAGATGACTTAACGTTGGAGGTTTTCTCTTATCCTGAAAGATGCATGTCTGGTAACTCTAAGCTCTATGAACCCTGTACTCATTTGAACATCATTTCATTCATCGTCCGATATGACTTAACGTTGGAGGTTTTCTCTTATCCTGAAGGATGATTGTCCGGTAACTCTAAGCTCTATGTACCCTGTACTCATTTGAACATCATTTCATTCATCGTCCGATATGCCTTAACGTTGGAGGTTTTCCCTTATCCTGAAAGATGATGTATGGTAACTCTAAGCTCTATGTACCCTGTACTCATTTGAACATCTTTTCATTCATCGTCCGATATGACAACGCTGGCGGTTTTTTCTTATCCTGAAAGATGAATGTCTGGTAATTCTAAGCTCTATGAACCCTGTACTCATTTGAACATCATTTCATTCATTGTCCGATATGACTTAGCGTTGGAGGATTTCCCTTAACCTGAGAGATGAATGTCTGGAAGATCTAAGCTCCATGTACGCTGTACTCATTTGAACATAATTTCATTCATTGTCCGATGTGACTTAATGTTGTAGGTTTTCTCTTAATCTGAAAGATGAATGTCTGGAAGCTCTAAGCTCTATGTCCCCTGTACTCATTTGAACATAATTTCATTCATCGTCCGATATGACTTAATGTTGTAGGTTTTCTCTTAACCTGAAAGATTAATGTCTGGAAGCTCTAAGCTCTATGCACCCTGTACTCATTTGAACATAATTTTATTCATCGTCCGATATGACTTAGCGTTGGAGGTTTTCTCTTATCCTGAATGATGATTGTCCGGTAACTCTAATTTCTTTGTACCCTGTACTCATTTGAACATCATTTCATTCATCGTCCGATATGACTTAACGTTGGAGGTTTTCTCTTATCCTGAAAGGAGAATGCCTGCTAACTCTAAGCTCTATGTACCCTGTAGTCATTTGAACATCATTTCATTCATCGTCCGATATGACTTAACGTTGGAGGTTTTCTCTTATCCTGAAAGGAGAATGCCTGCTAACTCTAACCTCTGTACTCATTTGAACATCATTTCACTCATCGTCCGATATGACTTAACGTTGGAGGTTTTCTCTTATCCGGAAAGGAGTATGCCTGCTAACTCTAGGCTCTATGAACCCTGTACTCATTTGAATATCATTTCATTCATCGTCCGATATGACTTAACGTTGGAGGTTTTCTCTTATCCTGAAGGATGATTGTCCGGTAACTCTAAGCTCTATGTACCCTGTTCTCACTTGAACATAATTTCATTCATTGTGCGAGATGACTTAACGTTGGAGGTTTTCTCTTATCCTGAAAGATGCATGTCTGGTAACTCTAAGCTCTATGAACCCTGTACTCATTTGAACATCATTTCATTCATCGTCCGATATGACTTAACGTTGGAGGTTTTCTCTTATCCTGAAGGATGATTGTCCGATAACTCTAAGCTCTATGTACCCTGTACTCATTTGAACATCATTTCATTCATCGTCCGATATGCCTTAACGTTGGAGGTTTTCCCTTATCCTGAAAGATGATGTATGGTAACTCTAAGCTCTATGTACCCTGTACTCATTTGAACATCTTTTCATTCATCGTCCGATATGACAACGCTGGCGGTTTTCTCTTATCCTGAAATATGAATGTCTGGTAATTCTAAGCTCTATGTACCCTGTACTCATTTGAACATCATTTCATTTATCGTCCGATATGGCTTAACTTTGGAGGTTTTCTCTTATCCGGAAATATGAATGTCTGGTAACTCTAAGCTCTGTGTACCCTGAACTCATTTGAACATCATTTCATTTTTTGTCCGATATGGCTTAATATTAGAGGTTTTCTCTTATCCGTAAAAATGAATGTCTGGTAACTCTAAACTCTATGTACCCTGAACTCATTTGAACATCATTTCTTTCATCCTCCGATATGGCTTAATATTAGAGGTTTTCTCTTATCCGGAAAGATGAATGTCTGGTAACTCTAAGCTCTATGTACCCTGAACTCATTTGAACATCATTTAATTTATCGTCCGAAATGGCTTAACGTTGGAGGTTTTCTCTTATCCGGAAAGACGAATATCTGGTAACTCTAAGCTCTATGTACCCTGTACTCACTTGAACATCATTTCATTCATCGTCCGATATGACTTAACGTTTTAGCTTTTCTCTTATCCTGAAAGACCAGTATCAGGTAACTCTATGGTCTATGTACCCTGTACTCATTTGAACATCATTTCATTCATCGTCCGATATGACTTAACGTTGGAGGTTTTCTCTTATCCTGAAAGATGAATGTCTGTTAACTCTAAGTTCTATGTACCCTGTACTCATTTGAACATCATTTCATTCATCGTCCGATATGACTTAACGTTGGAGGTTTTCTCTTATCCTGAAAGATGAATGTCTGGTAACTCTATGGTCTATGTACCCTGTACTCATTTGAACATCATTTCATTCATCGTCCGATATGGCTTAACGTTGGAGGTTTTCTCTTACCCTGAAAGATGAATGTCTGGTAACTCTAAGTTCTATGTACCCTGTACTCATTTGAACATCCTTTCATTCATCGTATGATATGACTTAACGTGGGAGGTTTTCTCTTATCCGAAAGATGAATGTCTGGTAACCCTAAGTTCTATGTACGCTGTACTCATTTTAACATCATTTCATTCATCGTCCGATATGACTTAACGTTGGAGGTTTTCTCTTATCCTGAAAGATGAATGTCTGGTAAATCTAAGCACTATGTACGCTGTACTCATTTAAACATCATTTCATTCATCGTCCGATATGGCTTAACGTTGGAGGTTTTCTCTTATCCTGAAAGGAGAATGCCTGCTAACGCTAAGCTCTATGTACCCTGTAGTTATTTGAACATCATTTCATTCATCGTCCGATATGGCTTAACGTTGGAGGTTTTCTCTTATCCTGAAAGGAGAATGCCTGCTAACTCTAAGCTCTATGTACCCTGTAGTCATTTGAACATCATTTCATTCATCGTCCGATATGACTTAACGTTGGAGGTTTTCTCTTATCCTGAAAGGAGAATGCCTGCTAACTCTAACCTCTGTACTCATTTGAACATCATTTCACTCATCGTCCGATATGACTTAACGTTGGAGGTTTTCTCTTATCCGGAAAGGAGTATGCCTGCTAACTCTAAGCTCTATGTACCCTGTAGTCATTTGAACATCATTTCATTCATCGTCCGATATGGCTTAACGTTGGAGGTTTTCTCTTATATTGAAAGGAGAATGCCTGCTAACTCTAAGCTCTATGTACCCTGTAGTCATTTGAACATCATTTCATTCATCGTCTGATATGACTTAACGTAGGAGGTTTTCTCTTATCCGAAAGATGAATGTCTGGTAACCCTAAGTTCTATGTACGCTGTACTCATTTTAACATCATTTCATTCATCGTCCGATATGACTTAACGTTGGAGGTTTTCTCTTATCCTGAAAGGAGAATGCCTGCTAATGCTAAGCTCTATGTACCCTGTAGTTATTTGAACATCATTTCATTCATCGTCCGATATGGCTTAACGTTGGAGGTTTTCTCTTATCCTGAAAGGAGAATGCCTGCTAACTCTAAGCTCTATGTACCCTGTAGTCATTTGAACATCATTTCATTCATCGTCCGATATGACTTAACGTTGGAGGTTTTCTCTTATCCTGAAAGGAGAATGCCTGCTAACTCTAACCTCTGTACTCATTTGAACATCATTTCACTCATCGTCCGATATGACTTAACGTTGGAGGTTTTCTCTTATCCGGAAAGGAGTATGCCTGCTAACTCTAAGCTCTATGTACCCTGTAGTCATTTGAACATCATTTCATTCATCGTCCGATATGGCTTAACGTTGGAGGTTTTCTCTTATATTGAAAGGAGAATGCCTGCTAACTCTAAGCTCTATGTACCCTGTAGTCATTTGAACATCATTTCATTCATCGTCCGATATGACTTAACGTTGGAGGTTTTCTCTTATCCTGAAAGGAGAATGCCTGCTAACTCTAAGGTCTATGTGCCCTGTACTCATTTGAACATCATTTCATTCACCGTCCGATATGACTTAACGTTGGAGGTTTTCTCTTATCCTGTAAGGAGAATGCCTGCTAACTCTAAGCTCTATGTGCCCTGTACTCATTTGAACATCTTTTCATTCATCGTCCGATATGACTTAACGTTGGAGGTTTTCTCTTATCCTGAAAGGAGAATGCCTGCTAACGCTAAGCTCTATGTACCCTGTAGTTATTTGAACATCATTTCATTCATCGTCCGATATGGCTTAACGTTGGAGGTTTTCTCTTATCCTGAAAGGAGAATGCCTGCTAACTCTAAGCTCTATGTACCCTGTAGTCATTTGAACATCATTTCATTCATCGTCCGATATGACTTAACGTTGGAGGTTTTCTCTTATCCTGAAAGGAGAATGCCTGCTAACTCTAACCTCTGTACTCATTTGAACATCATTTCACTCATCGTCCGATATGACTTAACGTTGGAGGTTTTCTCTTATCCGGAAAGGAGTATGCCTGCTAACTCTAAGCTCTATGTACCCTGTAGTCATTTGAACATCATTTCATTCATCGTCCGATATGGCTTAACGTTGGAGGTTTTCTCTTATATTGAAAGGAGAATGCCTGCTAACTCTAAGCTCTATGTACCCTGTAGTCATTTGAACATCATTTCATTCATCGTCCGATATGACTTAACGTTGGAGGTTTTCTCTTATCCTGAAAGGAGAATGCCTGCTAACTCTAAGGTCTATGTGCCCTGTACTCATTTGAACATCATTTCATTCACCGTCCGATATGACTTAACGTTGGAGGTTTTCTCTTATCCTGTAAGGAGAATGCCTGCTAACTCTAAGCTCTATGTGCCCTGTACTCATTTGAACATCTTTTCATTCATCGTCCGATATGACTTAATGTTGGCGGTTTTCCCTTATCGTAAGAGACGAATGCCTGCTAACTCTAAGTTCTATGTACCCTGTACGTAGGCTACAAAACTTTTCCGATCCGTGAACAGCATGGTAAATTCCTGGAGGCTTAATATCAACCAAACTAATTCACAGGCCATTGCATTTACGATGCAATGATGCAAGACGATGCAAGACGATGTCCCGGGACTGCAAATTGCTGGAAGCTCTGTCAATTGGACGACTCAAGCAATGTGTTTTGGCGTCTCCTTAGACCGCAAACTAACTTGGCAACCTCTGATTGCGGACTTACGTAACAGAATCTCCTATAGGATGGCGTTCCTGTATCTCCTTTACCATCTCAGTTCCTGTATGTTCATCCGCAAGTAGGTGCTTTTGTACAACCAAGTCGTCTGACCAGGCGTCACCTATGCCTGCCAAATCTCATCTTCACCGTCTCCAAGTTCTCCAAAACCCTTTCCTGCGTATCAGCTTCAATGTGGACTGGTACATCCTTAACATATCTATCGAGAGCTATGCATCCCCACTCTCACCGAGCACATCCTCTTCCACGTCCTCGGGGAGTATGACATCGACCCCGGGGAACGATATAAGCTGTGCAAAGTTATACTTGGCAACATTTAAAATTTAGACAGACAAGTTTCAATATAATCAGCAGAGCTAAGACTGCTATCTGACGTAAAAGGGTCCTTCATCATCTTCCCACAGCTCTGCCACTATCCGTTTATCAAAAATCTCTCTACCAGTAAAGGACCTAGTTCCGGGCTGGTTACAGTCTTACAAATGCGGCACTACACTAGGCCACTGGTGAAACGACCAAAACTTCATCATGACATCGCTACATTGTTTACTGTGCACTGCACTCGCTTTATTGCCCCAATCTTACATTCTGCTACGCCATCCACAATTTAAGGCAAAGCTCCAAGACAGTTACTTTGAGATTCGTCCATCTTGTTGTGAATGCATCTGTAATGCGTTTGTCGCAAACTGAATGCAACAGGTCACTGCAGGTCTTTTGGTAAGGACGAGAAAAATGTGAACCCATCAATGTTTGCGAAAAACAAATGATTTTATGTTTTTGAAACAAGCTTTTCCTATAACCAAATTTAATTGGTAAGCATAGCAGCATGCTGTATGTGAAAAAGTCCTGCATTAAAATCAGGGCATCGTCGTATGCTTGAGATATGAGTTTTATGTCAACATTCATTTCTCGTGAATGTACTCTGTATAAAACTGAATTGTGTACAGGATTTTGATAATGAGATTCCGCAAAATTGTATGCACTCTTAACACTCTGTTCAGTATGTATATATTTTTAGTGGCTAGATCATTTTATTTCTGCATTGATATTTTATGTGCAGAATCTGAACAGCAATGTTTACAGTTCCCAATTATTTAATGTGACTGACAAAGTGTGTAGAGAGGCGAGGAGCGACCGCGGACCAAACGTTCTGCTTCACGAAGGAGACTGGTTCGTCTGTCGTGCACAGCGACGTAGATAGTAAGTTTGGGTAGCCATTAAGAATTATGGTATAACAAATTGCATTTATTATTACAGTTAAATAAGATATAGAATTATGTTTTTCTTCAAATTAAAATACTCCAGTAATGTGCGTGATATTATCGGTGGGACCTGCCCCTGGCCCTTAATATCAGGCCACCCCGCTTCGTAGTAAATTCCATTGTAAGGTTGGCAGTAACACAATTTAGTATAATGTTGATCATATTAAATTGTTTGGATCCGTCGTCAAATTGTTTCTTCAAAAATTCCTGCGGTTCAATTACGTCATCTGTTCCTCTCTCGGGAAAGGGGTCGTAAATAAAAGAACCACGTGGTTAAAGATGCTAGGTGAGGGTAGGAAAAACAATGCAGAACGTCAGTACCAAAATAAGGGTTACACAAATCTTTTTGCTTTTTCTAATACGCAGTTTTAGTAAGCAGAAGTATTGTATTTGATCGGAAATGCGGATTTTGAAATCTAACAAGTTACATTTAGAAAAAGTGTATGGGCGTGTGTCTGTGAACAGTTACAATGCTTAAGTTAGAAACCAAAAGTTTGTTGGTATCAAGTTCAGCGTCCTCCAAGGAGGAACATCAACATTTTAAAGAATATTCCTACCACAGCCTACTTTTTGCATGAAAGGCTTTTCAAATTTTTAACTTTCTTGACAAACAAAGTTCTTAATGATTTTGATTTAATTACCATACGATTACAACACTGAACATTTGTAGGAAACCAAATGACTGAAAGGATATTATTGTTTTTCACAATAATCCAGTAGGTCCCTGGCTATTCACTAATAACCTATACAGCACAAGAAAGTCTTTTTTCCCCTCCATCTTACATTTAAAATTAAGCGCACAAATGAAGTATCCAGTAAGATGGCAGTAGCAACAGGTGCTAAAGTTTGTGCTCTATGTGGAAAACAAGTAAAAGGTTCGCAAATGGGAATGGAGTGTAATGAGGAGTGCAAGAGATGGTTCCATGCTACATGTGTCAAAGTTTCAAAAGAAAAATATAAAGAACTATCAGGGAATGGTGACGCAAATTGGATGTGCGAGAGAGTACTGCTTGCCGCAACCAAAGCTACAAATACTGCAGTCATAAATAGCGGAGCTAACAAAGAAAATAGAGTTCACGGTGCAGGAATTAAGAAAAGAAAATGACGTGAAGAACAGCTTCATTTGTTGTTTTTTTTTTTGTTTTGTTTTGTTTTTTGTAAGTTACGTCCTCCAGCGTTAAGTCATATCGAACGGAATGAGTGCTTTGAAGCGGTGAAACTCGAAATTAGTGAACTGAGCATCAAGATGGAGCAAAGCATAAGATCGATCTATGATACTAAGTTAGATGCGATGGAAAATGACATCGAGGATGTAAAACAATATCAGTGAAAGAATAACCTAATTATCAGTGGCATACCACAAGTGGAAAGGCAAGATGTATTTGATACTTTTATACAATTTGCAAATGCCTTAGATGTCCATTTGACGTACAATGACATCGATGCAGCACACAGTCTTCCCTCCAGCATACATGAAGTAACTATCAATCTAAGGAATCCGCCTATACTGGTTCGCTTTACGTGCCACTGGAAGAAAGAAGCATAACAAAAAGATGAGTATCCACTGAAGATATGGGCTTACCTGGACCCCCCTCAACTAATCTTCGTCAATGATCACCTGACGGATCCCAAAGATGCCATAGCAAAAAGAACACATTTAAGGAGAGAAGGGAAGATAGTAGGAGTGTGGACCAGGGATAGCAAAATCTTCATACGAGAAAAACAGTTTGGACCTTCAATAAGGATCATGGGGAAGAATCACCTTCTGGCATATGAAAAGAAGATAACCTCAAATAATACAATCACTACAGCAGCAGTGCAGAATGAAGCAAGAGAAGCTCAGTAAACTGCAGTGTCTTAGGTTTCTATTTTGTGATGAAGTGCAATATTTGTACCTTTCATGTGTGATTGTGATAACATTATAGGTGAGTTCAAATATGATTCTGTAGATGATTATTTAAACATTACAAGATCTCAACCGAGCCCAAAAATAAGAATTGTGTACCTGAATGCCTAGGTCTATGGTGGTCTATTGTAAACAAATTAGATGATATTGAGCTTCTTGTGGCAACAATAACTAAAGTAGATGTGATTGTTATAGCAGAAGACTGACTCAGGGAAAACATAATTAACTTGGGGCGCCGGGGTAGCGCGGTGGTTTCGTTCGCGGCTCCCGTTCTAAGGGTCCCGAGTTCGATTCCCGGCTCTGGGGTTGGCGATTTTAAGTCGGCCCTATCCACGCCTTCACCTCTGTCTAGCACACGTGAAGTATCCCCTATGCCCAACGTGGTTCGGAGTCCACGGTAAAAACTGTAGGTCCTCTCACCTCACCGCCATCTTCACTATCACCCTATCATCGGAGGTAATGGACACCGCCCTCTGGGTGCCTCCACCTGAGAAATGGGTCCGGTCATCACTTGGTGGGGTGAGGTTACCCCGAAGGCCAATGTTGCCATGTGGGGAGTGTTAGTAACTAACTAACTAACTAACTAACATAATTAACTTTGTTAATATAAAAAATTTTAATGCACATCATATTATAAGGAAAATGATAGGAGGTGGAATTTCAGTGTATATTAGAGATGTATGGAAAACATAGCAGACAGTGTCCACAGTATCCTGTACATAAACCTGAAAAGGGATCTAATAACACTTGATATCATTACAGTTTATAATCCAAATTATCAAAATACTGGCAACTTTCTCAATGATATGGAAACTGTACTGTGTAGGAAGCTTGCAAAATCCGCTATGATCATAGGTGATGTAAATATTAATTACCTCACTCAGAGTAAAAATCTTGAAAACTGTAATACACTAATTACAAGTTTCAATTTTGTACAGGGTAATAAAATATACCCAACAAGAATAGGCAATACCTCAGCTACACTAATTGACCACGTACTTATCAATAACAATGATACCCCAATATCGATATGTAACATAATGCATGATATCAGTGACCATAACATACTTATAATTGACATAAAAGAGCATCTTTGCAAGGCCCTTCATGATAAGTATATCAATACCAGAATGTCAATTCAAGAATTTAACACTATACATCATAATAGACTTTCCTTATTTATACAAGATATTGGATTTAACTGTGTCACAAATGACCCTAAGAATATTATAACTCATTATTGCAATTTATAAAGGAAGGGGCTTCAGTCTGCTCCTACAGGTGCAGAAAGGTTGTGTCAAATAAACTGACACATAAACCATGGGTTAATAGTAACTTTTTGGCTCTAGTAAAAAAGAAAAACTTACTCTATAACAAAATAAAATGCAAATTTCCCTCTCAGATACCAATTAAACTGTACAAAAAGTGTGCAAATGAAGTAACTAAAATGAAAAGGGAACTTCAGGAAGCATATTACTCAAATAAACTGAATAACTCCTATGATCCAAAAAAGGTACGGATGACAATAAATGGAATCTTAAGAAATAGAACCCTACTACAGTGCAATAAAATAGCAAAATGAATGGTAGATAATCAAAGAATAGTAAATCAGTTAGAAATATGTGAGTGTTTTAACCAATAATTTGTAAATATAGCTGATCAGTTAGTGAAGAAATGTATAACTACACAATATACTCCACCACCTTATAGTTCAGTACCAAATAGTCTTTTTCTATATCCAACAGATAATAATCAGGTTCTAAAAATGATAGCAACAATAAAAAACAAAGGTAACAAAACAGATAATATTTTATCAAATGAATTGTTAAGAAAGTGCAAGTATAGTTTGGTTCCACACATTGTAACGATTATTAATTTATCACTTAGTTCAGTTTCAGTACCTGATGGTTGTAAAATCACAAGAGTTATCCCAATTTATAAGACAGGTGATAGAGTAATTATGGATAATTACAGATCAATAAGTATTATTCCTGTATTTGCCAAAACTCTGGAAAAAGTAGTAAAAGTCAGGTTATTACAGCATCTACAAAAACACAACTTTTTTCACAATCATCATTATGGATTTATTAACAAATCTAGTACTCTTGCTGCCACGGTAGATATTATCGTACCTATTCAAAGAGCTCTGGGTGGAAATAGTTTAGCTGCTGGTTTATTTATTGACCTAAAAAGACTTTTGACACTGTAGATCATACTATATTACTAAAGAAACTTGAGTATGCTGGAGTAAGAGGACTTGCTCTCAACTGGTTTCAGAACTATCTCAGTAATAGGAAACACTTTGTAAATATGAACAACATTTCCAGTTCTCTATCAACAATTCATCATGGTGTTCCACAAGGTTCTGTATTAGGTCCTATATTATTCCTAATTTTTATAAATGACATAGGATGTTTAAGACTAAAAGGTAAACTGACTATGTTTGCTGATGATATATGTTTGTTATAGATAACTCTGAGCACCAGCTGATATATGATATACAGCAAGACCTGAATGCATTGAATAGCTGGTTTAAGGGCAATAAGTTAACATTAAATGTCTTTAAAACAAGATATATGTTACTTCATAAAAGATCATACGTACCAGTAGTAAATAACAAGATACACATACTTCTTTTTATTCTATATAACAAGATACATGTTGATAACGCAGTGATTGAAAGAGTAACAAAAATCACATATCTAGGTTTGATTCTAGACCGTATGCTCACATGGAAGGACCATATCATGCATGTAAAAAATAAGATTCTTCCTGTGTTAGCTGTAATTCACAGGCTGAAATTCAAACGATTCAGTGTAAATCATTTACGAAGTATCTACCATGCTTTAATTCAATCTCATTTGGATTACTTAAACATCTTCTGGGGTAACTCTGTTAAATATTTAATTCATGACCTCGAAGTACTTCAAAATCATGCCTTGAAAATAATCTACAATCTACCCTTTAGAAAAAACACAAAAACACTCTACCATGTAAGTAACTTTTTACCATTACGAGTAAACATAGAGTTGTCCTTGATAATATATCTCCACAAAATAAAAAATAATCTTCTAAAGTCTAATCTAACATTTGAAAGCTGCTCTCTCTCACACACACACACACACACACACACACACACACACACACACACACACACACACACACACACACACACACACACACACACACACACACACACACACACACACACACACACACACACACACACACACACACACACACACACACACACACACACACACACACACACACACACACACACACACACACACACACACATATATATATATAATACAAGAAATAAGGGAAACTTTAACAAAACCAATAGTGAACACTTCTACATATGGCCTGAACAACTTATGGGGGGACGTACGAGAAAATGTTCGAAAAATGTATTTTTTTTATAGTTCTGTAAAATAAAAATAGTATGTAGTGTTGGCTATCAAACACCAAATATTATGACTGTACGTGGTCTGTATGTGCCTTTAAAATTAAATGCTCTAGTGTTGCATAGCAAACCAGCCCCTTTATTCTTAGCATTTTCTTCACTCTTTGTTTGTACAAGATTTTTCCAGTCTGTATGGACAGGATGAATCTGAGACAGGTTGTGGGGGTTTAGGTGGGATTCAGAAGGGACATTGCCACTAGTAATGCACTTCCTGTTTATCTGGTACATGTGCTGAATTTGTTTTTGCGTGTATAAGAAGTTTATGAGGGTTTTGAGAAGTGAAATTAGTAGATTTTTCTCTGCTTGTAAATCTTGTATACAAAGTATTACAAAGGAGAAGACAAATATACCAGAGAATGAGGTTAGATCACCTCCTGTTACTAAAAGCTCCTCTAGTAAAAACTTGGAGAGGGACTGAAGCTGACAAATGATTGCAGAGAGGAAGATTCCGGCATCAGAATAATTTATTTACAGTTGTTATCATTAACTATAAGAAGCTTTTGTGCTTGTAGTTCTTGTGGACAAAATAACTGTTTGAAGCTATATGATGATTGTAATAGATGTGGTTTAGTTTGCACTTTACACATTGTACGTGATAAATGTGGAGGAGATTATGCTTCAAAACCTCACAAGGTTCAAACTGGCAATATGAAGTCAATCTAAGGACGGTATATGGTATGAGGTGTGCTTCCCCCAGTGGCCTACTAATGTAGGTACGGGAATTGGTGATCCCGGGGTCCCGAGCCAAACTGACACCCTCGATGTGGGTTCCTCTTAGTGGTGAGGGGTCAGACAAAACATCCACCCACGTGTAGACTGTGCATGGAGACCCGTATCGTGGAAAGGTTTTATCCTGGTGGTTGAGGGATGCATATCTGAGCTCGTACCAGTGTTTTTCTGAATTCGGGGAGGATGCGCATTTCTAATACACTACTTTGGTTTCTGCTTCGCCTAAACGGGAGGTTAGGGACTAACCCATCCCTAATCAATCGGCCAGGATTAGGTATTGTATCGAACTCCAGGGTGAGTGGGACGGCGAGCTCGCTATATCCCCTGTGTAGCCCTGTCATCCCTGTGGGATGACCCCTTGTTGGGCTCCGTGGTGGGTGGGGAGCACTGGGGGATGAATCTTAATCCATTTATTATGGTAAACAACAAACCCAACAAAAATTTGAACAGTGGAAAGTACATGTTTGAGAACAATGTTAAACAAGTAGTTGAGTGTGGTCCTCGCTACTTAGTTATCAAAAGGACAGAGGAAGGTAGAACGTTTTCAACGGTTAATCCGTTTATGGTTCAGAAAGGTCTTGACAACATAGCTGGTGCAGTAAAATCCTGTACAAAATCTAGGAATGGCACGCTGCTGGTGGAAGCAATTTCAGCTTCCCAGGCGGCTAAGATACAGAGAGCCACAATGCTGGGCAATTATCTAGTCAAAGTGGAGCTGCATAGGACCCCGAATTCCTCGCACGCTGTATACACTAGGGCGTTGGATGGAATGTCCAACGAGGATATTCAGGAGAACCTTCAGGAATAAGGCGTAACAGCAGTCTATCGTGTGCAACGGAGAGAGCGAGAGAAAATGGTTCCTACTCGTACCCTGTTCTTGACCTTTGATCGGGTAGATCTCCCTCAAAGGATCAGGGCAGGATATAAAGTGATAGAGGTTAGACCATACATACCTAACCCTCTGAGATGCTACAAACGTCAGCGGTTCGGTCACACTAGTGAATTCTGTAAAGGTGTACCTACATGTGTCAGCTGCGGAGATGGCATACATGAAAATGCATGTACATCACCTCCAGCATGCGTTAACTGTAGCGGTGAACATCCATCAAGTTAACGAGAATACATCCGTTATATTGAAGAGTGAGCTATTCAGGAGATCCGGGTTAAAGAAAAGGTATCCTTTTCGGAAGCCCGGAAACTTCTTCGTCTCCACAAGCCCTCTTTAACTATCTCCCGTACCTACAATTCTGTGGCGGCTACTCCGTCACTAAAACGGGAATCTGGTACTCAAACATGCGATAGAAGGGGACTACTATATCTGAGAAAGTTTTAGTGGCTAGATCGCAACCAAAAGCATCAGTAACACCACGTAAAGCTCCGAGCACACCACCTAAGACTACTGCAAATAAGAACAATTCAGTTAAGTCGCCTGACAAAGCATCGACGTCTAGCAACAGGACCAAATTGCCCATTGTGTACCAAGCACCAGAGATAAAGTTCAAGACTCAGTATGATAGAACTGCCTTTCTGAAGGTAAGCGCAAAGCCTGCTCCAGAAAAGACAAAGGGAAAGAACTCCAAGAGCATCTCCGAGATCATCTTCGGATTCATCATCTAGAGGTGACTCCGACCGGCGACAGTCATCTACGTCGGTCGGAATTTCCAATCGCTTCGAACCTCTCGAACCGAAAGTTGTAGAAGGAAAACGGTCCTCTTCCATAGAAGATATGGGACAGTAATTATCTGACCACGCTGCTGCATCAGCAGCGAAGAAGAGGCAGGATAACCTGCAGAAGCTAGCCCTACGCCTAAGAAAAAGGGCAAATTAATCCGACCACCGCTAAAACCTATGTAATGTGCGTATTTATTTGACATATCCCATTACTATCGCCATGGCTATCCTTCAATGAAACATACGAGGTTTAAGAGCACATCGACCGGAACTGGAACTTTTGCTCAGTAAGCATAACCCCTTGCTCGTATGCTTACAGGAGACTAAGCTACGACCTCAAGATAATTTTAAAATCAGACGCTACACACCACTGAGGTGTTATATTGAAACAGAAGAGGGCATTCCTGCTCACGGGGGCACTATGATGCTCCTCAGGGATGACATATTTGTAGATCCGTTACAGCTACAATCTGACATACAATCTGTAGCTGTAAGGATTAAGCTGCCATCGATCAAATTTTGCATTTGCAATATATATCTACCGCCATCAGATGACCTCTCGTTAACTGACCTTGAAGATCTGGTTTCCAAACTATCAACACCATTTCTACTAGTGAGAGACTTTAATGCCCATCATCCCCTTTGGGGCTCAAATCAGGCATGTGCGAGAGGCAACCTCATTGCAAAATTCTTGGAGAGCAATAAGTTGGCTCTTCTGAACACCGGAGAGCCAACGTTCCTTTCAGACACCTTTAACACCTATTCGCACATCGATTTGGCAGTGTGTTCATCCCAGTTAGCAGTTTTATTACAGTGGAATGTCATCTCTGATTTACATTCCAGCGAACACTTCCCATGTCTTCTTAGTCTCTTAGCACAAGATGTGTCTCCCTCACGTATCCCCAGATGGCGCTTTGATCGTGGCAACTGGAACCTTTACACTCAGTTGGCTGTCTTTGATTACAACGAACAGGTATAATTTCACATGTTATTTCACATGAAAGTGGTAAAAAGGAAGCCTTTGGAAATTATGGTATAATTTGAGCTATATCAGCAATTGGTTTTTTAGGTTTTGTTGTTTGAATCTCTGAATGATTTAGTTGATCATCCCACAGAGAAAATTCTTTCCGCTGCTGAACAGTCTTTTCCACATTCGGCTATACACCCTGGTCGATTTCCTTTCCCATGGTGGACCAACGACTGCCGGAATGCTATTCGTGCTCGTAGACGTGCTCTAAGGGTATTCCAACGACACCCTATCCTAAGTAATCTAATTGAGTACAAGAAAGCGCGTGCAAAGTCTAGGCAAATATGCATGATGATGATGATGATGATGATGAAGATGAAGATGGTGATGATGGTGATGATGATGATATATAAGGGCGCTCAACTACGGTGGTCATCAGCGCCCTTTAAAAAACTAGTCATGGCAAAAGCCAGATATAAAACTTTCTAAAAACTATACAAGTATAACAAAACCTATTAAAAATACACGTACATAAAAAAATCAATCAAAACCTACTAAACATTTCGTTCACCTTTTTCACCTTTCCATCGACACGGGTCTCCACGCACGGCCTACACGTGAGTGGGCCTGTTGACCGTCTCCCTCAACCACGAAGACAAATAATTAGGGATATAAAATAAAGTAAATCAAATAAAATCTGAATAAACCACCCCGGCACCTTGTAAACTATACCGGGGCATATATTCAAATTTTCTATTTATTTCCAAAATACACATAATACACATGAATATATAATATGCATAATTGTTTCAGGTTAATTACAAAAACAAAACTGAAAGAAAAAACAGTAACAAAACAAAAAATATCGAATATCAAAGAAAATCTATCTACTCAGAAAAACTAAAATAATATTACATTTTATACTGGTATCCAGCAAAAAATTTGAAACTGGAAAAACAAACAGCTCAATTTCTGAACTAAAATAAACAAAAATAATTATTTCTAAACATTTCTACTTTAAAACCAAGAAACAAGAGAAAAATATTTAACTATATCCTAACAAAATCTAACACACATTAAATACCAAAATTATACAAAAAAAATCTGTAACTACTTACTTAATTACTAACTCAAGACAACAGAATAATACATAATTAAAAGAAAAGCTATATCACTGGTGTCCAGCTATACAACAACTGGAGATATTTTCCAGCTATTCTAACAATTTTTTTTTATTTTACATTTAAAATACTGGTAACCAGCATTTTTTCTTTTATTAACATTTATTCAAATAATTTTATTTAAATACTCTTAAATTTTAAACAGACAATTCATTAAATTATTCAAAAAATTGTTTTTATTAATATGTATATACTCATTCTTTTTATTATATTTCCAAAATGAACAAATTATTTTACTCATCAAATTTCTTTTTATATACCTTTATATTGTCATATAAAATAATATATTCTACTTATTACTATTTTAGCTATTAATTAAAGAAAAAAATTATTTCAATTATATGCCTTTACCTGTACAGCTATATATGAAAATTAAACTTAAAATTATTCAATATTACAATTAAGACAAAACCCATTCATCCTTTCTATATGTTACAAATTCATTTTGCCAAAAATTTTATTCTGGCCACTTACATTTCTTCACTTTTCACTGAAATTATTAACTTTTCTCACTAATCACTTAGCTCTCTCAATATTAACCTTTTCAATTAATAACAATATCACTTTTAACACTCACAATATTCACCAATCACACATTTTATCTTGCTTCATCTCCGCCGACACTACTCTTAATCCATCCCGTCTAATTTGGTTGCCTGGCCACAGCTGCCTGCTCTCTTTACTGCCATCTGATCTTCCTCCGCCATTTTTCATCCTTCTTTTTTTTTTTTTATATATATAAACTATCAGGATCACAAAGGGGAAAGGTAGAGTGGGAGGGCTGGTTTTACTTTATTTATTCATGTGTGGTTACATTTTGTTGCAACATTTTAGAAAGAATCGGTGTGCGCACCCGTGCAAAAGTTAGCAAGTGAGATCTAGTTGATCATTTAAATCGGTCCATACCTCATGATATCTACGCATTTTGTATCGCTCTGCTCTGAGCCACTTTTTGAATGCAAATAAATTAGGATAATCTGCACTCAGGCAATAATGGTAGAAAGCCATTATCAACCACATTTGTGTCCGTGCAGTGTTGCCTTTCTTAATGTTCCAGGATAGAATTATTGACACTGTCGTATATTCCGCCCTGCTTCCAACCAGCACGCCGATTTTATGTTTAGTCCATTTCCAGATCTCAGATATGTTTTTGCAGGTTACAAAACATATCTGAGATCTGGAAATGGACTAAACATAAAATCGGCGTGCTGGTTGGAAGCAGGGCGGAATATACGACAGTTTCAATAATTATATCCTGGAACATTAAGAAAGGCAACACTGCATGGACACAAATGTGGTTGATAATGGCTTTCTACCATTATTGCCTGAGTGCAGATTATCCTAATTTATTTGCATTCAAAAAGTGGCTCAGAGCAGAGCGATACAAAATGGTTGCCTGACAACGGCTGCATACAGCCATCCTTCCTTTAGCTGGATACGATTTTTCTATCCTCCACCTTTGTCTTTTCTCCTATAATCTCCTCCTACAATTTGTATATATCTCTCCTTCTCTTCTTCTTCTACTTCTTCTTCTTGATCTTATTCTTTGTCTCTGCCCATTCCTAACTTCCTGTTGAAATTACTTAAAACCTTGCTCTATTAAATTGGATATTTTGATCTAATTCCTAGGAACGGCCTGTGAGGTATAGTATTGATGGTGCCATAAATAAATAAGGGTTGTTAAAATATAAATATGTGCACCAATGACTAACGATTTAGGTAATCTTATCAATAGCCCATCCTATTTTATAATATACAGCACCATATAGAACGTACAGAGAAACGGAAATAGATATGTATTACACCCGTACTCTTGTTACGCACAGGTGTAACGAGTACAGTAAAAGTTTGATAATACGGTTCATGGAGAATGTGATACGAAGCGTCCGTGTACGATTTCGCGACAGAAAGAGAGTTATTGTTATCACTTTAGCCATAATTTTTCTCGCGCTGAAATCAAACGAAACAACAAACTCGAGAAATCTTTGTCTCACACAAACACATACGGGCACACACACACACACACACACACACACACACACACACACACACACACACACACACACACACACACACACACACACACACACACACACACACAAGACACAATTTTTCACTGCAAAATGAGTAATCTGAATTTTTAAAATTGGGTTTAATGAAATAACAAACTTTTAAAAATTAAAAGCATTGTATTCACCGAAAGCAGCAACTTCATCACTTTATGATGACAGCTTCAAATGAATTAGTAGGAACGGTACCGAAAATCCATTCGTCGCTCCTTCTTGTTGGCCAATAAATCTATCACCTTTGAATTGAAATTGTCAATTTTGCACACGAATAGCTTTTCACAGGATAGCATTCCTAAGGCACTCAATCGCTCTTCTTTCATTGTGTTTCGTAGAAAAGTTTTAATCCTCTTAAGCATTGGAAAGCACCGCTCAGCTTCTGATGTCGAGATAAGCATAGTGATTAACAGTTTCAAAACGTTAACAGTCTCTTCAAAAGTAGCACAGAGTTCATCCTTTAGAATCAGCGAAAGAAACGGAACCGCACCGGAAACTGCTCTCAACTCAGGCCTAGCATAGAACACTTGAAGTTCTCCCTGCAACTTTCTTTCCTCCAGAAATGTATATGTGTCCGTAATTTCAAGATATTTGTCTGGAAAATGTGTTACATAATTGTCAAACTGGCTTACATCAAATAAGTTGGTTGCAATGAGGTGCCCAGTGAACTGAAAACGTGATTTTATTTCAGAAAGGATGGCATCACACACCTCCAAAACATCTTGCTTTTCGTTATTATCATTAACCCTTTCTCTCTTGTAAGGCATTGTTTCGTCATTTTCAAAACTAGCCTCACTGATGGTGGAGTCAATGTCATCTCTGATGTTTTTCATTATATTTTCAAAGTTCTGAATGTCTTGTTGTACCTTGGTTGGTTCAGTTGTCTTCTTTTGCAATTGATTAAAACGTATGTCCACATGAGTCATTATCTTCTAGAAAAACGATAGCCAGAAAATGAAGTCTCTATCTTGCAGTCTTTGTTTGCATGAACCAGCTTTTTCAATTTTAGAGGATAATTTTAGGTTCTCACTCGTTTCAATTGTTTCCATGACAGTAATAAGCTCCTTCCTGTTTTCATAAATATCCTTTACTACTCGCGAATGGTAATTTCATCTTCTGAGAGACACACGGGGTAAGCTTTTCTGAATTATGTCATGCAACACTTTCGATCTTTGTGGCGAATTTGAAAAGAAAGAAGACATGCCTGAAATATGTGCAAAGAAGATGCGGGCTTTCCGATTAATTGAGGCTGCAGTAGACATAAGGTTGAACTGGTGCGCATAGCAATGAATGCGCATTTGGATATCTGTCTTTTATTAATTTCTGTACTCCGTTTGACTCGCCACTCATAACGTTTGCACCATCGAAACTCTGAGCTATTAGTTTTGCTCGGTCATCTCCAATTAAGGGTTCGATTACTTTCAGAATACACTCCGAAATTGACTGAGCATTCTGACCTTCTCGATTAACAAAATTCCAAAATCTTTCAACGGGGGTTCCATAAACGATGTATCGCAAAACAATAACCAACTGAAATTCGCAAGACACATCAGTGGTTTCATCAGCGATTATTGCAACATAATCCGCACGCTTTATTTCTTTGCGAACTTCCTCGTGATACACTTCTAACACGTATTGCAGGAGTTCGTTTTCAACAGTCTTAGAAATGCCTTTGAATACTGATGGCTGGCAGAGATGTACTTGAAGTTCTTTATCCAACTCCGCACTAAACTGAATGATCTCACGAAAAACTCCCTTATTTTGGGAGGCGTCAGATTCGTCGTGTCCCCTAAGAGCCAGCTCCAAAGCATCACAGAACCGAATACAGCTTATAATTAAGTTCAATATATACCTGTTCTTGTCTGCTTGTTTTTTATGGCTGTTGACTGCTTGCCTATACTGCGAATCTAATTTGTCCTGAATGTTGGTTCTGCCTAGAAATGAAAGACTCAGAACATTTTCCATGTGTCGCTTCGATGTTTCATGCACTTTCATTTTAGACCATAAATGCCCAATATCAGTTATTCCAGTCTTACGCCAATGGACATCTCACCCAAATAGCAGACAAAGAAAACGAAAAACTGCATTGTTTTCATCACAGCCGCAAATCCATTTGTTCTTTTGATAAATATCCGGATTAAACTTACGGCATCAATTTTTTGTTTGCTGCTGCAGATTCAGATTCGGGAGTGGCCTACCCATTGTTTTTATTTGAATGTTTTTACTTAGAGTCCTGTTACTAAATTGAGTTTTCAGTAATTCACTCACCTTGATCATGTTCGTAACTTTACCGTGAAATTTAACTTAAAGAAAAGACACTGAACACTGTTTTAAAAACCGTGCTCACGATGAACTACAGCATTACAGGAGCACATACAGAACTACTCTACCATTGCTTTGAAAACATGTGTCCAACCACATGTCCAACACCTGCCGCACACGCGGGTTTTATGTTGTACCAACAAAACTGCTGCTGTGAAATATGCACATGTTGAAATACTGTCTCTTAATTTTAAAATCTAATACTATATTCACATTGAAACTCAATTAATTTTAATTATAAGGATATCTATGTGTTGTGTTTCTGAAAATGATTTCATTAAGCATTTATTTGCGTTTTGAAGTTCCTCAGCATTAACTTGCATTAGGATGGTGACACTGCATTAAAGGAAAGTATAGCGCGAAATGTATTCTTCCCATTGTCTTATGCTAGGTGGCAGGATGGTGTTTCTCTGAAGTTCCGTGCTTTAGTGCGCTCTAACGGGCGAAGCGTAAGTTATGGGCTACATCAATCCGGGCACTACCTTCTCTGACTTCCCATAAGAAGCCGTGTATAAGCAGACATCCTAGCCCCTAGCCTTAACGCAGGCGCTTATGAGCGTAGATAGTGCCGTTCTTGAATCGGCACCAAGTTACGGAAAACAACCAAGAGAGAGCGCTTGCGTTTAAAGCGCCTATTCAAACGATGGAGCAACTACTCATAAACAATTCCTTTTGCGCAATTCTTATACACTTCTCTTTCTTTCGCTTTCATACAGATGGTGCCATGGCACAGTGGCACTACCTCAGAACCCGCCCCTGCTCATTCCTCTTACATTTCTTATCTTTGATCTTCATTTTCTTCTTCCATAATATTCAATGGTTCCTCCATAATATTTTGCCTTATAATTCTCTCTTGTATTCATTCAGATCTTTTTAAATTGTGCATCTCTACTTGCACAATAACTGGTCTTACTTCTATTCTATCTGATTCCCAAGCTTTTAATTGTTCATCTCTGATAATATAATTTACATGATAACCTGCTAATGCCTGTCTTTCTACTGATTCCAAAATTCCTTATTTCTCGTATTCAAAAACTGCATGCTCTGGATTATATTGTTTATTACATAAATTACATATATCATTATCCGTTTTATTAATTTTGTTCCAATATGTTTTATATGTTCCATGACCAGTTATATAATGTATTAATCCCGTCGTTGGTTGTATAAATTGTAATTTTAGTCTTTCTTTAATACTCTGAAATATTTCATAAACTCTTCTTCCTTCTGAAATCTCATTCCATTATTTTTGCCACTCTTCAAGGTATCCTTTATCTCCCAAATTTTATTAGTCCTTACTCCACAAATTTCATGAACCTTCTCCATATTTCCTTTCTTCAACCAAAATGTTGCTCCCCTTAAACGAATTAATAGATCAATGGGCCAAATTGCTGTTGCAAACAAAAGAGCCATTGTTGGTGTTGCATTTGCTGCTCCTGTGAGACGTAATACAATTTTTCTTTGAGTTCTTCTGAGTAATCCTTTGATTACAACAACGCCCATTTTTTCTGCCCAGACCGCTGCCGCATATGTTATGATTGATGCAAAAATGGTATTATGATACATTTGTATTGCTTGTAATGAAATATTAAAATTCGATCTAGTTATCCATGATAATTTTAACATATTTTTTTCTGACTGTTGTCTTATATATTCCGTATGTTTCCTAAAATTCAATTTCTCATCCAACATTATCCCCAAATACTTTACTTCTATTTTTCTTTGCATATTTTGCTTATCTATTTTTAATAGTAGGATTTCTTTTTTAAATTTGCTTTAAAGATTAAATAATTTGTCTTATTTGGAGCTATTTTTAATTTCGTTCTCAAACACCAATATGATAATTTAGTGGTGATCTCCTTGGCCTTGTTTCCTCTTTCCAATCGACTTTTCCCATCCATCATAATAACTATATCATCTGCATAAGGTATTATATTTAATACATTATTATCATTTTCAAATTCTTCCAATAATGTTTCCGAATAAATATCCCAAAATAGAGGCCCCAAGGTAGAACCCTGGGGGCATCCTTTTGTGATTTTCTTCCTAATTTGATGACTTAGGCCTTTTACATAAACTTCCCTGTTTGTACAATAATATTTTAACAATCCATGTATAGTGCTTGGATATTTCTTTTCTCTTAATATATCAAAGAAAAATGGCCACCACATATTATCGAAAGCTCCCGATATATCCACTGATGTTCCAATTACATAATTTTGTTGAGATTTAGAAATTGTTTGTTGTAGTTCTAATATTGCATTTTCTGTAGAAAAGCCTTTTGTAAATCCAAATTGTTTATTATTTAAACCAATCAATCTTTTAAAGATTAGTTGTTCAAATATATTTCCTAAAGAATTTAATAAATATGCTGGTCTAAAGGATTTTGGTTGCGTTTTATCTTTATCCACAATATTATAACTTTTGCTTCTTTCCATATTTTTGGGAATCTACCTCTGATTAAACAATCATTGAGCAGAACATGTAAAAATGATATAATTTCCTCTTTTAAATTATATAATACTTCATTGATTATTCCATCAACACCTGGTACTTTTTTGGCCTTTAGGTTATTAAAAATTAATTTTAATTCTGTGACATCAAGAGTATAAATTGGATTTCCTTTATATTCCAAAGCCATCTCTCTTCTTCTTTGTAAATGTATATCATTTTCCATTTCATTATTGTCATCGGGCAATAAATTATTCAATAACAATTTCACTGATTCTTGTCAATTTTCTGTCATTTCCCCATTTCCTTTATTTAATGTAGTTATAATTTCTGGATAATTAAGGATAATTAAGGATAGCAGAAGGACCTCATGGAACATTTTGTATCATCTTTTAACAGCCGTATACCTTCCTCTGTTGTATGGGATAGGTTAAGGCTCGTGGCCGAAAAATCAATTCACTTGCCAATCGCTGGTCTGCAAACAATTGCAGGAGTTGTTGTTGATCCGTTTGCCGTGGCTAACACCTTCGGCTGAGCTTTCGCTCAGGTGTCTAGCTCAAATAATTATGCTCCTGAGTTCATCTCAATTAAGACTCAAGTACAATCTCAAGGTTTCGTGTTTAGTTCGAGAAACCTTGAAGATTATAATCGCCTCTTCACTTTGGCAGAGTTAGAACACGCTCTTTCATCATCGCGACTGACAGCACCAGGACCGGACGGAATCCACGTTCAAATGTTATATCTCTCACCTGAAGGTAAGGCATTCCTTCCTGCTCGAGGTCTATAACCATGTTTGGGTTGATACCACGTTTCCTGACAAGTGGCGAGAAGCCACTATTATACCTATCTTGAAAGCTGGCAAGGACTGTCACCTCCCTTCTAGCTACCGTCCTCTTTCCCTCATCAGTTGCGTATACAAGGTGATGGAACGCATGATAAATGGTCGGTTGGTATGGTTGCTGGAAACGCACAACCTACTGAATAACATCCAGTGCGGTTTTCGACGACGCCGTTCAACAGTGGATCATCTTCTGTCCATGTCGACACAGATTATGAACGGATTTCTTAAAAACTGTCAAACCATCGGAATATTTTTTGACCTCGAAAAGGCTTATGATACGTGTTGGTGGGCAGGGTTGCTACGTACTCTGCACACCTGGAATATACGTGGACGCCTGCCACTCTTCCTTCAGGAATTCTTGAAAGACCGCGTATTCCGAGTAAGGGTTGGCTCGGTGTTTTCGAATCCTTTTGTTCAAAAGAACGGTGTACCACAGGGATCGGTACTAAGTGTTACGCTGTTTTCTATTGCGATCAATTCTATCTCGAAATGTGTACCTCCGGGGGTCTCGTCATGCCTATTTGTAGAAGACTTTGCCGTTTACTGTGCATCTCAGCGCACTCCGTTTTTAGAGCGCCGTCTTCAGACCACCTTAGACAACCTTAAGAGTTGGAGTTTAAAAAACGGCTTCCGATTCTCCGCTGAGAAAACCATCTGTGTTAACTTCTGGCGTCAGCAGAGTTGACTACCTCCAAGGCTCCGGCTAGGCGCTGATCTACTACCTTTTGCAGATGAGACGAGGTTCCTTGGATTGATATTTGATAGAAAACTTAGTTGGTCGTCACATATAGCACAACTAAAAGCACGATGTGACCGCTCTTTAAATATCTTGCGGGTACTAAGTGGGAAATCGTGGGGAGCGGATCTTACAGTGTTATTGCGACTTTATCGCGCACTCATCCGTTCCAAATTAGATTATGGTAGTATCGTTTATGGCTCAGCACGACCATCTGTGCAGAAGAGATTAGACACAGTCCATAATTGTGGCATACGTATAGCAGTTGGGGCATTTCCAACGAGCCGTGTTATAACCCTGTATGCTGAATCTGCAGAACCTCTGCTGCAGTACAGACGCAACATGTTATTAGCAAATTATAGCTGTGGACTTAATTGCATACCCACACATCTATCGTTTACGCCGTTCTTTAACACCTTAATGGACGTGCGTTATAGGAACACTTCTGTTAAACCAAAGCCACCTGGTTTTCTATTCCGGGAGCTCCTTAGACAGCTTGATACTGAAATGCCCAAGATGTATCCTAAGGGGGAGAGGACATACCCTCCTTGGTTGTGCAGAACCTCCCACGTAGATCTGGACATGACTAAATATGATAAATCTACCATGTCTATGTCTAGTATCCGCACATGCTTTTTAGAATTTTTATCGCGATATGAGGACCATTTTATAATTTAAACTGATGGCTCCAAGAGCTCAAATTTGTTGGTTGTGCTTACGTATGTGGAACCGAACCGTGTACATTCGGATTCCACACTAGCACTTACATTTTTACTGCAGAGCTTTATGCAATATACCGGATCATTTTATACGTGCGTCGACGAAAGTTGGGGGACTGCTTAATCCTGAGTGATTTCCTCAGTGCACTTCAAAACTTACGGCAGCTGTACAACTACCACCCTATTGTGCAGCCTATCCAGGATGCCCTCCACGTTTTACACGCTTCCGGCGTTACCGTGGTGTGTGCATGGATCCCTGGTCACGTATGCTTGCGGGGGAATGAAATGGCGGATTCAGCAGCCAAGACGGCTACCATGAAGCCCCGGGTTCGAGTACCATCTGTGACATCGGAAGATTTTAGGGCCTTATTGCGGAGAGCTGTGCAAACCTGCTGGCAGGAAGAGTGGTCCGCTCTCCGCAATAATAAACTTATATCTGTGAAACAACTTCCGATTCCCTGGGTTACCTCCTGTCGTTCATCTCGTCGCGAGGAGTTTGGCCCGGTTGCGTATTTGGCACTGCTTTTTTGCTCATAGTTTTCCTTTTATAAAGGAGCCTGCTCCACTGTGTCCGTTATGCTATGAAGCGTTATCTGTCCGACACGTGCTGCTAGAGTGTTTATACCTGGCAGACCTTAGGACGTCTCTGCATCTGCCGGCCAGCTTTGCAGAAATGCTCGGGGATGATAATCAAGTAATGCAGAAGGTTTTGAGACTCTTTTCTAGATTAGACTTTAGGATTTAGCGAAGAGAATTTTTGGCATTTTAGGTTTACATTTCTTTTGTATTTTGTAGCTTTTATGTGCATGTATTATTTGTAAGTTTATTTACATTTTTATAGTGTTTTAGGGAAATTTATATCTGGTTTTTGCCATTACTAGTTTTTTAAAAAGGGTGCTGATAACCTCTGCAGTTCAGCGCCCTTATACTCATCATCATCATCATCATCATCATCATCATCATCATCATCATCATCATCATCATCATCATCATCATCGTCATCATCATCATCATCATCATCATCATCATCATCATCATCACCACCACCACCATCATCACCATCATCATCATCATCATCATCATCATCATCATCATCATCATCATGAGGTGTGCTGGTATTGGAAGAGAAGGTGCAAATTTGTTATGTGGTATGATGAACATGCCTCCACTTCCTGTCAAGTTTGCTGCTTATCAGTCAAAGTTGTACACCGCATTAGAAAATGTGTGTAATGGTACCATGACAGAGGCTGCTAAAGAAGCTGTTACTCATAACAGTACAGAAGAACAAATAATTGGGACTGATCTATGTGTATCATGTGACAATACATAGATAAAACTTGGCCACACATCTGTGTATGGAGTTTCAATTGTAATACGTGTAGATACAGGGAAAGTTTTAGATTTGCAAGTTATGAGCAAGTTTTGTCATGTGTGTACGAATAGAAAAAAGGAAAATGATAAAGAAACTTAAGAAAAATAGTTGGAAATTCACCAGAAAACTTGTTAAAAAAACTTTACTGGCAGTAGTGGTACAATGGGACCTGCAGGCATGATGATAATATTTTCTAGGTCACAAGAAAAACATAAGGTTAGATATACAAAATATCTAGGTGATGGTGATTCTAGTGCTTTTAAAAGTGTACTAGAGAGCTACCCATATGGACCCAATGCAAAAATTGAAAAACTTGAATGCATTGGCCATATACAGAAGAGATTGGGTGCTTGTCTGAGTAAACTATGTCAGGAGGTGAAGGGGGGAAAAAAGCTAAAAGATGGCAATCCTATTGATGGAAAAGGAAGACTGACACAGAAAGAAATAGGTGTACTGCAAAACTACTATGGACTTGCTATCAGAAGAAATATTGGAGATGTGAAAAATATGCAATATGCAGTGTGGGCGACCTATTTTCATAAACTGCCTACTAATGAAAACCCACAGCATGGTGTTTGTGATGAATCTTGGTGTCCAGTGAAAAGAAATGAGCCATTAACCATAGCCATAGTCTTCCATCGGCTGTCTTAGAATCTATAAAGCCCACCTACCAATTCTTTGCACGCCCAGACTTGCTAAGAAAATGTCTCCATGGCAAGACACAAAATCCAAATGAAATCCTCAACAGTCTGATATGGTGTCCCAAAACATCATTTGTGTCTTCCATAGTGGTGAAAATGGCTACAATTTGATGCTGCTATAGTGTTTAATGATGGGAATGTTGGCAGAAAGACAGGTATACACCAGTTAGGGTATCAACCTGGTGTGTTTATGGAAACAATTTTGCAGAGTATCCACAACATTCGCATCGCTGGTGCAGATAGAGCTATGAACATTGCAACATCAGTACATCGCAAACAAAAGAGCAACAATTGAGCAACTGATCCTTGATTTACAACCAAATATTATAGTATTTTCAGAACATGGGTTAAAAGATAGCGAAATGAATGCAAACTGCTATGAAAATTACGTCCTAGCCACTAGTTACTGCAGAGAAACTCATAAGAGTGGGGGGTTGTAATATATACTAAGAAAAATACAAAATTTAACAAAGTTGACTGTAAGAAATACTGTGACGAAGTGTGTTGTGAACTGACAGCAATTGAAATTAGTCTAAAAACAACAAAACTTATCATACTAGGGGTTTACAGTCCACCAAGAGGCGACAAATTTTTTTTTTTTTACAAAAACTTGAAACCTGCCTAAGTGACATTATAAAAAATAATAAAATCATTGTAATAGGAGACTTCAATATAGACATCTTAACAGAAAGTAAAAAGAAAACATCACTGTTAGAGCTAATGTCAGTCTGGCCTCAGCGCCTGAACAGAGCGGACGTGCTGTGTGACGTGTGTTGTTTACAGTTCGGGTCGCGGCGACGTACGTACTGAGTGCCAGAGCGGCATTCACCGCTTAGCACAATTGTGCCCACACCTTCCCGTGTTTATTTCTAGTCAAAGTTCACTAATTTGTGGAAAATGGAAATGTATGCAAGGAAAAATACCATCAGGGTAAAATTCACGCTAAATGCGACGAAGCCCACAGCTTATGAGGTTCATGATTTCATACCAGATAAGTTACGGTTAAATGCGGAATAAGTGGATACCATTCAGTTAATCGCCAGTGAACGTGCAATTTACATAAAACTGATATCGGCTTTGTTAATGGAGAAAATTTTAAACACTTTTCCGGAGGAAACAACGTTCACATATATGAATGGGGAAGTTACTAAAGTAAAAATCGAACATGTTACCGGGAATGCAATCAATGTGCGTGTGTTTGATGTACCACCAGAGCTCCCAAATGAAGTGCTAAAAGCAGCACTGAAAAATTACGGTTCGGTGTATGACATTCGAAAGGAGCAATGGGGTCGTCAGTACCGTGTGCCGGTGTACAATGGGATAAGAGCTGTAAAGATGCAGCTGAAGACAAATGTTCCGAGCTATATCGTGATCAGCAGCTACCGTTTATGGGTGTCATATGCTGGCCAACCCCGATCGTGTTATATCTGCCATAGTACAGAACATTTAAAGGAGCTATGTCCACACCGATCGACACAGTTGCGACCGGCCGAGGCGGTACCGAGGAATGACACGGCAACCACATCTGTGGCAGGGAGCGTGCAGAAGGAGGAAGACCAACCCATAGCTGACAATCCACTGCCGGCACTGGCGGGTGAACAACAAGAGGAGCCGACACCAGAGGAGCTGATCATAGTGGAGAAAAAGGATTATGCCACCGTGCTTCGCGATAGTCCTGGGAAAAGAGGCATTCAGCTCACCACGAAGGGGAAGGAGCAGACCGGATGTGCCTCACGGATGTCTGAGACAACTACAGAGGAGGAGACACCTTCCAATGAAAAGAAACGAGTCAAGAGGGCAAAGACACGCAAAGCTAGTAAGGCAGAAACGTCTTGGAGCAGCCAGATGGAACAGGAGCAGGAACTGGCTGCGTGTGTGTCTGCAGAACAGCCTGGAAGACAGATGTTACCACCAGAGCCCGCAACCACGACGGCAACAAACCAGCCAACAATAGCTGCTGCACATTTGAACAGCAGCGTCAGGGAGGAGCGAGACAACCAGCTTTCTTACGAGGTTTGCCGTACAGGTGAGGACAAGGGAAAGAGGAGCTCGGAAGAGGGTGGAACGTCAGAGCCTGTGCAAAGGACCGGGTACCAGGCGGCGGGTGAAGGTGCTGTCGTCAGTCCGCAGAAGGTTACAATGGACGGGGTTTCAACTGCGCGACTTTCTGTGCGTGACCCTCGGCTCCAAGTTCGTGAAATGCAACAGAGTTACAAAGACAGTGGTCCGTCAACTGCCGATGAGGGCGCAATGGCGAACGGGGGAAAGCAACACACTCAGTTGGTGCGGAAAGATGCAGAATCGGATTCACCGCATCTCACGGTGCAGCACTGGACGCGGCAGGAGACGGCGTCTGATCTCCAAGTAAGGGAAGAGTCACAGCTGCAGACTACTCAGGAGTAGGCACTCAGCCAGCAACATACACCCAGCAGTGACAACTACCCTCATTAGGATGATATATTTAAGAACAATAGCCACTATAAATGTGAATGGCTGCAGGAATATAGTGACCCAGAAGCTGCTCAATACTTTTCTGCTGGTGAATGACATTGACATCTGTTTTCTACAGGAAGTGAACACATTCAATTTGGATACGCTTTACTCTTATGATTATAAGGTGAATCTCGGCGTAGAAGGAAGGGGCACTGCCATTGTATACCGGAAAGGACATCATCTACAGAATTTTCAGATGGACCCATCTGGCCGGATCATCTCAGCGACATTGGACGACACAGTGTTAATAAATATTTACGCTCCGTCCGGAACGCAAAATAGACAAGAACGAGAGCAGTTCTTTCAGAACGCTTTAACTACACATTTGTTGTATGGTAAAGAATATTTATTAGCAGGTGACTTTAATTCCACTCTCTGTGCCAAGGACCAAAAAGGGGCGCCCAATTTTAGCATCATGCTCCAGAATTTGGTGTCGCAACTACAACTGCAGGATGCATGGGAACTAAAGCATGGAAATGAGGTGGAATTCACGTTTATTAGGAGCACCTCAGCCTCGCGGATAGATAGGGTTTATATCTCGCCAGGGATAGTTACTTCTGTACACCGAATTTGCGTTCTACCTGTGGCGTTCAGTGATCATCACGCAGTGATCTGCCAAATACAAATTGCGGCCATTTGTGCTGAAGTTGCCGGACGGGGATACTGGAAGCTCAATTATTCCATTTTGGAGGATGCCGACGTTCTGGAGAAGTTTCAGACGAAATGGCAACGGCTACAATTCTCCTTTTGCAATGCATCTAGGAAGAGTGACTGGTGGACTGTAACGGCAAAACCGGCTATTCGTTCATTTTTTAAACAGATAGGAATTCTGAAGGCAACGACAAGAAAGGAGCGTTTACATTTCTACAATGAAGTCCTATGGGACTTGTATACGAAGCAACGGGAAGGTTACGATGTAAATGTCAAGATCAAGCAGGTGAAAGAAACTATCAAAATGCAACAACTGCAGCATCTGGATGGATATAAGATAAGAGCAAAGGTTCAACCCCACATGAGGAAGAACGGAATTCCTTTTACTATTTTGCAAAGGAACGAAAGAAGGGGCGTACCCGATGCCCACGTACACTTCAAGATGTGAACACTGGAAACACATTTACAGGGACCAGGTCTATCCTTCACCTTATAGCAGAACACTTTCAGGCTTTATTTCACAAGGGATCAGATGAAGGTACCCCACCGCGGTATGAGGCGTGGCCGCTGTTTACAACTGGGGTTCCCCAGGAAACGGCCGACTTACTCACCCGAACCATTACAGAACAAGAAGTATTAGAAGTCATACAAAAAACCAGTAAACATACGTCTCCAGGTCCTGATGGCCTTTCCTATGAATTTTATAGGACCTGTTGGCCCATTATAAAACGTGAAGTGATGGCAGTTTTGGTGGAGCTGTGGGAAACAGCGCAGTTTCCTGAAACGTTTGCAGATGGAATTATCACATTGTTGCCAAAGACAGCACAGCTTACTACCATGAAGGATTTTCGCCCAATAACATTGTTGAATGCTGACTATAAGATATTTACCAAAGTCATAGCAAACAGGTTGAAAGAAGCGTATACAGAAATATTACACTTAAACCAAGCGGCGATCTCGAAACGCAATATTATTGTTACGCTGGGAGAATTGCGCGATGTCCTCATACATTTGCAAAGGGAACAGCAAGTGGCGGCCTTGATAAGCTTGGATTTCCAACAAGCATTTGATAAAGTGCAACATGCGTATTTATGGCAATGTTTAAAGGCGGCGAAATTTCCAATGCACGTGATTAAAATTATACAAGGCCTTTATGGTACAGCAAAATCCCGGGTGTTATGGAATGGCTGGCTTTCCATTCCAGTACGAATAGGCTGGTCAGTGCGTCAAGGGTGCCCGTTATCAATGGGGCTTTTTTCTATAGCGTTAAACCCCCTACTTCAAAGACTGCAAGATACGCTACATGGGGTTACTGTGTACAATGAACGCTTTAAAGTCATTGCTTATGCGGATGATGTCACAAGTGTAGCGACAAACAATCACGATATGGCAGCCCTACAGAATGGATTGGAGATCTATACAAGGATGTCGGGTGCAACTTTAAACGTACACAAATCTGAGATATTATTGATTGGACAGTGGTTGGAACCAGTACAAACACTGGGAATGAAATGTACTACCACCACCAGGATACTTGGTATCACTTTTATGGGAGATATGGAAGCCACTATAGTTTACAACTGGAGAGAGAAAATCAACCACTTGCGATACTCTTTATTGTTGGAGAGAGCTCGGAACCTGAATTTGATGCAGCGAATTTGGTACATACATATATATGGTCTCAGTCAAATTTGGTACTTAGCGCAGTTACTGCCAATTCCGAAACGTGAAGCACAGAGACTTGAGCAACTGCTTGGCTATTTCTTATGGAGTGGGAAAGCCTACAGGGTGAGCAGAGAACAGTTACGATTGCCGCAATCCAAAGGTGGATGTGGGCTGGTGGACATCGCCAAGAAATATATGGCCTTATTAGGCAAAACTGCTGTCAGATCACTGGGTGGTAATGGTTCATCGATAGATGGGAGTTTCTGGCAGGATCAGATACAGCACGCTCAGAGGATATATCCGGGATTCAAACCCATTGTTAACCATCTGAGAAATCTGCTGGACACCAGTGCTGACCTCGCAGTTTTTGAATCAACGAGAAAACAGTATCAGCTGCTCAATACATCGCAGTGTACACCCAGGATTGAAGAGAAAGAGAATAGAGAATGGAAACTTATATGGAAGAATCTCTTTAATAAAGTTGTTCCTACTGATTGGCAAGAGACAGCATATGAAGTATTAAACGAGACCATACCAACAGCGGAGAAATTATGGCGACATGGCCGTACAACATGTAACAGATGCCAAATTTGTTCACAAATAGACACCTTGGAACATAGGATTGCCTCTTGCAAACAGGTGCATAATATCTGGATTGTGCTCAGAGACTTTATTGGAAAATGGTGTCCGCCGGAGTTTCCACCATGTCTTCGAAGGCTACAGAGACTGGAATTCAGTTTTAAAGACACGGCGCTCTACAGGTGTGCGATCTGGTTGGTAATGGGAACGTTACACTGGATAATGCAGAAAAATCCTGGAAATGTGGCATTACAGAGGGAATGGTTTGAATTCCTGCGAAGGGAACGTTGGAAGCTAATCACAGCGGGGCTCAGTGATTCTATGGAGCCTTATATCATTCGATTTGAGCTCCATTACACTCGTTCCGAAGTCAAGTTCCATCCCAACATCTAGACTGGCTGCTTTCATGGAGCGCAGACAATCTTTAGCAAGATCAATTTGCTCGCCACAAGTTTCTCAGAACAGTGTTCCTTCAGATAGTTAGGCAATCCGTTGCAAGGACTATCCGCTCAGATGGACGCAAATGTAAGAAAAAATAGACTGGCTATAGAAGCTCAATACTGTAGCCTCAAATACTTCAAACAAAATTTGAAAAATTGGCACCTTCTTAATCCATTTATCATATTTCTGAGTGTTTTAATTGTAATCTTAACACTGTACTTTTAACTGTATTAGCTTGACTTAGGTTGCAAACAACAGTTGATTGTAGTTTCTATGACTTGAAAGAAAATATGTAAAAAAATAAATAAATAAAAAAAAGACACAAAAAAAATATAAAAAAAATGGAAAGGTGTAATTTAAACCCAATAGAATCAGGACCAACTAGAGTTACTCAACATACATCCACTTATATTGACCACATATATACTAACCTAAATAGGGAAGACTTATACTTATCACTAACAAATAGAGGTATCAGTGACCATTTTGGACAATTAATAGAAAGTAAAACCTTAAACAAGCAAACCTTAAAATTCAAACAATTGAGCGAAGTAAAAGGAATTCTAAATAAAGATACATTAACAATATTAAAAAACAACCTTAAACTAGCAGCGTTCAGAAATGTACATGAAGCTAAAAAAAAAGATGAAAAATTTGAAATCTGTAGGAATACTTCAACAATGTGTTTAGAGCAGTCAGCACCACTATGCAAGGTGGTATGTGACAAGCATAAACTTACAAATTGGTCTACCAAAGGGATAAATAAATCAATGAAAAGAATCAAATTCTTAAACAGTTTAAAGGCTTTCAAACTAAATGAAAAATCTCACAGATATATAATTATAGAAATATCTTAAATACACTAATTAATGAAGAAAAAAAAAGCTTCACAACAAAAGACTTCTACAAAATGCCGAAAATAAAATTAAAAAGACGTGGAGCATTATTAAATCTGTTCATAAAGAAAGCACATCAAAATGGGTAGAAAATTTGAAATTGTAAAAGATAACTGTCATATCCTGGACCCAATAAGTGTAAGTAATGCGTTTAATGACTACAAATAAATGACCAAACAACAAATGAAGGAAGCATATGTAACGCCATGGTAGTGAGAGAAATAACAAATGAGCAGGTCATCAAACAGATAAATATACTAAAATGTAAAAAATCTAGTGGGTTAGATGAATACTCTAATCAAATGATAAAATATTGTAAATATGAAATTGTGAACACCTTTACTCACATAATAAATGAAAGTTTCAACCAAGGCACATTCCCAAGTAAACTAAAACAAATAGTAGTTAGATCTATATACAAAAAGAAAGGCTCCAAACAACTAATGGAAAACTATCGTCCTATATCGCTCTGCTCAGTATATTCAAAAACCATGGAAGGCCTTTTCCTAGAACAACTACAAAGTTTTTGCAATAAATTTAATATCATCTCAGAAAATCAGTTTGGTTTTCAAAAAACTAAATCTACAATACATGCAATTAGCAAAGGAAATGATATAATGGTTCGTGCATTAGATAAAAAAGAGATAGTGGTAGCAATCTTTCTTGACCTATCCAAAGCTTTTGATTGTGTTAACATAAAAAATCTAGTCTCAAAATTAGAAAACTATGGGATAAGAGGCACCCCATTAGAATGGATAAGTTCATGCCTCCACAACAGACAGCAATGCGTAGAGATAATATATAACATAGAAGGAAACTTGAAAAAAATTAAATCAATGTTTAAACCGATAACACATGGGGTCTAAATTGGGGCCATATCTATTTATACTGTACATAAATTACTTGTTCAAAAAAATACAGGATGCAGGAGGATTAGCTATTGGGTATGCGGATAATACTACCATAGTGGTAACAGGTAAAACAGCAGCAGAGGTCCCAAATAAAGCAAACAGGTTATTAGAGGTAGTTAGAATATATTTATCACAGCTAGGAATGTTACTAAACACAAATAAAACAGAATGGATGCAAATTGGAGTAAATAATAAAATGCAGACAAACATAACTTTAGTAATCCAAAATGAGCAAATTCAACAAGTAATGCAAACAAACATTTTAGGACTAGTTATTGATAGTAATTTAAAATGGAATAAACATATTGAAAAAATTTGCAACAAAATAAATAAGGGCATATATGTGTTAACGCAAGTAATACAAATCATGAATGAGAGTAGTGCCCTGAAATTATACTATGCTTTTATACACTCTCATCTAAATTATGGGATTATCTTATGGGGAGCAGCAGAAAAGAAACAGAGGTTAAGAATATTTAGGTTGCAGAAACGAGCCATAAGATTAATTAAAAAAAATCCAAGAAGAAACTCATGCAAAAGTAGTTTTAAAAATCTTGGAATACTTACACTACCCTGCTTATATATATATATAAATCTCTTAAGTATATAGTAAGAATGCATAAAGAGGAAAAGAATACTAATATCCACAGGCATAACACAAGAACAAAACTGAACTATTTAAGAAACAGACTAAGAGGCACGCTAGGTAACAAGTGTATTGAAAACAATGCAAAAGATTTATACAATCATTTACCTCACCTCATCAAGGAAATAAATTCAGAGGTGAAGAAAATTGAGGCAATTAAGACATACCTGTGAAAAAATGCCTTCTATTCAATTGAAGAGTATAAAATATCACATGTCAATAGTAGTTAGTAATGCAATATAAAGATTTATAGTACTAATGTATGTAAATTATTGTACAGTTCTTATTTATGTTTAATGTATTTCTGACGAAGCCTTGTAAACACTTTTTGCAAATGGTGAATAAAATCTGAATCTGAATATGAAATTAATGCAAAAAGAAGCAAGACAGAAGAGGAACTTAAAGAGAAAGGCTGAAGAAGACCAGAATGAGGATACTGACTATGGGTATGGGAAGTTTTGACTCAAAATTAAAAGATAATCTGAATAATATTTATTGTGTTTTTAATAGTCTTTTCCCGTAACTTGCATTTTCTACAATTTCAACCCATTTTTCTCTCAAACTACTTCATCTACAGTGATGCAATTCAGTACATAGCTTTCTAATGTCATAATGAACATTTTGTTGGTTCTAGAATTTAAGATTAAGCTCCAGATGGAATGTGATGATATAAAATATATAAAATTAGTTTAATTTTTAAAGGATGCATATGTTTAACGTTTTTTTTAAATTCTATACAGCTTCAATAAGAAATCTAAATCCAACAAATTCATTGTTAGTGTGTTTTAAAATAACATACAACGTTTAAGGAAGATAGCATACGTGAATTTTGAAAAAAAAAATGGGCTTAAGTTTCTAAATATCTCTGCATATAGAAAAAAATATGTAGCATTAGTTATAAACAATGGAAAATTATGAAAAAAATGGTGCATATTAACTGTATTATCTTAAATGAGTATACCAAGTGTCAGTTCCCTAACTTGAAAACTTTGACTGTTATGGTTATTTATGTAAAACCCTAAATATTTCAATACGTCCCCCCATTACCTCACAAGTTATCAACTTATATAATGCGCTGCCACTGGAACTGAAAGGCTGCAGGAACATAAAAGGCTTTAAAAGGAAATTTGCTGAAAATTTACTGAAGGCATATTTTGATAGCTGATAAAGTGTCACACATTTATATCTGGTTTTATAGCTGAACAAGTTAAAAATTAGTATGGATTAATGTCAGGGGCGGCTTCTCAATGGGGTAGCATGTTTGCGCTACAACCAAAGTGCTGGGTCTCCCTTTAATGCAAGGGCATGTTCCATTTGGCGTTCAGTTCGACCTTGTCTAGTGCAGTGGCCCTCAGCACGCTGTATTGTTTGCAGGTGCCAAGTAGTTCACTCTCAGTTGCAAACCACTAGTATACAATGGGGAGGTATAGGGCAGGATGAACCTACGGTGTGCCGAGGCAAGTAGGGGAGAATGGCGGGGCTTTTCTTCGAGTGGAGGAAAAATGCATGTTACGCACTCGCACTTACCCTGGGATTGGAGTGTGGGACTCCTCTGGGGGAATCGAACCGCCAGCCCTACCCACTAAAAAACCTCCACTGGTGAGTATTCAGGAATGGTGCTGTGGCAGTACCGCTGTAAGGACCTGCGGATTCAAGGGAGGGATATATTGGCCCGGCCGAGGCCAGGTCCAAGGTGAGAAAGGCGGCAGGACGTAAGCATGACCAAGGCTCTGCTTACGCCCTTGCTTATTAGGAGCGGTCTTGTTTGGAAGTGAATGAGGAATTAAGGTTATTGATGAGTGTAGGGTCTCTGCGGCGGTTGGTGTCGACCTCTGGTGTTGGGTCCGTCGAACATTGTTTGGAGGACTGCCACTTCCTCCTTGGCGAGTCCTCGGAGCATGAATGGGTGTGTGTCGCGTTGTTTGATTGAGAATTGATGCTTCTCCTCTATGTCTTCTCGTAATTCTGCAAGCTCTGAGCTGAGATTTGTGTGTGCTGTATCTTGATGCTCCGATGAAGTCCTGAGCTCTGTAAGAAGTTCCTCCAAGTTGGTCAGCTTGGCCATTACGACCAGGAACTTCGAATGGAGAACCCGAACGGCCTCCCCTAGGCCCCGGACTTGCTCGCCGAGCAGCTCCTGGCTGGTGGTGTCGTTTGGTGTTGCCGGCTGTTGATACATTTGGTGAGGCGGAGCACTCAGCTACTGCTGAGTGGTTGGCGGTGCAGGAGGGACAGGCGTTGCGTTCCTGCAGGGATGCAGGGGGCATAGCGCCTGCCCGGTGAAGTGGCTGTGCCCGCCGCAGGAGGCACAGAAGCGGCGACGTTGGCGGAGGTCGTGTTCTGTGCAGACCGAGGTAAGGCTGGAAGCACCGCAGTAGTGGCACTTAGGCTCGGCTGCACAGGACTCGGACGCATGCCCGTAGGCGCAGAAGCGGTGGCATGGAGCTTGACGATCCTGTCGGCTGACTTCAGTGCGCAGTACCCGCCCTAATAAGGCTAGGCCATTAGATAAAGCAGCTTCCAGTTCCCCGTGGCTGGCTAGCTCCACTCGGACGAGTGGTGTCGGACCTCGGGCTGAGGTGATGCGTGTGGCCCTCATTGCTAATGGCCACTACTGCTGCGTTGCAGCAAGCACGTGTCCCGAGGCACTCCGGTTACCACTATGCTCGTGCGGCGGTGCACCGGTTGAGGCGGCGTTGGCTGGCTGGCTAGTGCTGGCGACTGGCCTGCTTCAAGATGGGTAGCAGGGCCGGGTTCTGGCTGCGGTGTTGCAGGACATTCGTCCTCGGCTGGCTGTGCGGCGGCGATCCGAGGCACTCCGGTTACCACTATGTTAGTGTGGCGGCGGTGGCTGGCTGGCTAGTGCTGGCGACTGGCCTGCTCCCAGCTGGGTAGCAGGGCCGGGTTCTAGCTGCGGTGTTGTAGGACGTTCCTCCTCGGCTGGAAGTGCGGCGGCGATGACTGCTCGTTTCTTCGTACCTCTCTTGACACGTGGCATGTTGCTGCTCTGAAGGTTCGAGGCCGTTGGCGTCTACGGTGGTTGTACTTCTACCGGTGAAGTAACTGCAAACTGCCGTTCAGGTGCTGCTTCTCCCTGCGGTTGCCTGCGCACTTTGCGAGCGTCCGGCGTGGTAGGGGAAGCGGGCCGAGTTGCACAAAACTTCCCTGGCGGCTCCATGGGAGGCTCTCTTTCGTCTGCCGATAACGGCAGCGAGTCGGGAGACGGCGCCCGAGAGCTGGCTGGCGAAGATTGCGATGAAGGTGGCTTCACTGCCTGGCTCTGCTTCCTTGTTGCGACGTTCTTCTTCAAGTTGCTGCGGCGGTCTCTCGATGTGACCTGCTCGGCGTCCGGGCGAAGAGCCACTTCGTGGTCTTATGGCTGCATAAGGTTGGTTAACCTAGCAGCCAGAGAATAGTGAATGCCAAGCCTTCTCTTTCTGTTTTCAGCGCCACCTATTATTCTCATATTATATGCTCGCATCGGTCAACTATTACCACAGATTACTATTACCTACAAGAGCATAGCCACATGTTTTGTGCCGTGTTTTGCTAGCTGTGTCGTGCTTTGAGTAGTGATTAAGAGTGATTTATTTAAATACAAGTATATTGTGTTATATAAGGAGAAACAATGAATTCCATAAAGAGTCTATTAGCTGATCCTTTTTAAAAATGAGCTTAGAAGAAAAAACCGAAAATAAGCGACTTGGAAGTCCCACGCCAAATATAAAAATCACATAGATAATCAAAACAAAAACAAGATATTTGAACAAGAACTTTAACAACAATATATATGAGAAATATAATTTGATGTGTGGTTGTATTATTAAAAATAGCCTGTTTTGCTTTCCTTGCGTTCTCTTTGGCGGTGAAGATCCGTGGACAAAACATGGCGTGAATGCTTTGCAGCATCTTCATGATCGCGCTAAAAACACGTAACTTAAAAACTGCACATGAAAAACACAGTTTTGCTATGCTTGGCAATGTAAATATAGCAAAGCAGATGGACAGTGCATATCGGAGAACAATTGAAGAACACAGCCAGAAAGTGGCTCAATATAGGTATGTTTTAAACATTATAACTGCATTAGGTTTTGTGGAGACTTCGAGTTAGCTCTACGAGGACACCATGATTCAGCTACGTCAAGCAATCCTGGTATTTTTCGAGGACTGGTAAACTTCAGTGCAGCGCTAGACTGTGTTCTGAAAAACCTAACTGGAGAATGTTACAGTGTTTAAGGGGACATCCAAGACAATCCAGAAAGAAATCTTGCAATGTGCACTTGAAGTCTGCCATGAAGAGATATCAAGTCCATTTTTAGCTGCAGAAATAGAAGAGTGTTATGCTCTAGAGTGTTTCTGAAATATGCATGATGCGCTATACGCTGAGAATTACCGTTAACTTGTGTATACAGCAGTATATAGTGGCAGGCTTAAACAACCGTTTGTTACTTTAAAAAAATTAAATTGCATGGATAAATTTGTGAACCACCGATTTTCAGAGCCACCAGCCGCCCTGATTAATGTCCTATAGAATATGTAGTTTTTTTTCTGTAATGTTCTTTGTTACTATAATTTCTTGAGTTATAGCGAATGTTTGTATCTTTGTATGTTTCATATATGTTATTCTTTTACGGTAATTCATTCCTACTATAACAATCTAATATAAGCAGGGGCGGCTTCTGAGGTAGTGCCGCTGTGCCATGGCACCTGCTGTATGAAAGCGAAAGAAAGAGAAGTGTATAAGAATTGCGCAAAAGGAATTGTTTATGAGTAGTTGCTCCCTTGTTTGAATAGGCGCGTTAAACGCAAGCGCTCTCTCATGGTTGTCTGCCGTAGCTTGGTGCCGATTCCAGAACGGCACCGTCTACGCTCATAAGCGCCTGTGTTAAGGCTAGGGGCTAGGATGCCTGCTTATACACGGCTTCTTATGGGAAAAGGTCATAAAAGGTAGTGCCGGGATTGCTCTGGCACATAACTTACGCTTTGCCTGTTAAAGTGCAGTAAAGCACGAGACTTCAGAGAACCACGATCCTGCCACCTAGCGAAAGACAATGGTAAGAATACATTTCGCGCTATACCTTGCTTTAATGCAGTGTCACCATCCTAATGCAAGTTAATGCTGAGGAACTTCAAAACGCAAATTAAAGTTTTATGAAATCAGCTGCAGAAACACAACACATAGATATCCTTATAAATAAAGTTAATTGGGTTTCAATGTGAATATACGAGGCATGCTTTTTAAGTCAGTGCCGTTTTGGAATTAAAAAGAGACGTGCATAAATATCGCAATAATTTTATTTTTACATGAAAGCCTGTACCTTAATCTACTTTTCTACATAATTTCCCTGAGTTTTGAGGCACTTTTCACAACGTGGCACCAGTTTTTGAATACCCTACTCATAAAATTCTGCCACCTGACATTTTAACCACTGTATCACAACTGTTCTGACTTCGTTATCGTCTTGAAGACGCTGACCGCCCAAATGTTTCTTCAAGTGCAGCAACAAATGGTAGTCGCTGGGCGCCAGATCAGGGCTATATGGAGGATGATCTAGAGCTTCCCATTGAAAAGATTTGCTGAGATCTTTGGTCCCATTAGCCACATGTGGACTGGCAATGTCATGCAGCAAAACGATACCCTTACTCAACTTGCCACGTCTTTTGTTCTGGATTGCACGGCGCAGATTGTTCAATGTCTCACAATAAGACGCTGCATTGATTCTCTCATTACTAGAGGAACCTCGGGACGAACATTTGAGCCCCTACCTCTGGGAGCTGTTCGGATTGGGTTGGTCTCGAGAGGCGGGTGTGTTCCCGCCACCCACGGGAAATTGGGTACCTCCGGCCAGGCTCCGGCGACCCGGAGGGGATAGAGGGTTGCCTCATAAGCCTGCAGAGCTGGTGCGCTAGATCACCGGCGGTCCTACCAAGGTTATTTGGAAGCTGGTTCATTATGGACCGGCGCGTAAGTGGCGTATCCACTTCCGTCCTCTCTGCCGTGTGCAGCGGGGGGGGGGCAGTTTATAAAATAGGTACTGTCCTACGGTAAAAAAAAAACCGAGAGGCGCGGATTCTGGTCCTACGGGTCCAGGACTAATGGGAGTAGATCCTCGCATTTAATTTATGTACCAAAAAACTGTGCATACGATTTTCCGGGCAGAAATTGTTTGCTTAAACTTCACTTTTGTGGGTGATGATGAATGTCGCCATTCCAAGGATTGTTGTTTCGATTCTGGTGTGACGTAGGCCACCCAAGTTTCGTCACCAGTAACAATTTGGCCTAAAAAAATCTTCACCTTCATTGTGGTTCCGCTCAAATAAAGTCAATGCTCTGCCTAAACGTTGGGTTTTGTGCAAATCCGTCAACATTTTCGGAACCCAACGTGAACACAATTTCCGGTACTTCAAGTTCTCGGTCACAATGCGATACAAAATACTAGGAGAATATTGAGGAAAATAGTCGCACAAAGATGAAATTGTAAAGCGTCTGTTTTCTCTCACCTTTTTGTCCACTTTCTGCACCAAATCTTCAGTAACGACCGAAGGACTTCCACTCCGTTCTTCATTATGCACATCTGTGCGGCCATCTTTAAATGCTCTCACCCATTTCCTTACCATTCCATCACCCATAATGTTTTGTCCGTCAACTTCACAGATCTCACGATGAATATCGATCGGTTTACGCCTTTAGCACTACGAAATCGTATAACAGCCAGTACTTCACACTCGGCGGGACTCAAGATTGTCGGAGGCATCTTAAATACTCAGTAAACAACGTATACAATGAAGAATCAGACAGTAATGGCGTCAATGCGTGGACAAGGTAACCAGCGCACATGCGCGGAACGCCGACCGAAGCGCTGCGGCGGCGGAATCGCAAAACGCTACTGACTTAAAAAACATGCCTCGTAGTATTAGATTTAAAAATTAAGAGACAGTATTTTAACAGGTGCATATTTCAGAGCAGCAGTTGCGTTGGTACACCATAAAACCCGCGTGTGCAAACTGTGTAGGACACATGTTTTCAAAGCAATGGTAGAGTAGTTCTGTATGTGCTCCTGTGATGCTGTAGTTCATCGTGAGCACGAATTTTTAAAACAGTGTTTAGTGTCTTTTCTTTAAGTTAAATTTCACAGTAAAGTTACGAACATGATCAAGGTGAGTGAATTACTGAAAACTCAATTTAGTAACAGGATTCTAAGTGATAACATTCAAATAAAAACAATGGGTTGTCCGCTCCCGAATCTGAATCTGCAGCAGCAAACAAAAAATTGATGCCGTAAGTTTAATCCGGATATTTATCAAAAGAACAAATGGATTTGCGGCTGTAATGAAAACAATGCAGTTTTTCGTTTTCTTTGTGTGCTATTTGGGTGAGATGTCCATTGGCGTAAGACTGGAATAACTGATATTGGGCATTTATGGTCTAAAATGAAAGTGCATGAAACATCGAAGCGACACATGGACAATGTTCTGAGTCTTTCATTTCTAGGCAGAACCAACATTCAGGACAATATAGATTCGCAGTATAGGCAAACATTCAACAGCCATTACAAACAAGCAGACAAGAACAGGTATAAATTGAACTTAATTATAAACTGTACTCGGTTCTGTGGTGCTTTGGAGCTGGCTCTTAGGGGACACGACGAATCTGACGCCTCTCAAAATAAGAGAGTTTTTCGTGAGCTCATTCAGTTTAGTGCGGAGTTGGATAAAGAACTTCAAGTACATCTCAGCCAGCCATCAGTATTCAAAGGCATTTCTAAGACTGTTCTAGACGTTCTCGGGCTTCGAGCCAGGTAAGTAGATGTTGAGACACCGACGTTTCGGGAGTGTACATCTCTCCCATCATCAGGATGTTGAATGACTAAGGGCTGGGGTGACCAATATATATATATATATATATATATATATATATATATATATATATATATATACTGGTCGCCCTTTTTTTACCGTGGAGGGGAAAAACCCAGTTACAGGCGACGGCCCACGTGTGATGGCCGACAGTGTGAGGGTCCCCGTGCCCTGAGGGGCCAGGCATGCTCACTAAAAAAAACCTCCACGTGTTAGTTTCGTGAATTCTTATATTTTGCGTGCATTTATTATCATGCTTCTTTGTCGGGTCCCGCATAGCACCCCGGTTAGTATGTGGTAACTACTATGCTGGCATGCGATGCATGCGAGCGCGTCAACGTTGCCTCTTGGTGGTGACCATGAAACCTGGGCACCACCAAGTGTTAATCATGCGTTAGTATTGTTATATACATGTGGTTCAGACCGGGGAGGCCTGTTAGTCAGTGTTGCGCGTATGTTACTTATCTATTATTTATACGTGCTTTGTAAGCCTAAGTGTATGGTAATAATAAAGCTCAGGCCTTGGTGACCTGTTAGTCAGGGATTAGTAGTGGTATGGTTATTAGTGTTCTACTTATGTCCCCAGTTTCCTGGGTTTGTCAGTGGTTGGTATGTGGCATGCAGTTTCGAACTATGTGTTCGGTCGTCCTGATGTTCTGGCGTGGCCGTTCGTCAGTTCCTTAGTCCATGCGTAGTGTCGTCGGTGTGTCCTACTCCATCTGCAGTCCCCCACTGTCTCTGCGCCTGTAGGACACTGGTGGGAGGCCCTCTAACTCCCGGACCGCCTTGACTGGTGTCAAGGGCTTGGAGGGCTCTGTGCGGGCAGCGTTCTGGAAAGAGTCAGTAAGAAAAAGATTAATGAAGGGAAAGTAGGAGTGTCAGCCTTACTGTCTGTGTCAGTCGTCCCTTATTAGGTTGTTCAGGAAGTTCTGAACGTCGTCTTCGTCGTCGTATGTGAGTCTTCTTTCGAATAGTGATAATGGTCCCGCCTGTATGTTTATTTCTGTAGTGTAGTTTCCGAGTCGTGAGATTAGAGGATTGTGGTGTATCTCTAGGTTTTTTTAGGTGTCATATGCTAGCTTCTTAATGAATTTTTCAACTGTGTGCATCTTTAGTTCGCCGTGTAGTAGGTCGGCTGGTGCTGCGTGAGATACCTTCGCTATCATTCGTAATATCTTGTTTTGGAATTTCTGTAGTCTTAGTATGTATATTTTGGCGGCATACCCCCAGACCGGAGTTTCCTATGTGAATATGGGCCTTGTAAGAGTTTTGTATAACGTGAGCTCTAAGTTCATGTTTATATGGGAGTTCATGCTTATCAGGGGGTAGAGCCTGCCCAATTGGGCGTTAGGCTTACCCCTGATTTGATGGACGTGCTTTTTCCACGTCAGCCCTTGGTCCATTTTGAGTCCTAGCCAGGTGACTGTGTCCGTCCACTCAATATTTTCTCCGAAGATAGAGAGTGGGGGAGCTGGTGTTTTTCCAATCTGTGCTTAAGCTTTTTGGTGAATATTATGGCTTGCGTTTTTCTTGGGTTTACCTTAATACGCCATTTTGTGAACCATTCTTCTAGATCATTCAGGGCGTTTTGTAGTCTCCGGTGGATGAAATCCGATTTGGCTGATTGAGTCACAATTGCTGTATCATCAGCGTAGATGTACAAGTCTGTGTAATTGGTTTTCGGCATGTCGTTCATAGTGATGTTAAAGATAATCGGCCCTAGGATACTTCCCTAAGGGGCTCCCGCTTTGATTTGACGGGGGGTCGATTATTGGTTGTTAACTTTCGATTGGAATTTGCGGTCGTGTAGGTGGTTCGCGATGAGCTTTATTGATATGTCGTGTATGTTCAACGTTTTAAGCTTTTTGAGCAGTCTTGCGTGCCACATCCTGTCGAATGCACGTTCAACGTCGAGCAAGAGTGCTCCTGTTTTGCGGCTGTTAAACCCGTGAGTTATGTGTTCTGTGGCTCTGAGTAGTTGAAGCGTTGTGGAGTGTTTGGCTCTAAATCCAAATTGCTCCGGGATTGTGATATTTTGTTTGATTACTTGGCTATTGAGTCGTTTGAGTATTACCTTTTCGAGGAGTTTACCAAGAACGCTTAGAAGACTAATTGGTCTGTAGTTTTGCGGGTGAGAGGCGTCTTTGTCCTTCTTGGGGAAGTGCACCACAGTGGCAAGCTTCCATCTCTCGGGATAATATCCTTTCTCCAGTGTGTAATTGAATATATTTGCTAGCAATTTGATCGCGTCTTCCGGTAGGTTGGCAAGTGCCACGGTTGGGATTCCATCAGGGCCCGGCACTTTTCGTTTGGGGAGGTGCTTAATTATCCATTTCATTTCGCTGGGACATGTCTTTCTCACTTTATTGTGAGTTCTTAGCTCATTGTAATTCTTTGTTTCTGCTTCCGTCTCTTCCGCAAATTGTGGGCAGGACGGACACAACGAATCTGACGCCTCTCAAAATAAGGGAGTTTTTCGTGAGCTCATTCAGTTTAGTGCGGAGTTGGACAAAGAACTTTAAGTACATCTTAGCCAGCCATCGGTATTCAAAGGCATTTCTAAGACTCTTCTAGACGTTCAATCAGCGAGCGGGCTCGCGTTGGTGAATATGACAACCTCTCAGAAAACACTGCTGCACTGGTCGCTGCTCAGTAAGCCAGGTCGGGTGAGGACGGCCTTGGGAATATATACCCCAGGCGGCAGCCTGAGCGGCTTAACCCAACAGATCAGAGAAACCTATGCCCCGACATAAACGCTTGAGACAAAAGACAAAAGACTACTACACCACCCAGATAAAGCCGCAGTAAGCGGCTAGGTGCTGGGCGAAACCATTCCGTCTAGGTAAACTTGGACGACTCGATTCTTCTGCTGCCAGATCAGTGCTTCCTGAGTCCCCCGCATGGGGACATGCAGCCAAAACGCATATTAAAAGATTGCAAACAATGAAAAATAGAATACTTCGGATTATTAACAGGCTACCACCATTCGCACCGGCACACCAACTCCACGAGGAGTTAAAAGTGCATTCCATCGAGCAATTCATCAAAAGGCTCAGCTTCAACCTACTCGAGAAAAAGAACCTAAACCACAACCAACTAATACGGGCACTAGGGAAATATGACACAACACATGATAAACAGGCAAGGCCACTGTCTATTTTTGAAAGAACAACTAATCCCGGGGAGCCAGAGGTAGACATACAGCAGTATCTAGAAAACCTTGTTAACGTTCCAGATGCTTTACAACGCTGAACGGAGATAAAACACACTCCCATACACGTACACCAACACACACACACACACACACACACACACACACACACACACACACACACACACACACACACACACACACACACACACACACACGCCTTCCACAGCCCTCAAGTCCTTGCGCCAATCATTGGCCAAGGCGGCCCCGGGGAAAGAGGGTCCCCCGTGAGTGGCACAGGCTCGCACCTACAATTAATAGGTAGGCCGCCCGCCGAGTGTGCACTCCAAAATATCGACCAAGCAGACACATGGAATATGAGAAGGTATTTTCACACAACTAACGATTCTGACGGCAGATAATTACAACTGACCATTAAAGGCAAACGCCGATAATGCAAACTAGAGTTATATTTAGGTTTAGCATGATAGCAATAAGTATATTAGACCACAACTGACAAGCTTGCAAGTATTACTTGCAGCGACAATGAAACATCTAAATTTAAGCCATAGCGTTACGGCGTGATAAATTACCATAAACTTCCCAACAAATAACACCAGGAATCCTACCAAATACCACCCACAATAGGCAGTGGATCAGGCTGGGCTTCATGTCAAGCCTGTATTCCTGCATCAGAAACCACCCTCTGCTGAATCGCACTGCGAGACAGCTATGATCAGCTCCTGGAATCCGCGGGAGCTTAAGGCGGTACCGTAACACATTTCTCCTTCCCAATCCGGTGGAGGTTTTTTAGTGGAGTAATACCCTTGAGGTGAAGCCCACATACCCCATGTACCCTCCAACACAGTGGTAATCCATAAATGGAGTTTTCCTCCACTCGAAAAAAATGGGTCTCCCTTTTTCGAGTTTTAATGCAGGATTCCATGCTGCACTAAATTGTAGCCCAGCATCTCGGTTAAGAGTGACTCTCTCTGCCGAGATAGCCAACGCCTCCTTAACTCTGCGCTCCCAGTAGCCACTGCATTTTGCCAAAATAGTGGTGAGACCGAAGCTAGCCCTACCTCCCATCAAACGCAGCCCACACCCCGAATATTCTAGACATCGTACTACTGAAAAACACACGGTTCAGATACAACTTGAAAAGAGTAGATTCCCTAGCATCAGACCACTACGCCATCCTCCTGGAAATCATGCGAGCACCCCCATCACGTCCCGAGAAGCTTATCAGAAACTATAATAAGACCGACTGGCTATGCTTCTCTAATCAACTAGACGCCAACCTCCCAAATATACCACATCAGCTGGAAACCGCCGACGAAGTCGGAATCGCCGCTGAAACACTGGAACGAGCCACACAAGAAGCCATTTCCGCGTCCACGCCCTACAAGCAACCATCAAAAAGAGAATTCCACAAGCCACCCGCGGTCCTCCAACTCATGAACGAAAGAGACCACGAAAGGAGGAAATGGCAGAGAACAAGGAACATCGTCCACAAAGTCAACATGGCACTCCTCAACAGCGAAATTAAAACACGTATGAATCAGCAAATGCAAGAAAAATGCGATCAAACTCTAGCAAATATGCATCCTGGCAACAGCCAAATTTGGCAACTCACCAAGCGGCTGATCAAGGAGCCCCTCAACATCCCCCCACTTCACAAAAGTGGCCACAAAACACAGATAGCAGAAACAGACGACGACGACGACAAAGCAAACACCCTAGCAGACACACTAGAAACAGCCTGTACACCAAACATCCCCACGTCGCTCACGAACTTCCACACACAAATCATAGCCTCAGTCAACGGCATTCTCTAAAAACCAACATACAATAAGCTCCGGAAAACGCATCCCAGCGAAATTAAATGGCGAATTGCCCACCTGCCCGATAAGAAAGCTCCGGGCCCAGACCAAATTCCCTACATGGTTCTAAAACACTGGACGCCATTTGCACTACTACTGTTCTCCAAGATACTGAACTACTGCCTACAGAATGGATACTTTCCCAATTACTGGAAGCATGCACATGTGCTGAAGTTCCCTAAGCCCGGAAAAGACCGCGGGAACCCCAATAATTATAGACCGATCAGCCTGCTCAACACCATGAGTAAAGTAGCGGAAAAAATCATACTCAAAAGGATAATCAGTTACCTCAAGCGACATAACACGATAATAGCGGAACAATTTGGATTCAGAGTAAACCACTCAACAACCCACCAGCTTCTCAGATGCATTGAAAACATCACACAAGGCTTCAACCAAAACCAAAGTACAGGCGTACTCTTCCTGGACATCCAACGCGCTTTCGACACCGTACATCATCCCAGCTTACTGTATAAGGTCAAACAACTTGGCTTCAGTGACACCCTCACCAAACTCACCGCCCACTACCTACAGGGACGCACTTTTGCACTAACCTTGCCAAACGCCACATCCGCGAAGAAATCTCTTAAAGCAGGAGTACCCCAAGGAAGCTTCTTATCACCGGTCCTATTCACCATCTACGTCAAACACATACCAAAAACCTTTAACACGTCACTCTACATGTACGCAGACGACACTGCCATCGCCACCCGATCCAAAAGACCATCAATCATCCGCGAACGCCTCCAGAACGCACTTGAGGAAATACAGCCATGGCTTGAAAGATGGCGCATAAACGTGAACGCGCAGAAATCGCAACTCGTGCTATTTACCAAAAGGATATCACACAACAGACCCCTACCACCATTAGCGTTATCCGGAAGCCACATCCCATGGACGAATCAAGCAAAATACTTAGGCGTCACTATGGACACGGGACTGACCTTCGCCCAGTACGTTAGGAATATCCGAAGCCTGGCATACGCCCAGCTACGACGCATCTACCCAATTTTCAACCGTAAGAACAACCTCAGCTTAAAACTAGGGTTAACACTGTACAAAACCCTGATACGCCCACTGATGACATATGCGGCACCTGCATGGGGTCACTGCGCCCCAACACACATCAAAACACTCCAAGTCGTTCAAAACAAGATCATCCGACTAGCAGCCAAGGTCCCCCGAAGCGCACCCACAGACATACTACACGAAGAGCTCCACTTACATACTATAGAGCAATTTATTAAAAATCTAGCAGACAACCTCTACACCAAAAGCAGCAAACATCATAACACGCTAATCCAAAGTCTTGGACAGTACTCCACTGCACACGACAAACACAGAAGGCCGCTATCAATCTTCGACCGGAGCATCCACATAACAAAGCCGCAGACAGACACACATGATCCTATCACACAATACCTACAGGAGTTGGTACCCCCATGAAAGGAAAGGACGACAACCATTATGATGACCACCGCCTGCCCACGGACTACGATTCTTCAACATCTACCATCACTGGAGATTGTCAAGTTCCCTTCATGGCCAAAATGTCACCCTATATTACGATCACCGCCTGCAACACGGACAAGGCTCGCCAACCAAATGGCGCCACCAGATGATGCAAACGAAGTTAGCCATGGCCTCACCATGGCTACATAGATGACAGTCATTACTGCCCACCAAGGACCCATCTAGATGATGAAGGCCGGCCGTGGAAAGCCCATAGCTTACCTGACAGTTGGGAAAACCCGCGCACCGGACATCCACGACTACACCAACTGGCTCTCAAGGTAGGGCCACCCCAAGGTAAGTGTCCTAGCATGATACCCACCAAATCTTCCATCTGCATCAGCATGCCAAACCTCACTAACATATTCCAGGTACCCGCCCTGGGCCCATGGGCTAAGAGCGGGCCCTGGCTCCACCTCTGTCCCGCTACCCTCAGGTAGCGGGGCGTCTTTCGTAGAGTTATCCACTAACCCCAGGTTGCGTAATGTGGTACCTGGCACCATACCACGAGCCTCCTTCCATCCATTAGCTAGAGTAGTTAGTGCATGGTAGGGGAGGCGATGTAGATCCCTTTTGGATGATCGTCACCGGGGCTGACGGAGGAGGGGCCTGCTCTTTTTAAAAAAAATAGTCATTCACTCGCGCCGTAGCCTCCGAGGAGGAAACACCACGCAGCATCACGCCGAAGACTCCGAGGAGGAAACACCACACACCATGGGGAAAAAGAAGACAGCGTCCCGGAAGCAGAGGCAAGCAGCGAAGCTCTCGCCAGCCAGCTTTCGAGCGCCGTCTCCCGCTTCGCTACCGATGCCGGCAGTCAAGAGGGAGCCTCACGTCGCATCGCAGGGGAAGTTCTGGGCGGACAGGCCCGCTTCCCCCGGCACGCTGAATGCCCATCCGGCATCCAGTCAATCGCCGCATCCCAGCACCAGTGCACCTCACCTCACACCAGCCAGCTCTCGAACGCCGTCTCCCGCCTTGCTGCCACTGCCGGCAGTAGAGAGGGAGGCTCCCGCCGCACCGCAGAGGAAGCTTCGGGTGGCCAAGCCCGCTTCCCCCGCTACGCTGGATGTCCCTCCGGCGCCCAGTCAATCTCACCTGACTGCTCGCGCGCCCAGCGCCAGTCAGCGCATGGCAGCACCGCGGATCTGCCACAGCTCTACCTAGCCGATACCCAGCCGACCACTCCCTGCACTACTGCGACCAGCTTCACAGCAGTAGTTGTCGAAGCACCTCGCGACCTCCCTGCCAGATTTCTCTTAACAGCGGCGTCACAACAGTGGCCCTCAGTGCTGAGTGCCACTCAAATCACATCCCCCAGTGGACCAACCACATGTGTGCGTCTGCGGTTTGCGAAACTTCAAGATCGCGACGCTGCCTTGAACTCAGGCCTGCCCATTCTGGGCCAGTGTCTGAAAGTAGAGCCGAGCAGACAGCAGCGCCACACTCCGTGCAGGCACTGCCGTGCCTACGGACTAAGCGCCGACACGTGCACCGCGCCTCCACGGTGTCACTATTGCGGTTCTCCAAGCACAACAGCATCCTGCAGAGCCCACGATCTCCGCCGCCGCAGCAGGTACTGCACCACGTGAAATGGTTTCGGCCATTTCACAGGACAGGTGCGGTGCCCTGCATATCCACGCGGAGACACGCAGGACACAGCACCCCAGAGAGTAGCCGCCAACGAGCCTTTGGAATGGCAACAAGCCCTTGGTTGCCTCCGAGAGGACCTGCAGGGTGTCACCAACCGGCTCCACACCCTCGAGGAGCTCCTGTCAGCCGCACTCCACGCCACCAGCTACCAGCCTCCAGTGGAAGAGGTTCAGGACCTCCACTCAGAGGTTCTGAACCTCAACCAACGTCTGGACAACCTTGAGGAAGCCGTCACCTCAGCAGCCCAACAACAGGACGCTACCCACGCTGCCTTCACCAGCCTCCAGGACACACTCACCAAGACTGACGGACTACTACCTGTACGACTCGACCAACTCTCAGACGCAGTCATCCAACTGCAACAGACGACGAAGTCCATCAACTTCCAGCTGCAACGAACAGAGCACGTAGTCACCTAAAATAAGGACATTATGGCATCACTACAACGTAAGATGCACCGAGTGGAGACACAACTCACCGACTCATTACCCTGTCAACCCGCGGACTTATCCACCATTAACAACAGACTTGACGAGCTCCACTCGCTAATGACCCTAATGGACAATAGCCTCCACACTAGACTCCATGACTTGAACTACGCCGAACAAAGACTAGCGGACTACGACGCTCAGAACACCAACAGGATCCAGGCACAACTCCCCAACATACGGAAACCGCCACGTCCACTACCACACACCTGATGGCCTCAACGACCCCCTCCCGGCTGTAACTGCCGGAGATTATGCCCTCCAATACACACCAACAAATTGTTAATAAAGACTCCACTTCCACCTTGACTACCATACATCACTTTCACCTCTACTCCCCAGGCGTCGCTCAGGGCCTTCTCGGTCATGTTCGGCCCCTTGGACTTAACCTTTACCCACCCGCCGTTATTAACGGCCGGCTCTGCATTGTCACCTCTAATAACGGGAGTGCTCAATGCGGAATCCCAACAAGCCACTCCAATTCCTTCCCTACTTCTCACCTCTTATCATTAGTAGTTAGAAGAAAAAAACTTAGTCATTCCAGGACAGACCACGGAAGGTACATCACCTCGCAAGGATGTGAAAGAAGAAGAAAGAAGCTGCTCGCAGAACGGCTAAAGAAGCCACACCACAGACTTCACCAGGCAGCTCACGTGCCTCGTCTCCGTCGCCGCCGGCACTGCCGGCATCAGAGTGGAACTCCGACGGTGCCTCGAATGGGAAGTTCTGGGCGATTGCGCTCGGCCATGATGCGCCTAGCAGAGATAGCACGCCAAAGCTGGCGGGCAACTCGCCCACTCCAGCCCACTCTGCATCGACCAACGCAACGCAGCCGACAGCCCATCCAGCACCTGACACGCAGTCATCAGACCTTCCAGCGGTAGAAGCTTAACAAGCACCACCTGCTAGTGCTACTGCACAACGGCTATCCTATGCCGCTGCTGCACAGTACAGAAAACAACGAGCGCCCCATTGTTCACCAGCACAGCAAGGTCTGCAGGATCCTGCACCCTGGTCATCTGCGGGGTACCGCGAGACCTACCTTGCAGATTCGTCCTCTCCGCCGCGAAGCAGATGTGGCCCTCAGCCTGGAGAGCCAACAGGATCGTCACGAGAATGGGCACCACCACTTTAGTTCGCCTGCATCTAGCCGACCACTTGGAGCCGGATGCTGCCTTGAGGACGGGGCTGCCCTTGTTATGGCGCTGCCTCAGAATCGAGGCAAGCAAATTAGAGCGTCACTTCCCGTGTCAGCGATGCTGCGATTACGGCCACAGTGCCTCCACGGGTACAGATCCTCCGAGATGTCACTACTGTGGGTCACGGTGCCTCGCCATCGAGTGCAGAAGCCACGATCTACGGCACCGACGCAGATACTATGCAACCTGCAATGGCGTAGGCCATTTCACAGGTCAGCCACAGTGCCCACGCTACCCCAGACCGAGGCATCCAACACAAGGCGACACAGTGACAACCAGGGAAGATGTACCTCGCTCACCTCCGACATCAGCAGCAGCACCTACCACCCTTCTTCAAGATGGCTTGAGGGAAGCCATTCAGGTACTTCGGAGGGAGGTGGAGAACATCAGAGGCCGTCTGATCTCTCTGGGGAACTCCATTACAGCTACACAATCCTCCAGAGAAGAAATCCATGACCTCCACTCGGAGGTGCTCAACATTACACCACGGCTTGGAAAACTGGAAGAGACAGTCACCGCAAACATCACGCCACTCAGAGCAGACCGACCAGCTCAGGAATTAAACAGCCGTCGCCCAACGCTCTGCAGACACCACATTGGAACTTCAAAACCGGCTAGATTTGGCACAATAACATCTACAGCAACTCAACAACAGCGACAATTCATCATCTGTGAAGCGAAAGCTCTCACGGCTGGAGGAGAGTCACATCAACACCGACGCCAAACTAGACCAGCTCCTACAACTGCTCCACCGCCTGGTTGAGCATCAACTTCAGACCAACACCGATCATCCTACTGTCTCTTCGCGAACGCGCAAGAAGACATTATGCCCACATTTCCCAACAATAGAAGTCCACTAATCCACTTAAATAAAGTACGCTTAATCCCCTTCGTGCCATGCTCAGGACTTCGGTCATGGTCATGGCCAAGGAAGCTAACCCCAACGCGCTCCCGCACACTGTGCGGCGGCATATGATGACGATATCAACGGAGGTGCTAATGCGGAACTCCATAATAGGCAGAAGCATAACTGTCATCCCAAATCTAACTTCAAATCTCTCCTTAAAACTCCTTGTTATTGTTAATAAAGAAATCCTCAAAAAACTTAGTCATTCAACATCCTGATGATGGGAGAGATGTACTCTCCCGAAACGTCGATGTCTCAACATCTACTTACCTCGTTCGAAGCCCGAGAACGTCTAGAACATATACGCCGCCAGGAAAGATTCAGCTCATATTTCATTTCCAAAACTGTTGAAAACGAACTCCTGCAATACGTGTTAGAAGTGTATCACGAGGAAGTTCGCAAAGAAATAAAGCGTGCGGATTATGTTGCAATATTCGCTGATGAAACCACTGGTGTGTCTTGCGAATTTCAGTTGGTTATTGTTTTGCGATACATCGTTTATGGAACCCCCGTTGAAAGATTTTGGAATTTTGTTAATCCAGAAGGTCAGAATGTTCAGTCAATCTCGGAGTGTATTCTGAAAGAAATCGAACCCTTAATTGGAGATGACCGAGCAAAACTAATAGCTCAGAGTTTCGATGGTGCAAACGTTATGAGTGGCGAGTCAAACGGAGTACAGAAATTAATAAAAGACAGATATCCAAATGCGCATTCATTGCTATGCGCACCAGTTCAAGCTTATGTCTACTGCAGCCTCAATTAATCGGAAAGCCCGCATCTTCTTTGCACATCTTTCAGGCATTTCTCCTTTCTTTTCAAATTCGCTACAAAGATCGAAAGTGTTGCATGGCATAATTCAGAAAAGCTTACCCCGTGTGTCTCTCACAAGATGGAATTACCATTCGGGAGTAGTAGAGGATATTTATGAAAACAGGATGGAGCATATTACTGTCATGGAAACAATTGAAACGAGTGAGCACCTAAAATTATCTTCTAATATTGAAAAAGCTGGTTCATGCAAACAAAGACTGCAAGATAGGGACTTCATTTTCTGGCTATCGTTTTTCTAGAAGATAATGACTAATGTGGACATACGTTTTAATCAATTGCAAAAGAAGACAACTGAACCAACCAAGGTACAACAAGACATTCAGAACTTTGAAAATATAATGCAAAACATCAGAGATGACATTGACTCCAGCATCAGTGAGGTTAGTTTTGAAAATGACGAAACAATGTCTTACAAGAGAGAAAGGGTTAATGATAATAACGAAAAGCAAGATGTTTTGGAGGTGTGTGATGCCATCCTTTCTGAAATAAAATCACGCCTTCAGTTCACTGGGCACCTCATTGCAACCAACTTATTTGACGTAAGCCAGTTTGACAATTATGTAACACATTTTCCAGACAAATATCTTGAAATTACGGACACATATACATTTCTGGAGAAAAGAAAGTTGTAGGGAGAACTTCAAGTGTTCTATGCTAGGCCTGAGTTGAGAGCAGTTTCCGGTGCGGTTCCGTTTCTTTCGCTGATTCTAGAGGATGAACTCTGTGCTGCTTTTGAAGAGACTGTTAAAGTTTTGAAACTGTTAATCACTATGCTTATCTCGACATCAGAAGCTGAGCGGTGTTTTTCAATGCTCAAGAGGATTAAAACTTTTCTACGAAACACAATGTAAGAAGAGCGATTGAGTGCCTTAGGAATGCTATCCTGTGAAAAGCTATTCGTGTGCAAAATTGACAATTTCAATTCAAAGGTGATAGATTTATTTGCCAACAAGAAGGAGCGACGAATGGATTTTCAATACCGTTCCTACTAATTCATTTGAAGCTGTCATCATAAAGTCATGAAGTTGCTGCTTTCAGTGAATACAATGCTCTTAATTTTTAAAAGTTAGTAATTTCATTAAACCCAATTTTAAAAATTCAGGTTACTCATTTTGGAGTGAAAAATTGCGTCTTGTGTGTGCGTATGTGTGTGCGCGCCCGCTGGTATGTGTTTGTGAGTGTGAGACAAAGATTTCTCGAGTTTGCTGTTTTCGTTTTATTTCAGCGTCTGCTTTCTGTCGCGAAAGCGTACACGGACGCTTCGTATCACATTCTCCATGAGCTGTTTTATCAAACTTTTACTGTACTCGTTACACCGGTGCGTTACAAGAGTATTGTCACCCGAACGTCGGAACTCCCTATAGAACCGGCAGCAGCAGGAGACGGTCGGTGTTCGCCACGCCCACTCGTTTATCCTATAGCGGTAACGAGGGGTGGCTGAAAAAAAAAACATCACTGCGCCGTCTCTTTCTGTTCCACCTGAGTTCTCGAACTTACGGGATATTTCATCTAATCCAGAACCTTCCAGATTGGCCAGCTGACCCTATATAAGCAACACGTCGGGCTGGAGGTCATCGGTTCCGAGTAACTGTGGAGGATGCTTCCTCCTCTCTAAAGCCTATTAAGGCAGGAGTCCCACAAGGAAGTTTGCTAGGACCGACCCTCTTTAATTTGTACGTTAACGATATGCCAGAACTTACTCGCACTGAAAAATACATATACGCCGACGACACGGCACTGGTAACTCAGTCCACTCAACCGCGGATAATACACCTGCGGCTACAGAATGCCCTGAATGATCTTGAACCATGGTTTCGAAAATGGAGAATAACAGTAAACTCCAGAAAGTGCCAATCAATTATTTTCACAAAAAGAATCCAACATCGACATCCCAGGCACAGACAGCCACCTCTCGTGTATCATGGCGAAAGAATCGAATGGAAAGACCAAATTACCTACCTAGGGGTCACCATGGATCAAGGTCTCACATGGAAAAAACACATTCAAAATATCAGGGCCAAAGCAAATGGACAATTGAACAGACTCTACCCTTTGATTAATTTAAATAACCAACTGCAACTCAATATGGGTCTTACGCTATACAAGACACTAATCAGGCCAATATTGACGTACGCAGCCCCTGTCTGGGGATACGCTGCGAAAACGCATATAAACAGACTGCAGACACTGCAAAACAGAATAATACGAATTATTGCGAAAGTTCCTATAGTAGCTCCAGCTTATTGGCTGCACGAAGAACTGAAGCTCCACTCGATCGAACAATTTATTAAACTACTCAGTTATAACTTATATGACAGAAAGGCAAAAAACAAAAACCCTCTAATTCGCGACTTAGGCGCATACGGTACACAACACGACATACACAAAAGACCGCTCTTATTATTTGACAGAACTCTTGGCCTGGGGGAACCAGAAATAAACATTCAAGATTACCTAAACAACTTAGTACCACCTTAATCAGAAGCCATGGCTTAGCGAAAACACTACTGACAGACCAGTGGCCCTGGAAGTCCCTGCTAAGGGTCGTTCTGGGGACCAGTGTAAATGACCAAAGCATCCCACATGGATATGAGAAGACTACTCAATTGTAGATGTATAAACAAAACAATAATCTAGCAAGATTAGCTCACATGACGTGGACCATACTCAATCCTGAGCATATGTCCAAAATATTTGGTTGTTATTTAGTTAAGTTACATTAAATATATCCATTTTCACATTGAATGCATGTAAACCAATACCTAACAAATTGACGCCAGACTCAGCGCCGCTCCTGGCCTGATATCTTAACAAACTTATTCTTAAGCACTAACAATTAATGACACCGTCCTTATGTTTCAGGACCTCACAGATATCTTGTAAGACGATGCCTCCGTCCCGAGGCACAACAATACTACATAAACCAATTCCACATCTGAATTTCCAAGGTCGCAAGTAGGACCTTGGTCACACTTGTGTCCTGGCGCCATCCTCACCCGGCCTAGGCTTTGCCTGGCCGTAATATCCTCTCCCAGAATCCGCAGGTGCAATAGCGGTACTGCTGCACTTCCTCTCCCGAATTCTCACCGGTGGAGGTTTTTTAGTGGGTAGGGCTGACGGATCTCTCTCCGTCAGAGGAGTCCCACACTCCGATCCCGGGGCTAGTGCGTAAATGCATTTTTCCTCCACTCGAAAAAAAAAAAAAAAAAAAAAAAAGGAGGTCAGTCAGTCAGTTCTGGGCAAGCAGCGTAAGAGTGCTGTGCTAGTGTACGGACGAGAAGATTGTGTAGGTGCATCGGAGGATTGTATTTAATTGCGAGAGCAAAGTGGAATTGTAACGGACGAACTGGTGAATCGTAGTTGTGTGCATTCCGTAATCCTGTGTAATTGGCAAGTGTTTAACTGTAAGTCGGTGGAAATAAAGAACATTTTTTGAGTGGTGTAATTGGACTTTTCATTTCACAAACCCACAAAGCCACAGTACGGATGTAAGACATATCTATTTCCGTTTCCCTGTACGTTCTGTGTGGTACAGTATATTATAAAATAGGATGGATTATTGATAAGGTTACCTAAATCGTTCGTCATTGGTGCACGTATTTATATTTTAACAACCCTTATTTATTTATGGCACCATCAATACAATACCTCACGGGCCGCCCCTGAATATAAGTATTCATAAGGGCTGTTTGCCATCATTTTATATAATTTTGTACTGTTCCCTAGCATGAGCTATGGCACTGGGAACCTTTTCAGATAACAATAAATTAAAAAATTAAAAAAATAACGATTTCGTACTGCCAACAGTACAAAGTCTAGTTATGCTGTGCCGGACCTGTAATATGTATCCTACAAATACGTTAATAAATTATCAGGGAGCATCACGAAAGAAATTATAAACATTCTGCATTGTTACTTTTCTGCCCAAAAGATACCATAGAAAGAGAAAGTATCGTGTCTACAGTGTTTAAAAATGTTTTAGCAGAGACATCATAGAGATATATGAATGTTCTGTGTCCGTTTAGATTAGTGATCACAGATTAATGGTAGTGATCGTCAAGGCGGCAGTGAAGGTTGTTTGTAAGCTGCCATAGTTACTAGGTATGTATGTGAAGCGAAATTTAAAATAATAAGCATTAATTAATGTTATTGTATCTTAAAAGTTGATATGCAGAAAGTTGTTTACTTCATGATTGTTTAAGATTGAGAGAAATACTGTTTTACTAGAGAGAAATGTTTTCGGAGAGGATAGCATCTTAGGGATGAGATTACAGAGAAACGCTCTATGAACAGTATTTGTATGGTTTAAGTAGTTTACTGTGTTACTGATAAGCTTTTGGTATTTATATTCATAATAGGATGGCAAAGAAGTTCAGCCCTGGTGATAAAGTGTTCGCCAAAGTTCGAGGTTACCCACCTTGGCCAGCAAGGGTATGTATCAAATTTGTCACAAGCCACAATGTGCTATATTGATATCGTGTTCTGGTTATTTTATTCGTTTATGTGTGCTGTTGCTAGATACTTTAAACGAATAGCAACAGCATATTATATTTTTTTACTGATTGAAACTGTTGCATAGTTTTGTGATAAAAATTCTTTTAAAAACTAAATTTACACATTTGTAACACGCTTGCTTCTTACATTATGTCAAGTGTTTCTTCATTATTCAGTTATTTTTATTGTGGCTGTTGAATTTTCTTGAGTTAAGACATTCAAGGAGAAGTGTTGATCATGGTTCTAAACCTTGTTTGTGACCTTACGGATTTTGGGTGTGAGTAGGAAAATGGAAAAACAGAGTGGGTTAAAAATGTTTTTACTTTAATGTGGATTATTTTCATTTCGTTTTGCTTTCTCTTATTGATTAATACGTACAGGAATTTAAATAATAAACTTCTATTGCATGCAAATGGCCATACAAAAAGAGGTAAATTACAAATACAAATTATTCTGGCGTTTGCATTCTGATGCCTTAGTTCACATAGTCTTTAATTGATTTGGTTCTTTACCTACACAGTTCTATGTGGTAACGTTCACATGTTTGTCTGCATAAGTTGCACTCACATGTCTGCTGGTTCATGGTATGATGTGTTCTTGCAAATGAGATGATGGAATTTTGTGCTCCAATAATCTGTTCATTCTTTACTACTTGAGGTCAGTTCCACTGCCTACATCATACATGACCGTATGAAACACCACCATCTCACTGACCAACCACTAAATGTGATAAAGTAGGGGTGAAGATTGGGGAAATCAAAGAACAGCTCATATGCATCAACTCTATTACAACTGTCTCATTGCCCGCCTCGGTAGCGTGATGGTAGCGTTCCCGAGTTCAAATCTCGGTCAGGGTGAGTTACCTGGATAAGGTTTTTTCTGGGGTTTTCCCTTATTCTGAGAGATGAATGTCAGGTAACTCTAAGCTCTGTTGGCCCTGGGCTCATTTGAGCATCATTTCACCCATTCCATTCATTGTCCATTATGACTTAACGTTGGAGGATAAAAAATTAAAAAGAAAACCTCTCATTTAGCACAAATTATACTTTTTTTTTTTCAATTGTGTTAACTCTTCCAGTTTAACCCTTCTGTTTATAATGCATTTTCAAAAGCATATTACCACTTCTTATGCTGGTAGCAATACATATGTTTTTAGTGACTTTGTTTTATATGGAAAATTAGGTCTAATTAAACTTTTTTTATACATCAGCGAACATCATTGTACATTAAATGTGTTATCTGCATTGAGAATGCAATACTATACCCAGGTGGTGGATACAGAAAGTTCACAATTTTTTTTTCTTTTTCGTTCTTTAAAATAGAGGTGGCTTAAGAAGAATACTTAAAATCACACAGAACTGCTGAGTTTTACTCCTTTTTTTTAGATTGGCACTAGTGTTAATGTATGTTCAGTGTCCCAAATGCTCTCTTTTTGCTGTGCTCATGCAACATTTTACATATGAAAAATCTATCGCAAATAGAACAGAAAGGCTTTTAAATAGTGATGGTGGATATGCCCTACGATTCCCAGGTAGTTCATCTACTACTCATCAAACATTGAGATATTTCATTATTTAATTGCCAATTTTAAGTGCAAAAGCCGACATTAGTAAAGAAAGTCCTCGTTTTTACAGGCATACATTGAAAACTTCCTTAATATGCACATCAGTGGTATATTTAATATGTAATATTGACATAAAAGAAGGTAACTTTATCCAATATCATTGTAAGTAAGAAATGTGCATGATTGGAGGAATTTAGTAACAGTGACGTCAAAATTAATTGAAAATACTATATGTAGTCGGTTTTTAACACTTTGTCATTTATGTTTTTATATTATTGATGGACTAGTGTCGGAATCCATTGTGTCCATTATCAACTCATTGGACCTTCGAGGTTGATAATGGATGCGATGGCTTCTGAAGCTAGTCCATCAATAATATAAAAATGTAAGTGATGAATTGTTGAAAACCAACTACTACTACTTTAAAATCTTTTTAATTAGAAAATATTGTGTAAATCATAACATTTATTTAACTTATCAAAATATATCTTCACCATTTGAAAATTACAAAATTATTTTCTTTTAAAAATGGGATGGAGGACATTTTAGGGTTTCTGTGGTTAATTGCTTTTTCTTAAGAGGTTAAGTAAGATGTTAATTTTATACTTTCTGGGTTCTGTGACATGCAACGTCTATTTTTTGAACTGTATTGCTACATATGTCACTCTTCTTCTAGTTCCTAAATGGAGGAGTATCGTTTTAAATTTGTAATGAACAAAAACAAAATTTTACATGAAGTAAAAAAATTATTGCTAACCAGGAAGGAAAATGTTTTGTAAATTCCGAAATGTGGAGCTTCTGTGTTTGACGCTTACATCTATAAGCATGAGATAGTATGGTCAATTTGCAATTATGTTCTTCAAATTTAAGGAAAATGTATTGGATTTAAAAGATTTATTAAGCCATTAACATCCAAATTGTTTTATTTTTTCAAAAAATGAAGGGAAAATAGTGTAATGTATTACTTAAGCCACAGAATGAGAGCAGTAGGTTTTGTTTGGCTTTCTAGTTTGCCCAATGTCCCAAAATCACTCTGTCTGTAAATAGATTACTTGACTTTGAGCTCATATTCTCGACATTAGAATTGCTTACAGGTGCATTCTTTGTGTGATGCAGTAATACAAACCTGTATGGACAGTTTATGGTATTACAGAAATCTGGGAGTGAAGTGTAACAAGGAAAATGCATACTGCGGTTGTTAGCACCTTACTGTTGTAAATTAATAAACTACACACAATATGAAAATGTTTAGAAGACAGTATTGTTAAATTTAAAGGGAGTCAATTAATGACACTAAACAACACTTACTTTCTTTTTTTTTAATACAATATTGTGTTCACATGTGAAAATAACCCTTGAGGATTACTGTAAAATAAGTAATATATATAGTGGTATATAAATAGACTGCGGAGCATTAATGCATTAAGGCAAATCTGTAATAAAGCAATTATTTTTGTTATTGTGGAAGAATACTATCAGTTACTACAAAATTAGAATTTGGATGGTACCATTCTGATGAGTGGATATATATTAATAGTAAACATTTGATATATAGTTCTGTGTCCTTTTGCTATGTTTCTATTTGGAATATTATTTTAAATGTTTTTACTACATGCGCCACTGCAGGTGGTGACGCTGATGATACATGAGATGAAGATGGAGCACTGGTGGAATAAGATAGAGGGGAAACTGGAGGAAACCTGCCGCAGCGCTGTGTTGTCCACCACAAATCTTTCTTTACAATCGCCTGAGATTGAACCTGGGCCGCTTTGGTGAGAGCCAAGCAGTCTAACTACTCAGCCACATCATGTCACAGAGTTTTATTTATACATTTGTTTGTTGTAATTATTAAGCAAAGGTATTTTGGGGTTAAATATTTTGATTTATAGAAACTGAGAGTAGCGACACTATTGGTTTTCCTTCGGTTCTCCTTCCAAGAAACTACAAGCTGAACATACCCTGGTTGGAAAAACTAGATGGAATTTGAGCATTAGGCTTAAAGAGCATTTTAGGAACATCAGGAATAACGAAATAGATAAATCATCTATAGTGTACCATTTTTGGAATGATAATCACGATATTGAACAAGAAACCCACGTATTAAAAGGTGTCCAGGGTCCAGCTGCATTGACGATGTGGTAAAAATTTTTCATAAAGAAATATGAAAGAAAATTGTTCAATTTTGACATTACCTTTCAAGAGAACCCAAACTTCAAATTCATCAAGATACCGACAGAGATGCCCTTATCACCTCCAAGTTCACCAAATCAACGTCTATTAGTTATGAAGATCCTGTGTTCTAGGTAAATACTAGCAATAAGTGGAGCATTGAGTATTCGTTCGACTTAAAATTATATACTCCGGTTGGTTTTCTTTTTCCCTCTTTCGTCTTCCTCTTGAATTGTTAGTTTCAACAATCCCTATTGAAACAGCAGCTATTCTGTCAGACACAACTGAACAACGATGAATGTTGGGTAGCTCTAAGCTCTATGGACCCTGGGCTCATTTGAGCAGCATTTCATCCATTCCATTCATCGTTAACGTTGGAGGATATAAATTACCCCCCCCCCCAAAAAAAAAAAAAAAACTGAACAATGTAAACAATCCGTTTCCTATAGTATTTGTGTTGGAACCAACAGCTGTTTACAGTCTTAGTGAATATGATTTGTCACAATCTGACTTCACTGCAGAAATGTTGCTTCAGAAACTGTTTAAAAATTGTATCAAATTCAATTTTCTCTATTGGTGGACAATACTCGTCATATATCCCTGCCATAGATGTTTTAATGGGATCAAATCAAACACCACGGTCATTAAGGAGCAATGGCAAGGGTCCAAATAAAATAACTGTTGTGATTAATGGGGTTACATTTAAATGCAATTGCACAAATTTTGCATTTGGTTAATTATTGAAAGGAATACATTCATTCTGTTGGTCAGCAAAGCTCAGGTACATGAACACGTTATTACAACTGAATAGTTATCCCATAAAGAGATTTAACCGACAAAGTCAAAAATTGAGTTTATAATACAATTGTACAGATGTCACAGTCTGTTAAATGTGTTCCTTTTATAGGAATGTATTTTTGGCATTCCAACAATAGTGATCTATCTACAGAATAGATGGAGGTAATGAAGCAATTGAAGGTTATAGGCAGAAAATAAACACAACTGAATGGAAGTAAATTTTATAAATTTTAAGTAAAAATAAAGCTTTGTCATTTTCCCAACAATTTGTAGTTTTCTGGGTAACTCATTCATTTATAGAACATGCAGCTTTAATAATGTACCATAACATCCACCACCTTTTCACAAGTAAACCTAATGATGTGCATTACAGTAAGTGTAAATCAGTATCACTTACCTGTTGAATTTAAGAATTCCTCCATGCTGTGTTTGGGGAGTGACTAAATATCTCTTGAAATTTTTTTTGATTAGGGTTCATTTCAGGTAACTAACACAGATATTGAATGACATAAAAAAACTATAAATACTTCAAATTTTATTTTTACATTCCAATGTAATATAAAAATAAAAACAAAAAACATCTAAAGATATAAAACTTTGAATACTTGTTCTTCCAAATGATAACATTGTATGTTGACGGAGGGTTAGTTATTGTTTTATTTTAAAGGATTGGGACAGAGAAAAAATAATTTGCATGTGAAACAAATACATGGATTTGTAATTTTTTTAAATATTTTTATTTTAAAAGTATGGGATAAGGAAAGCTGTGCATATGAAAGCAGTACCCTTTCTTTTAAAAAAGAAAATGTTTTGGGCCAAGAAAAGGAGGTTGAACAAGGAAGGAATATATTTTGTTTTGTGGCTGTAAGAACAGTCGTGGGGGTCGTATGGTATGAAATACAGAAATTTGTTGGTTTCGTACCTCCACACAAATTGAATGTGGATTGAAAGTTCACAAATGTTTGGGCCATGTGGTCTAAGGGAAAATGATGATGGGTCCAGATACGTGGTCTGCATGAACATAGGTGTGTGATTGAAGTTTTGTTGAGTCACACTTGTTTACACTCACCTTCACTTATTATTTTTAAGCAAGGAGGATTTTCAAAAAGAACGAGAGTATATATTAGAAGTAGCAAAGGAAAATGGATTCAACCCTGATCTCATTAGGAACATGCTCAAAAAGAAATCTCGTCAAATACAACACTAACACCCCTTTCAAACCAAAATTGGAAATATAAAAAATTTACTTACCACCCCTGGGCTTTTAAAAAATTTGAAAGAATCTTCAAAAAATTCAATATAAAACTGGCCCCACAGAATAAATTCAACCTGAAGAGCGTTCTAAACAAACCTCTTAAGAATACAATTCAAAACACACTGAAATCCGGAATCTATCAGATCAATTGTGAGGATTGTGAAAAGTACTACATAGGCAAAACGAAGAGAAACTTGGAGATCAGGCTAAAGGAACACCAGAACGACTAAAACAAATAGACAAATCCGCTGTTTCACATCATTTTTGGAAAGAAAACCACAACATTGGGCAAAATATAAAACTGTTGAAACCATTAGAATCACCAATAGAATTAGACATCTGGGAAAAAATCCACATAATTAAAAACAGTGAACATGTTATAAATTTTGAAATCCCACCACTTAATGAAGTGTTAAAACTTTGCGCTCCTAACACCAGATGGCAACAGGATCAGATACAGGAGAAGGAAAGGAAAGGGGAGAGTCGGTCACTATACTGCTGAGGAAGAGGGCGAAGGTCCTGGAAAACGTCGTAGCGTTTTTTAAAAATAAGTTAAGGTGAGTGTAAACAAGTGTGACTCAACAAAACTTCAACATGAAGAAAACTTCACTGTTATTAATGCTTTTATTTATATTTAATAGGTGTGTGAGCTGCTGGGTAGAGTGGTAAGCAAGCAAAATGATATTTTGGTATAGAACCTTTAACTTAGAAGAAAAATATTTGTTAAAACAATGTCTAGGATGTCAGGAGAAATTAAAAAAACTATTTATAGGTGGTTTTAACACTTTGTCACTTACATTTTTATATTGTTGAGGGGCAACTTTCGGAAGTTGTTGCATCCATTTTCAACCTCAAAGATGTGACTAGATGATAGTTGGACCAAGGTTGAAAATAGATGTAACTGTCTGAAACTAATCGGAAAGATTATTTGTAGTCGGTTTATTGACACTTTGTCACTTATGTTATATTACCGACGGACTAGTTTCAGAAGCCAAAACCAAAAAGTAGAAACTAACTCATTAAAGCACTGCATTGAAACCCAAATAAAACTTTAAAAGAGAGCAAAATAATCAACATAAAGGAATTTCACAAAATAGGAAAAGTCATGAGACCTATCACTAGCAGCATAAATGTCCCCACATATAATTTGGCCAAAGGTTTACCAAATATATTTAATAGTTTCCCAAAATTTGAAAGTGTAAATTTAAAAAGCTCTTTAGATCTGATAGAAAAAAAATCATAGATATAAATTTGGATGAAAATGACAGATTGGTTTCATTTGATGTCACATCTTTATTCCCAAGCATACCAACAGAAAAATTACAGACTGTATTAAAAACAATGGCTAACTACAATAGAAATGGAAGCAATAGAAGAAGAAGAATACATTTCACTAACAAAATTATGCTTCGAACAAAACTTCTTCAGCTTTAATGGAAAACAATCAGGGTTATCAATAGGCAATCCACACCTTTTTTTGGCAAACTTATTTTATTAGTACATTTGAAACACAAATTAAAAAGGCCTTCCCATGGATCTTCAAAGTTTGGTATAGATATGTTGATGACATCTTTGTAATAGTGCCAAATAAACATTTAGATGATGCATTAAAATTACTCAATCAGCAAGAAAGGACTGAACTTCACAATAGAAAAGGAAACCAGTGGAAACTCCCCTTCTAGGACATAAATATCATCAGGAATAACACGAAAATAAAATTTGGTATTTACAGGAAACCAACACATTCAGAAAATTACTTAAAAAATAATACCCACAACCCAATTAAACATAAACATGCAATAATAAACAGCCTTACACACAGACTAGTCAACATACCCATAGATAAATAAGAATACTACAAAGAACAAAAAGCCAAACTACACATAGCAGAAGAAAATGGATACAACAAAAGTCTGGTGTTTAAGAAAATTAGAAAAGCTAAACTAAAGAAAATCATTAAGGAAGCAAACACATTTACAAAAGAAAAAGAAAGCAACAGCATATTCAGTTCATTTCCATACCATCCAAAAACATTTAATAAATTCAAAAAGATCTTTAAGGAACAAAATATAATCTTGGCACCTATTGATGAAATCCCATCAGTTAACAGATTTGGAATGTACAGATAAGTTGTAAAAGTTGTGAAAAATGCTACATAGGTCAAACTAAAAGAAATCTAAAAACCAGAGTCAAAGAGCACTTTAGAAACATCAGAGTGAAACAAGAAGATAAGTCAGCAGTAGCATTTCATTTTTTGAATGAAAATCATGACATTGATTCAGATCCAAAGTTATTAAAAGGATTGATAAACCAAAATAAACTAACATGGGAGAACATATCATATGGAAAAATAAGGACTGCATAATGAACTTTGAAATCCCACCAGTAGATAATTTGACAAAGAAGTTAGTTCCACCGCCAGAGGGAAGAGAGCAGACAACAGTCGCTAGTTGGAGAGTGGTTGAAAATGTAGGCAATGGCTTCCGAAACTAGTCCCTCAATAACATAAAAATGTGACAAAGTGTAAATAAACTGACTGCAAGTAGTTTTTTTCTAATTAATTTTGACGTCACTGTTACTAAATTTCTCCAATCACGCATGTCTGAAACTAGTCCTTCAATCACATAAAAATGTAAGTGACAAAGTGTTAAAAACTATCTACAAATGCCATATTTTATTGCATAAGCACCTGCCCCTTGCATATTTTCCTCCCCTATGATTTTTCATCACTAAAATTTATTTACCTATTAAAGATCGCATAATACCCTGTCCTAGTTCGCTCTTATTCGAGCAAACTTCAAATGACTTGATAATTGACAACAATCGATGCAGCAGTGCTTGTCACGGACAACAGTGGATGCAGTGTTTGCCACAAAAATACTCATATTGCCAACGTGACAACATATCATAAAATTTAAATGTGAAGTTGCAGTGGTTACAAGTCGTCATAATGAGCCAGTTATAAATTAAAATAGTGATAGTGATGAAAGTGAGACTACAGAATAGTCAGAGAAAAGATACAACACATTGTAGGCCCAATGAAACTGGTATGTATCCAGATCATTCACAAATTACTTTTTACCTATATAACTTTTGCATAATACTACATGGTTTCCCTTTCTTTCTGAATTCTTAGAAGCACCACTCGCATAATTCCCTCCCCAATGTTTTCAGGCAAATTTTTCGAGAAAAAAAGGGGGATTTACACGATAAAATACAATAGATTTTTCAGTTACTTTTGACATCACTTACTAAATTCCTCCAATGCAATTGCAAGAAAGAGATTTGAGGATATAGAATACAAGTGAGATAGCCAGTAAGAGATCTTCAGTGTTCATTCACTTTTTTTTTTTTTTTTGTGTAAGTTACGTCCTCCAACACTAAGTCATATCGGACGATGAATGAAATAGGTGACATGATGCTCAAATGAGTCCAGGGTCCATGGAGCTGAGAGCTACTCGACATTTGTCTATCAGGATAAGGGAAAACCCTGGAAAAAACCTTAGCCAGGTAACTCACCCTAACCGAGATTCGAACTCGGGACCTCTTGAACGTGAGGCAGACACGCTACCATTTATGCTACCGAGGCAGGCATTCACATGTAGAAGGGAAAAGAGGGGGAGCGTGCAGACAAAATGGGTAAAGAAGGGTATTCAATGTTGTGAATCTCAATATTTAAATGTAAAGCAACTGAAATTTGATGAAAAGAATACTGCAATAAGATAGAAATATCATTATAATTGAAATGTTTTATAAAAATGGCAAAATTGTTAAAAGTGAATAAATGGAAATAGAATTGAGATAATTGAGCTTTAATTATGTTTGTTTCCGGAATGCTCACTCTCATCCTCAACTGTATTGACGGTGGTGAAACGAACTTGCTGAACTGGTCTAATGGCAGAAGCTAAGAAGTTCCTAATTCAGCATTAAATACTACAAGTTTTAAGACATTTTTAGTGACAAATAAGTTGAAGGCTGAAAATCAATAATGGGCTAAGTGCCTAAAACCAAAAATATTGAGTTAGAACTGAAAAACCCTGAAAATCAATAATGGGCTAAGTGCCTAAAACCAAAAATATTGAGTTAGAACTGAAAAACCCTGAAAATCAATAATGGGCTAAGTGCCTAAAACCAAAAATATTGAGTTAGAACTGAAAAACCGTTGTCATCACCAATAACCTAGCAAGCAGGCTTACTGCCATGACCATGATCTTATATAGTACATGCAGGGCCTGAAGTGCACGAGTTGTGTGCCAATCTGTTAGTAAGACTATAATGGGCTATGTGCCAACAAGCTCTACTGTTGATTTCTAGCTTCGACGACACCACTGTGAATTATAACCTAATTTCTTTTATTAAAACTTCTTCAATTTGTTGTTTGTTTTTACAGTATATTGTAATGATAGAATTAAACAATGTAACAAGCATGGCCCATCTCGGTAGCATGGTGGTAGCATGTCTGCCTCACGTTCAAGAGGCCCCGAGTTCGAATCTCGGTCAGGGTGAGATACCTGGATAAGACTTTTTCCAGGGTTTTCCCTTATTCTCAAAGATGAATGTCGGGTAACTCTAAGCTCTATGGACCCTGGGCTCATTTGAGCATCATTTCACCCATTTCATTCATCGTCCAATATGACTTAACGTTGGAGGACGTAAATTACAACAACAACAAAAATGAAACAAGCCAAAACAGAAACAAGGGAGAATCTATTTGGGATGAAAGGAAGCATAATAGAAGTGAAGGGAAACTTTCTGTCAACAGTTAACTGCTTTGGCCAGAATAGAATTAAAAGGATGGTATTTCTTTGGATTTATTTAACGATTATGGGTAGGAATGATGAGATAAACCAAGTTTCTGGTCTCTGGCCACTTTACCCAGTCCAAGAAAAAGTAAAAGGGTTGAGAAGCGGTAAGTTCCTAAGGACCTGGTTAAGGTGATGGTGAGCGCAACACCAAACAATCCCTTTGCAGCTACTATGCTCCAACCTGAAGATTTCTTTGATTTCAGACAAGCAGGAGATTCATACATCAACACAAAACTAAATATTTCCAAATGCAGTTGGATTAGAGTTCAAAAAGTTGCACCCAGAATTATAAAGACAAGAACAATGTTTAATGAACTTGAAGCATGGAGCACCTCCGAAGTTCTCAAGAAAGGGATTACCACTATCATCAAGGACTTGGTTATCCATCACAACCATGTCAGTTGAGAAGAGGGATCTACAACAGATGCTGGTGTATTTGAGAGAAGAAAATTTAGCGTTCTTTGAAGAATTAATAAATTAAAATTGCTTTGTAGTCTTTAAAAGTAAACAGAAGGACTCAAAATTACTAAATACATGACAATGTATATGTTTCTTCTTGTTAAATTACAGCAATAAACGGCTAAAATTAGCAGCAAACCCTGTGACGTCTTTCAGTGGTACTTACCTAATTGTTTTAGTAAATACTTACTGCATTCTATATTTTTCTGACTAATACACATTGTCATAATGGAAAGGGAACTTTAAAAATTTTGCAGTAGTAATATAAATCTTACCCTAGATAATAACTAAACAATTTGATTGTTATGCGTCATTGGAGGAATTTAGTAACTGAAGTAAAAATTAATTGAAAAAGCTATTTGTAGTCGGCTTTTTTACATTTTGTCACTTACATTGTTATATTATTGAGGGGCTAGTTCCGGAAGCTGTTGCATCCATTTTCAACCTCTCTCCAGCTAAAGCTTCCGAAACTATTGAAATATTAATTCAAATATGTGAGAAGTGTATTGCAATATTGGCCATATTGAAAATTGAAATACTCTTTGAAAATGATAAGTTTTTTTTTTTTTTTTTTTTTTTTTTTTTTTTTTTTTTTTTTTTTTAATTTACGTCCTCCATGGTGCTCAAATAAGCCCAGGGTCCATGGAGCTTAGACTTACCCAACATTTGTCTTGAAGGTCCTCCATGGTGCTCAAATAAGCCCAGGGTCCATGGAGCTTAGACTTACCCAACATTTGTCTTGAAGGATAAGGGAAACCCCGGGAAAAACCTTATCCAGGTAACTCACCCTGACCGAGGTTCGAACTCAGGACCTCTTGAACATGAGGCAGACATGCTACCACCACGCTACCAAGGTGGGCTTTGAAGAAATAGCTACATCTTACATTTTATGAATGGTGATAGTCAAATGTTTTAAGAACTGGACAGTATACTCATATGCTGACCTACAACAACTGAATGTCAACAGAAATTTAAATGTATTGAACAGTATAAACCATTAATAGTTATCTTGGAAAGGACTTAAACTCAAAAAATATTATTGGAATAAATTTTGTGTTTTAAAGAGATTTACACTATTTGTGCAGTTTGTTTTTAGCACCAAAAATTCACCAGTCTTGCAAGATTATAAAACATTCCTTCTTTATGAAGAGATTTTTACAGGCTATTCTCAGAAAATTAAAATAGGCAATTTTTTTACCATAAGGTATTTTAGTCAAACTATATAGAGGTATTTTTGAGAATATAAATTTTGAATAATCCCTTGTGTTAAGGATAGTAGAGATGAAATTTTCGTGAAAATCTTTGTGTGGCATCTTTGGAAGGCACTGACTTTGTCAAAGTTTAGTATTTATCTACATTTTGTTCACATGCACGCAGATCTTCAAAAAGTTCTTTCTTTGGTTTTAGGGGATCTCAGGATAGTACTTTTGATGAAATCTTGATGTGTCTTGGGTGCAATGCACGGTTATGGACAAAAAGAATGAGTTCTTTTTAACACAGCTTCCTGCAGCAAATTTTACCTTACATGTTCACTGTTCCTAATGACAGGTTATGCGACGATTGTCCAGGATCAGCTGCTCCACCTACTGAATGTTCTCAGGAATGACTACCGTGGGCTGTGATTCACCATGACCAGGATTGTCAGTAATCGAGATAAGGCCATCTTTGAAGGACTTACCCCATTCATATGTCTTACTGCGACTGAGTGTCTCATCACCATACTGAGCCTGAATTCTTCTGTAAATTTCAGCAGGTTTTATGCCTTCATTCACTAAAAGCTTCATCACAATACGCTGTTCCAAGTGGACATTCACACTGTTGTCTGTCATCTTTAACAGTCTATCCAGAAGCACGGTGAATGAGTGCCATCTACCAGTAAAAGGACACAGGTATCACTGTGTACTGCATACAAAACCTCCAGCCTGGGCGTCCATTTAAACCTGAAAAGAAAGAAATGACCCGGATTGGCTTGAACGACCCTTGTATTTATATTTCTAACACATGGGAACAGTTTTTAACTATGTTAGGCAATGTACAGATGAAATGAGGCAACACTGAAAATGTTCAGCAGAATTTGGTAATGCATCTGATGTTTCTTAGAAAGCCAGGATAAAGAATAAGCAAGAGAAACCTAATATACTTTTTGGCATTAAACGTAATAGTTTACTGAATGAATTTCCTGAACAGACAAATAATAGCGTAGTTTGTAGAACATCCACTTTCTCTGTGTGCTATATTAGATTAGCAAGTACAAAACTGAAAGCCTTTTGAAAACTACTGAATTCAGAACATAACGTACATTTTAACTTGAAGTATACTTATTGTAAGTTTAACATACAAGATACATTTGCAAAAACTTAGAATGTTCAGCTGTCGTTGCCTTAAGTGTTTAAATTTGCATGTTTTATTTTACCAATAACTAGTTTCTTTTTATACAGTTGCTACATTTCTTGTGTTTACAGGTTGAAGCCCTAGCAGATGCAACTGTGAATAAAGTGAAGTACAATGTTTCATTCTACGGCACAGGTGAAACGTAAGTTGACTAATAATTTGTACAAATATTATAAAGAGAAAAGCACCAGTTTTGATAGTACTGCCATTTGAAATAAGTAAGTGTCTTTCCTTCCCGGTGAAGATAGGCAAGTTGTAAATGCTAAAAAGCCAAAAGGAATTACAATGGAACCTTCTTGTGAAGGAGTCTGGATTTGTCAGCAATAGCAAATACTTGTTGATACATATAAAACTAAGTAAAAAAAAAATATTTGGATTTAATTTGTCTCCAAATCCAAGCCACTTAAAAGCTCAGGTTTTTTTTCACCACCCAAGTAATTTATATCTGACTATTATTCCATACATTTGCACGTCCATCTGATGCTAAGGTTGCAGATTCAAACCCAGCCCAGACCACAGAATACATAGTAGTTCTCATTATATTGTGACTTTGTGGGTTCGTAGAATTAAAAGTCAAATTTGCCGAAATTCTAAATGTTCTTTATTTCCGTCGGAATACACTGTTCAATTCTCACGTAACAACTTTACATCACATATACACACCACAATCTACCAAGGTTAATGACAATAACAATCAGCTCTCGTTACACAGTATTTGTTCACAGCTGTTTACTGTTTACTCGCAACTCTCTGCTGTTCTCCGCTTACCTCTCCCTTGACTGTTTTACAACTGTCCGCTGGCGTGTCACAATCTCTTAAATACCTCATTGATAATTCTAGATACTTCCGGAACAAAAAAGAAATCAAAACAGTCAAGACGTCACCAGAAAGTTCCATAAGCGTAACTTAATCTGGGCCGGCAAGTCTTTTATCTCGCACTATGTTTATTTGCTTTTTGCAGGCTCTTTATTTTCACACTGTCCGCCTATCAGTTCCTTTGTGTGCGCAAGCTGCCTTATCGGCATCGGGTTCGCGACACTATATAAGACATGATCCATTGATAAGCCTGAGTGTAGTTTTCTCGTCTTCAGATGCTGCTCATATGTTGCTAGAGCAAAATATAGAAGTCATCTCAGAAATGCCTAGGTTGCTTTGTAGAGTCAGATTCAGATTTTATTAATTGTTGAGGTAATCTGTTTTGACCTTATACTTTGCTATTCAAAATGAGACCAAGATATTTTATTACTCAGAGACAGGAATTGGAACATTATGTAGTTCTACTGAATGATGGGTAATTTTCTTCTTAAAGATTGAATTTAACCAGATGTGATTTTATGTGAACCCTCCATTTGTTTGCTGTAGTCACAGCTGCGGACAATGCTCTTTGTATTGAACACCTAAGTGAATTGGTTTGAATGTTGATTGTGCAGTTGCACAGTTAAGATGGAACTATTATATATAGAGCAACTGAGAAAGGTAAAGCAGACCTTCATGCCAAACCTTATAGAAAGCTCTTTGAAGTAATTTAAATATGCTCTATATATTATTTTATATTTGTGGCAGTTTGCCATGTTGGGTTGTAATGTGACTACTTTAGAATATGTAAACCATACTAATTTAAAACAAAAATACAACTCTCCACAACTCCTTCAGAATATGATACAAATCTCCATAAGCATCTTCTATGTTGATTCCATCTCTCTAGCAAACATACTATCTGTTTTTCTTTCTTTAATAAATGTATTTCTATGTAACACAAACATCTCAACAATTTTTTAAATGTTAAACTACATTTCTAAGTCCATAAATAACTTATGCCTGGGGCTGTATGTAAGGGCTCCATATCAAGGAACGGCTCAAGACTTACTGATTTTAACTACCCGATGTAACCGTTGTGTACAAGAATGATGTGATATAGTACCTTGAAGATGAGTAAGGATGTAATCATTCAAATAATTTGTAGAATAATGCTAGCAGACTTAAGAGGTGATACCTTTATAGGTCATTCTGTGCTTGTTTAGGTTTAGGGGTGGGGACTGTTCCACTGTTTGGAAAACTGTGCTGTCCTAAGAACATCATTGTAAATTTGTGTTAAGAAAACTAGTGAAACAATTAGATCACTTCCAGGAGCTTTCTTCTGAGGGATGTTCTAAAAATCTGTTGAAAAAGGAAGTTGCAAGGACTGAGCTTGGATTTCATTACTTCATTAAAGTCATAAATATCAGGCTGAAATTGATAATTAAATATTTCAGAGAAGTACTATGTTTTTTTCTTCTGAAGCGGTTAGCCATTCATTGCCAATTCTTAAAAGAGGAATCCTGTTGGTTTCTCATTAACAGTTAAGTTTTCTTGTACAACATAAACAGTGTTAACTCTGACAGTAATTTCTACAATGGCATTTCATACATTGAATTACACTGCATGTAGGCTTGATGCACAATACAGCCAGTTTAACTTGTAGATGTTATGGTTTGGCTTAAAGTCCATAAAGAATAAAGGATGTATTTGTACTTGGTCATAACCAAGTGTTAAATTCCTCCATGATAGCAGGGTGTAATGGAAGTTTTATATGTTTGAAGTGCTGTGATGTTCCATGTTGGTCATTGAAACTTACCTCAGCTGCTTTTGCTATAACATGACGTCTATTTCAGGGTGCAGTCACAGATGAAGATTGATGGTGGACTTGTGTGAAGATGGAATAATTTTTAATACTTTCTTTCCCAAATTATATTTTTAACTTAGTTAAACCATTTTTAAACAACTCTCATGGAAATTAATCATTTCATCACACTAGCCGTATATAGGCTAAGGTGTTTGATAGATTGAAAAAATAAAAATAAATATTTTTATTTGAAAATAGAAAAAAGAAATAAAATGGCCATGGCATTGAATTTTTCATGTTGACTATCAAAAACTCTCTTAAATACTTAAACAAATAATAACTTTTGATGAATGGCAATATATAATTTTAATAAACACTTATATAGCTTTTGCTATGTTATATGCACTGCATCAGTTTCTGCAGACTTATGGACCTTCACACACGTGTCCATTCTTTACGACAGTTAAGCGCAGAAGAAAGCTTACTTCCGCCAATCTCGATTTGCTGGTCCTGCCGTTGCTATGGCAAGTCAACATTTTACTATTGGTCTGTGTCAAAACCAATTATAATTATGTTCGTTGTAATATTTAATAATGTTTTTATAACTTTTCTTTTAAATAACTTTTCTACACTATTTAACACTCAATGCTGTTACTATAGTCAAATTTATATCGGAAAAACCAAAAGAAATTTAGAAACAAGAACAAAGGAACACTTTAGGAAAAATCAGCAGTTGCCACGCATTTGGGGAGAAAACCACAACATAAATCCAGAACCAAAACTACTAAAACATACATCAGGAAAACAAGAAGTGCCCACATGGGAACAAATCTTCATTTCAAAAAATAGGAACAAAGTCTTCAATTTCAACATCCCCCGGAAAGATTTGTTCAGCAAGTTCCACGAACCATACCAGAGGAGACCTATGACAAAAAGAACAAAAAAGAAATCAAAACAGTCAAGACGTCACCAGAAAGTTCCATAAGCGTAACTTAATCTGGGCCGGCAAGTCTTTTATCTCGCACTATGTTTATTTGCTTTTTGCAGGCTCTTTATTTTCACACTGTCCGCCTATCAGTTCCTTTGTGTGCGCAAGCTGCCTTATCGCAATCGGGTTCGCGACACTATATAAGACATGATCCATTGATAAGCCATACCAGAGGAGACCTATGACAAAATATTGCCAGCTACACCACTGAGAACCAGTCAATGTCTGGTTGAAACATGTTCCGGGAAAATTTAAAAGAAAGTGTAGTTTAGTGTCATTAACCCTTTATATGACGTCCAAGTTAAAAGGCCCCAAACCGATATGGACGTGTATAGATGTCCTGTGCATACATGCATTTAATGCTTATTTAATGATAATTCTTTTAAACCTTACGTTTTACAGTAAATTTAAATAAATTCTATAAGAAGTAAAAGTTTACCTTTAAAAGTTTCTTCTTGAATGGTACAGCTCAAAACAGGGATAAACACACAAGGGCACATCTCCACATTCACGGCATATCATACTAGTTTCCTTTCAGACATCTTTCTTGCGGCACTTCAGACACTTTCTAAAGGGACACGACTTTTTAGCTTTGGGTGGTACCCTTTTAGGAAAATGTTTTCCTTCAAGTCTGAGGGGTGCTGGGGTGGTGGATTTTTTACCCCCAGTATGGAGAGATCTCTGAATTTTATACTGCTCAATTAGGCTGCGAGCTATTGATATACGAAAGCCCAGGTACATCATTGACTTCCGTGAGTTTAGAGCTCTCCAAATTACTAAACAGTTGTATATGGTTATATCCTGCTGGTGTAAAAATACTTTTTTATACCATTTGATTGCTTTTCGCAAAGAGGGATATGGGTGTAATACCTGATCTAGATCCACTCCACCCATATGCTTATTGTTATTCCTGGATAATATCGGGCTTGAAAATTGACATTTTGTTACGAGCATCAATTTTTCCAGTATCAATCATCAAAATCTTACAGCTGCAATTGGATAATACTGTAACAACCCTCCTGTCTTGCCAAACAACATAGGTCAAGGGTGGGAGCTGATGCACCTGCATTTCTCCTCTTCTTAGAGGCTTCGTATTCACATCTTTTGGCAAACCAATACGATTTGAGCGTACTGTTCCAATTGCATTTGTTTTTCTTTTGTGTAAGGCCATGAATAATATAGGGGAACTGTACCAATTATCTAAATATACAGTCCTACCCTGATCAAGTACAGATTCCATAAGGTGCATTACTATGGAACCAGATAACCCCAAATCTTTTTCTCCGGTTTATCAGTCCCTTGGCCAGTGTATATGCAGCTATTGTAAAGATATCCTGTTTTACTTTCATATACATCAAAACTCTTTATGCCAAATCTGGCCCTCTTTGTTTTGATGTATTTTTTCCAACCTAAGCAGACCTTCCAAAGCATCAGGCTTTCATCAACAGTGATCTTTTCACTAGGCACATAATTTTCTTTGAATTTTGAAATAATGTAATCAAAAACTAGTCTGATTTTGTATAGTTTATCATTCACATTTTCTGTGCAGGTGAAATGAAGGAATCGCAAAATGGAAGTAAACCTGTTATTTGACATGCATTTCCCAAAAAATGGGGCAGCTAGCATGTCATCTGTAGACCAGTACATGTCTAGCGTAGGTTTACGAATAACACCCATGAGCATAATTAGACCAAGTAGTCTGTAAATCTCATTCATTGTTACTTCTGTCCACTTCTGAATTCTACTCTTAGGTCCTAAATTGCCTTTAGAAATCAGGTCTTTCTTCACCCTATTCGCATATACATTTGTTTCCGAAACAATGAGAGACAGTAAGTCAGTAGTAAAAAATTTTGTGAAAATGTGAATTGGTTGGCTGTCAGAAGTTAGCTGAGTATGCGATTGTACACCAGAGGTTGTGCTCATGAACGTATGTCTATTTGTGTTAGTTATTTTGACACCTCCATAATGTTGATTCTTCACGAACACCTGTCGGAAATGAGTCATTTTCCTCCTCACTGCTACCTATATCCTCAACACCCCTCTCAAAATCTGAAAACTCGCCATCAATGTCCAAATCACTAACAGCAAAAAATCTTCCACAATTTCTGATGTTATATCAGAAGCCCGCACTCTTCCTACACTAGCTAATTTATTTGCTGCATTACTAGTTGAAGCCATGATTAGCACTGAGAAAACTATTTCAAATGTGTTTTAGCTAAAGAAATTGCTTGGAACTCTGACATAGTCAAAATTACTATATGAACTGAGCAAAAAAAACAGTTACGTCAGCTACTATAAACTTCGGTTGTGCAATTAGCGAGATGCTGACGGAGTTTTCTTTCCAGCGTGTGTAACACAACATATACAGTTATTACGTGGTAGCATAAACTGAAACCTATAAACCTTGAACCCAACATTTCGTTTATTCAGCTGATATACACATATCGTTTGTAAAACGTTCAACGCAAAGAATAGCTTTCTCTACAGTGATACAAATTAATGAAATTTCAACAATTTATTAATATAGTCTCTATTTTAATGATACCGTAGATGTATACTGCCTTTAATGGGCTTTAAACCAGTTTTTGTTTCGCTAAAGTAACTTAATAAATACGGAAGATACAAATATTTATTTATGAAGCATTTTTGCAGCATTTAAAAATTTAAATGTCTTGTTCTGTTTATTGGGTATCCGTTCCCGGCCGTGCAGGGTTTAAATGGCCATCGGCGAAGTGGTTAATCGACTCCCTTTAAATGTAATTGCTCTAGGTAATTACTTCCTGCAAGCTATTTCCTGGAGATTGAGCCTGTCCCTATATAAATTCTAGGAGCACTATACAGAACCATACAAAGTCTAGTGGTTCTGCAACAATCCCTTGTACACACATTCTATTGTGTCGATGCTAATGTGTGCAGCTGCCATTACATTTCTTTAAGTTTTATAATTATATCATACTTCCAGACTCTCGAAAGGATATGCATAATCTTTGCTAGAAAAAAAATTCATTCCCTGTTGGTAGTTTAACCCCTTGTACAGTGGGTAGGTGCTCTACCACTTAGCTATCATTCCAAATGTTAGCAGTCATCCTCCATGGTCTAGGTTAACATGCTAGCCTCTGGTTCTTCAGGTGGTGGAAATTGATCTTTTGGGTGTAGAAATCCTTAACCCATTTGCTTCATATGGCGAGCTGAACTCGCATGATGCTTTGCACATTTAAATTGTATGACAAATTACTCGCACATTCGCACTGTTGCACATAAATGCACAGAGTTCAACTGTGGGCAATAGAGGGCTCTAAAGTATATTCTAAAGCAATCTACATGTGAAAATGCTCAATACATATCTTTTTTTCTGTGCATTTCGTGTGATGTTTTCTTGCTAAAACTCATCTCTGTTTGGCAAAATGATGATGAGGGTTTACAAAAGATTTTAGTAGTGATAATAAAGTAAGTGATATCAGATTCTGAGGAACCTCAAGCAGTACTTTATAGTCATACTAGTGGTGAAAGCTGTGATCGTGGAATGAAACATTTACCTGTAAGTTAGTCAAATGCAAATTTGAATTTTGCTTGATATATAGCCAGGCAACGTGCCAGTTGGTCTAAGAACACATTTAGGATGAGAAGTTAAGTTTATTAGCAATATGCATACCAAATTGCATACATGTATCTTTACTGGTTGATTTCATATGATTATTTTAAAATGATTATGCTTGCAACACCACTGGTAGGGTAGAGCAGTACTGATTGATCAGTAACTAGTAGGATATTTAAGGACATTGGGTATTTTAGTGTCGACTTTGATTTTCAGTTTCTCAACATCTATTTAGCATAATGAAATGAAACTGACACTATATACAGTAATCCTTTCTGAACATAATCTAAACTTATAGAGTTCCAGGGCAAATATATCTCATACACAGATAGTACAAAATTTCTAGGGGTATGGGTGGATAATAATTTAAAGTGGTCGGCTCACATTCAAAAACTGAGTAAAATAACTTATGCCATCACAGTCATTTCAAAAGTCATGGACTTGAAATCGGTCATATCTTTATATCATGCATATTTTCAATCTGTTCTTAGCTTTGTAATATTATTTTGGGGTAATTCAATAGGAGCAAAATCTATTTTTAAAATGCAAAAACGGGCAATTAGGATAATAAAAGAATAATAAAAGAATAAAAGAACCAGTTGTGGGCCATTATTTAAGGAATTAAATATATTGCCTCTCCCCTGTATTTACATATATGAAACATTATGCTACATAAAAAATAATCTCAGTATGTACACAACAAACTCACAGATACATTCTCATGATACCAGAAGAAAAGATAACCTTCATGTAATCACACATAGCACAAGTTCTTTTGAAAAAAGTTTTGTATATACTGACCTCCAGCTTTATAATAAATCACCCAATTATCTGAAGCAAATACCTGCACTGCATCAATTTAGAATTTGTCTCAAAAAACTTCTTTCACTCCATTGTTTTTATAGCATAAAAGAATATTATGATTACTTTGACAATTGATTTTGTTAATGTTAATGTTTTATTGTATAGGTAAATTGTTTGAATATGTTAACTACAAGTGAACTATTATTATTATTATTATTATTATTATTATTATTATTATTATTATTATTATTATTATTATTATTATTATTATTATTACTATCATCATTATCATCATCATCATTATCATTATTATACTGTACATACAGTTGAATTTTCATTCCAAACTTGTGTTGTATATATGTATATTGTATAATTTTTAGTTATAAGTACTTGACGTGTCCTATATCATGTAATATGATCAAAAGGATGAATAAAAACTAACTAACTAACTAACTAACTAACTAACTAACTAACTAACCTTTGTGTGCTAAAAGGCAATGCTACAAATTTGTCATAAACAAAATTAAAAATGTCAAAATTGTTAAGTGTTATGGGCATACTCAGGTACACTTTTCTCTAAAACTGTCAATTATTGTTTACTTAATGTTTTATATGCTTTAATACTTGCATTATTTGACAATTTCCACCAAATTTGCATTGCAAATTAGGAAATATTTGCCTCCCAAAATTGTGTCCATTATGAACACATGTCAAGAATATAAGTTGTTAATAAATCATGATTAGCAATTTGAGGAAAAATTTATAGGTGGAATCAATAGTTCTTTGACTGAGCAATCTGGCACCCATCTTGCATATAGCTTTTTCATTGCTAATTTTTCATGCAGGATATTGTGCCTTATATATTTTGTAAGCTCTGAGTTTCTAGGGGTATTTTTTTTTTCAAACATGAATACCAAAAATTGATGTTTTGGACCCAAACAGCTACCCACTGTCCTTAAATACAATGTGACTGGGTTGAGTATGGCTTTCTTCCGAAGGGAGGTAAAGCTGATGGTTCCATAATGTAAACCTGCAGCTCGTAAAAAAGTATATATATATAGGGCCACAGCAGTTTAAAGAGTATCCACGGTTGAGATACGGGTTAGAATAACGTGCATTTTCCTATCACTGATATCATCTTCAGATAACATGGTGGCTGAAAGTACAATTCAGAAAACATAAGAACCAGTGAAAACACAAACTGTGTACGCAAATTTTGAAATGTTGAATCCGAACTGAAAAATTGAATATCGTAGTTCAGTGACAGAGCAGCTAAGATTCATAGTTGAGTTTTTAAGTGCTAACTCTACCTTTATTGTTGCACTGTAGCTTTAGCTCCTTAAGGGTATGCCATTGATAAAGATTTTGGGATGTTGCTCTAATTACTTCCTGCTTACTGTTGCTTGGAGTTTGAACTATCCCTATATAAATATTAGGAAGAAACTAACAGAACCATGCAAAGTCTATACCTTGATTCACGTAAGCTTGCCCAGTATCTCTTAACGGTCACGTGACCTAATCACCTCTCATTGGTTGCTGTTGTGGTAATGACTGTCGTGCGGTAAAAATTAGTTCGTTATTTAACATGGTGATATATCATTATATGTTGGAAGAGAATTGTCAAATTTATATTTTCGTAACTGTTTTAATTAAATATATTACGCAACAGAGTTGATTTATCTGAAATGCATGTTAATTCTTAAACAAAGTAAAGAGGAGGTTCCTTTGCTCTCAAGCACATGGCACGATAGCATGTGATTTAGCGGTAGTGGTGACATTTGTTTATAAGACTTTTATCACTGACCTTGTTTTGAACTGGATTAGTCATGCATCGCCATTCGAAAGTGCGGGAGCTAAATTATTTTATTGATCGTTTATTGCGCATGTATTATATGTATAATGGCAGAGTCTACCGCCAGTTTTTCACGTAAGTATCGCAAGGATAATTATTTACAAACAGGCGAAAAAAGAATTGTGTTGCATGTGTTTAATGCACTCACAGAGAAGAATCCGTCTTTGTCAGTGAGAGAAGTCGAACAGCTGGGCTCTGAAGTTACAGGTGTGAGTGTTAGATCCGTAGGAACATCGCGACATGAAATTGAGGAAACAGGAAAACTTACCACTCCAGGCAAAAGCAGGAATAAACAAAAGTGCGTGCTCTGAGAAAATACGTGAAAAGTGTTGTGCGTCTTCATGTGTGTAGTTTTTCTTTAGAAACGAACTCCCTAACATAAGTAACATTTCGTCTGCTGTAAATGAGGATGCAGATTTACCAAATTTCAGCAGATTGCTTATACAGCTGGGATTTGTGAATGAAAAAAGAGGCAAGAAAAATGTGCTAAAAGACAGAGGTGATATTGCTGTGTGGCGAAGACGCTATTTGACAACCACACTGCACCGAGATACAAATCACTAAATATACACGAAAAACACACGAAAAGTAAAGTATGGTGTGACACGACTTTTAAGACTGAAAAACAAGCATTTTTGAAAGGTATGTGTGCTGGTTTAAAAAATTCCAGTGGAAAAGGCCGAAGGCCTTTCATTATAAACTCTTTCAGTTTCATTGCTCAGCCATTCTGTTTCAATTTGCTCAGTTCATTATAAACTTGTATTTTTGCATGCCTTCATATCCTTATTTGTATGATTTTTGTATGATTTTATTTATCTTCCCGGCAATTATTACGAAATGTGACGGGAAGTCACCGCCTATGGCCTATGACGCGAAAGCATTAGCCAATGAGGGGGAGGGTTGTTGAACGCGGAGTGATACATTTCAGCCGGGCAAGGTTATATGAAACAGAGATTAGTGATTATGTAAATATTACCTTGTACACACATTCTTTGTTTCAATGAGAATGTTCCCATTTCCGAAACCATATCCTTTTGAGTCCTAAGTAAAGCTCCAAAGTACAAAGGTTTGGGATGTTGCTCTAGGTAATACCTCCCTGCACACTGTTGCTTGGAGATTGAGCCTATCCCTACATAAATATTGGGAAAGGCCGACAGAACCATGCGGAGTCTAATGGTACTGTGCGATTTTCCTGTACACGTATCCTTTGCCTCAACGCTGAAATGTTTAACTAGTCACATGTGTAGGTGGAGTTCCCATCAAAAGATACAAGAATAAAGGAAATGTGACCTTTTGTAAGCTCTAGAAACAGTGTAAATATCATCTTGTCTGAATTGAAAGTTAAGAGAGCTTCAGCAATTATGGATTAAATATTGTTATCCATTTTCCAGAACTCAAATTGAAAAGTTCAAAAATTTAATAAGATATGTATACAATGTTAAACTTTTGTTTCTATTATATATTTTACATTCTAAAAAAGTAAAAGATTTGACAGATGCATTGCTTGTGTATGTTTGGTTGTGACTAACCCAGTGTAGTGTATGTTTCCCTAATCATTCCTTGTTTACTTTTTTGCAGTGCAATTTGTAAGGTTGAAGACCTTTTTGCTTATGTTGAAAACAAAGAAAAATATGGGAAACCACTGAAAAGGAAAGGTTTTAATGAAGCTTTAGCAGAAGTTGAAAGGATTTTGAGTGGTGAAGCTCCTGATAAACCTGTAGTTGTTCCGGTAAGTACACAGATCATATTGTTACAGTCGTATCATTGTGGTGAGGAGAGGTCCCAAATTTGAATCTCTGTTAATGTGACATCTGGATTTTTGCTTATTCTGAATTATGAAAGTTTGGTAACTCTAAGCTCTATGTACCCTGGAATTCATTTCACCCATTCATTCATCGTCTGATATGACCCAACCAATTAAAGGATGTCAAATCTAAAACAAAAAGTACTGAATGTCCTATAATCATGGCTATACTGGACTGGACTGTGTTATGGAGGGGATTCAGCATGCCTGCACAGTGGGGTAACCTCAGATGTCCTCCAACGTTAAGTCATATTATACGATGAATGAAATGGGTGAAATGATGCTCAAATGAGCCCAGGGTCCATAGAGCTTAGAGTTATCTTACATTTGTCGATCAGGATAAGGGAAAAACCCGGAAAAAGCCTTATCCAGGTAACTCGCCCTGACCGAGATTCGAACTCGGGACCTCTTGGAACATGAGGCAGACATGCTACCACCACGCTACTGAGGCAGGCAGGTAACCTCAGAAGGAAGATAAGGTGAGAGGAGACAGGGAGTCACGACAGTAGAGAGCATGGCCAGTTGGAAACTCCCTGTTAGGCCAGTGCAGAAAGCATTCCACCATACCGTTGTTTGGAAACTGCCCCATCAGGCCTGGCCAAGAGCATATCACCCTGTCATGTAGCACCGAGACACCCACTGACAAGAGAACACCAGATGAGAGATGATATGATATGGAGGGACAAGAAATTTGGGTGATGTAATTAATAACAAGGAAACCCTTCGTTTTATTATAGATGGATTGCGCATAATGAACCTTATTTTGTGTCCCCTTCTAGACATTGCCTAAGTGTGCCCTATACATGTATTACCCTCCTTAAAGTGGGTGTCTGGGATCAGATGCCTGATCAGAGGAGCAATTGGGAACCTGGAATTGAATCCAGGCAAACAGCCACAGTGCCATTCCTATGCCAGACATATCAGTCAGAATATCTTAAGAATAAGAATCTTTGGGAATCTTCTACCTCTACTTGCAAAGCAATTCAGATGTCCTTTAAGGTTTCTTATGTATCATCTGTTTTGATTCTATCACCTTAATCTTAGGGCTTTATTAATGCTAGAGAAAACTACCCTTACCCTTATTTTTAATCCCTTATGGATTTTAGGATGATAAAAATATATCAAGTTGGTCAGAATTGCGGTATTGTGCTTATGCAAGCCACCCCATGATAATCATGTTATTAGGCAGTCTTTTAATGCAGTATTTCCTTCAACTTTACCTTTAGTTTGGAAATATTTAACTCCAGCCTTGACCTCAGATTTCTTTTTTATACAGAGTTCAAGCAAAGTTGAAATATTTAGCAAGTTAACTTTAAAGAGAGTCAATTAAAGACACTAGACAACACTTACTTTTAAATTTTTCCGGAACTAGTTTCAGAGGCTTTGCCTCTATCATCGGCCGGCTCTCGACTCAAGAGCCGGCCGATGATAGAGGCAAAGCCTCTGAAACTAGTCCCGGAAAAATTTAAAAGTAAGTGTTGTCTAGTGTCTTAAATCGACTCTCTTTAAAGTTCATTTATCATAACAACACTGTTTTCAACACTTCCAAGAAAGTAATTGTATTTAGCAAGTGTTCACATTTAAACTCTCTTTGTTTAAACTACCAAAGTAATTACATCAAACAAAACAAGTTAGTCATTCTGATATAATACTACATTACTGATCTTATTTACCAACTTTCGAGTAGTATTATCTATAACTTTGTACTAATTTCAAGCAAAGTTACTTCTTTGTTACTTACACACTCTCTGAGCAAAACATAACAGTTCCATTCACTGGCACTGAAAGATTTCACTCCAACTGGACACTCAAAAATCCCATTTACAAGTTATACATACAAAGCAGGAATGTGGTATACAGGCCACCTAAGGAAACATTATAAATTAATTTTGTGGTAATATGTACAAGATCTTTGCATTACAGTTAAATATGAAAAGCTTTTGATGTGTCAGCAAGTTTAAAAGTGTTAGGCATTTCATTGATCATGTAAAATGTGAATGCCTTTTGATTGTATAACATGGTATTTGAAGGTTGATAAAATGAGCTACTATTGTAATTTAGCACTGAAGTCGTGTCTTCAGCAGAATCAACTAGAGTGCTCAAACATTTTGTTTAAGATAGATTTCCATTTAACAAAGTTAGACATAAGCTATAAGAAAATTAAACCTGAACATACATATAAATGGTCAATGGGATAGCAAAGATGTATGTACCTTATTCAGTTTTGTATGTAATACATATATGTAAAATACACCAAAACATATAATGAACAAAAAATAGCTGTACACATGATTTTATTTTTTCCAGTTGTCTTGATTTTGTTTTCTGAACGAACACATTGTTAACTGCTCTGCCTTCCACACACTTAAGCAGAGAAATGAAACCAAATTGCTGCAATTCCTTTAAACTTTTGACAGCATCCCAATAAGTCCTTAGTCTAAACTCTTCTTCCAACTCAAGGACATATTCCTCATTATCTTCTTTCTGACACTGCATATTCTCAATTAAGGCATCTATATAAACTGTGTCTGTTTTTAGTTTGCAGCATTGCAATTGAAAGCACCTTCTTTGATGTAGGTGCAATTCTGTGCCTCATCCTCATTTTCTTCACTCCAGTAACTTAACCCATTGAAAACCCTACTTTTGAGACACTTTGTTGCTGTTTCTGGTAGCAATTATTTTACACCTTGGCTTTTCCAAATGACTGCTCTAGAACCAATATGGTTATGGCTAGCTCAGAGGAGGCAGGTGATGTGAAATCCATATTAGCGAACGAAGATTGTATTAACAGTTGACGAAAATGTACTTGAACATTCTGAATGATACCTTGATCCAGTGGTGTTTGAAGGGAACAAAGCAAGTCGGACACTGGAAAGTTTGGTGTCTGTGTGATATGTTGCATAATCCAAAAAAAGCTGAGCATGCCGGTTTGGTTTCCTTATTCTTTCATGATCTGTAACATCATTCAGGCCTTTTTATTGAATCTCCAACAAACAGCAAGTTCTAAAGCATTTTGTCTTAGCAGCCTGACCAATCACTAGGGTTTTTCCATTTCATCTAACATAAAACACATAGGAAAACAATCTTTCCTTGGATAATTTTCCTCCCAAACGTATCTCACCTTTTAAACGCAATGATTTATTCAGTAACATGAGAAAGAGTAGCCTTGCCTCGTCTTGTTGTTTGCTATGTTTTCAGGTACATTTCATTCTATTATTGAAGATAATTTAGCAATCCAATCTGCAATGGTTTCATGTTTGATTTCAATTTAAACATCATGTACATAGAGCAGACTTTCACCGGGTGACTGAAAATTTTGTAAACTCTGCATTCCGGCACTGGAAATTTTCTGTTAAGAGGCATGCTTTGGTTTCCATTGCCCGCATAAAACAATTTCTGTTTAATAAAGGGAATTTGGCACTTTTTTATATATATATATTTTTTTTTCCTGAATTTATGGGACCGTTAGGTATTTCCACTTATCAATTGGTCCATTAAGTGAGGTTGTATTGTATCTGTTTTTCAGGCTGCCAATGTTAAGTCTGGAAATGATGATGCAGATAGTGACCATGAAAACAAGCTTGTTATTGACGAAACACCTCAGCGTGCAACACCAGCTAACAAACAAACCCGCACTGCATCTACAGAAGAAAACAAAAAAAAGGGAGCAGTAAAACGTAAACGTGAAAGTGAATCTGGCACAGAGGTAAGTCAATGCTAATTTTGGTTTCTATGCAATTTTAAGTATTTGAAACATGTCTCTCTTTCTTAGGAAGCTTTGTACTCTTCAGTACTCTTTAATTTATACAAGGCATGTTTCATCAGCTAGAAGTGTCTCTAGCAGGTGGTATGAGGAATTTGGTAGAGTTGTCTAAAATTTAGAACTCCATTGTTACTAAAATTAGGCAAATTAGTCAACCTTGTATACACTTTTCTCCATTTACAAGTTTTTTAATGAAGACTAGTTTCTGGGAACTTCTTCCCTATCTTCAGTTCTGTGGTTAACTGATGGTGCAACCGGTGTCTGCTTCTGTCTTGATGTTGTGCTGCCATTTGTTATTCTGTTAAGTTTGATGATGGCAGGAATTTCAAAATCCATCAGAAGGTTCTGTTTCTTAGTAATGAATATGTTTTCCCAAATCTGCAGTTCCAGAGGTTTTCTTTGCCTGTTTGATCAACTCTATTTCTTGCTTGATGTTGTGATTCTCAGACCAAAAGTGATGTGCTATGGCAGACTTGTCCATGTGTTTGAATTTAATATTTCTGAAGTGTTCTTTCATTCTTGTTTCTAGGTTTCTTTTGATCTTCCTAATGTATATCTTGTCACAATCCTGGCAGCTCATTTGGTAAATGAACTGATAATTGAGTTTTTGGTGTGCTATCTTTCAGAGGATCGTTTAGTATGTTGCAGATGTTGTGTTGGTTCTGAGGGACTAATTTTATATATATTTTCAAATTTCTTGAAGTTCTTCGGATGAAAGGTAAATATAATGTAATTGCCAACATGTGTTGCTTTTCTGTATATTCCAAATTTTAATCCTGTTTGTGTTCTTATGATTTTCAAATCTAGAAAAGGTAGTCATCTACTTCAATGGTGGATATTGTGTATAGATATGTGGATGACATTTGGGCAATAGTAAATGAAAAACAAGTGGATGATGCATTAAAACTATTTAATTTACAAAATCCTGCAGTAAAATTTTCCATAGAAAAAGAGAAACGATGAAATCCATTTCTTAGATTTGAAACTTACCAGTAAACATAATAAACTTGAATTTGGCATACATAGGAGGGAAACACACAGAAAATTTCATTAAATCAGATGGATATAACCCAAGACAACACAAGCATGCTGTTGTCAACAGTTTAACTTACAGGCTGGTTAATTTATCTTTAAATAAGATGGAATATATCAAAGAGTACAATCATATCATTCACATTGTAGAATACAATGGATTCAGTGCTGAATTGGTCAAAAAGAAAATTGATAAATTCAAAAGACAATAAGATCCAAACAAGTAACTATTTCCCCAATCAGCAATGAAACTTCATATAGAAAATTTACATATCATCCCAGAGCTACACACCTTTTCCAGAAAGTCTTCAAAGAGCACAATATTACTTTGGCCCCACAGAACAAATTTAGTGTACAATACCTTTTGAAATCACATAATACAAAGGAGACGACAAATCAGGTGTGTACCAGATAAACTGCAAAGGTTGTGACAACTTTTACATTGGAAAAACAAACAGGAACTTTAACATTAAGCTTAAAGAGCATTTTAGGGACATCAGGAACAAAGAAATAGATAAATCGGCGGTAGCGTACCATTTTTGGAAGGAGAATCATGATAGAGAACGAGAAATCCACTTATTAAAAAGTGTCCAAGGTCCAGCTGCATTAACCACATGGGAAAAAGTCTTCATAAAGAAATATGAAAGAAAATTGTTTAATTTCAACACTACGTTTGAAGAAAACCCAAACTTCAAGTTCATCAAGATACCGACAGATGCACCTATCGCCTCCAATGAGTTCACCTAACCAATGTCCATTAGTCGACAACAGCTGATGATGTTAGGAAGATCCTACCGAAATGTGTTCTAGGTAAATACTAGCAATAAGTGGAGCATTGAGTATTAGTTCAACTCAAAATTATATTAATTTTGTGCTTCATTGTATCATAGTCCTTACACATTGGAATTAGGTTTGTTTACAGTTACACTGTAATTGTAAACTGAGAATTTTGAAATTCCCACCATGGATGACTCATCAAACTTAACAGATGGCAGGACAACACCAAGCCAGAGGCAGGCACCGGTTGCACCATCAGTCAACCACATAACTGAGGATAGGGAAGAAGTTCCCAGAAACTTGTTAGTGGAGAAAAGTATATACAAGACACTTTAACTGACGATGTAAACAAAAGTTTTGAAATTGCAATTTTATTGAAATTAACATAAATTTCTTTAAAAATAAGTGAAGTTTTTGTTACAAAAAATTATATTTGTGTAGTATTTGTTGCTTCACTGTCACTAGCTTTATTTTTTACGTAATTAGTGTATATAACGTTTTGTGGTTTCTCAAAAGTGTGCTCTGAATTGTCTTCTTTAAGTGAAAGTAAATACAACAAAGAATACCAGAAAATCACCAAAAGAGCACTTGTTAACGGGTTTAATGCAATAATAGAAAGATCCAAATATTGAAAAGAGACAGAGAAGTCAGCAATACCTCTTGTCTAACACCCTTGGAATTCAAGAAAATTAAGAAATTGACATTCTACTTTCTTTCACATAATGGGTTCCAAAATGCTTTCAAAGTAAAACAATCCTAGCTCCCCAAAATAAATTCAATTTTAAAAACTTATTGAGATCAGGTACAAAAAAATTCCAAACCTGGAATTAAGTACCAGGAATGCAGTAAAGTTTACATCCGAAACATAAAACATTTAGGACTAAAGATATAAACAGACACATCAGAACTCATGTATGGGAAAACTACAAAACATACACGGATTCCAAATTATAAAAGAAGCTATCATCCTCGAATTTGCTGTAATGGAAAATATTTTCATCCAAAACCAGCAAGTTATGAAGTTTGAAATCCATTCTCCAGACATGTATACCAAATTCTTCAGTGCCACTTGGAGATGAAAGATGTCCTATATAAATTACAGAGTAAGTGAAGCAAATGTGTTCTGAACTCGTAATGCTGCTCAAGTACTGCACTGTTAGAAAGCTTCTAAATAATTACTGTGGTAAATGTTTGACTATAACAATGTAAGGTGCACATGGAATAATTGATATCAGTTAATCTATTTCTCGGAGAAAGTTATATGTTGTTGCCTTTCTTTTATTATTTGAAAAACGGTTTTCTTATTAAACTGCTATGCACTTGGAAATGTTTGTCCCAATTTTGCTTGCTGTAGCCTTCTGATACTATTTCTAATTTAAAAAAGAAGAAGATAATAATAAAAGACCACTTTTAAAAATGTTTATTTCTTACTGATTCATATAAATACTACTTTTGCTATAAAGGAGAACTTCCACATTACAGGTTTTAAATGTTGAGCAAAAATGAGAATTTGGCTATACTGCATCTTTAATATAGCCATGTGACAATATATAAATAATGAATTGTGAATCTTAGTTATTTTAGAATGCTCTCCAACTTGAAGGTAATTCTAAATGCATATTAGGTCTGAAGTATGAAGCTGTACTAGGGAATATTAAAAGTCAAATTTTATTAAACTTCACTCACGTCAACTATTAAATAAGGTCTGTATATAAAACCTTTTTGAACCACTTCTCGAACTATAAAAACACTTAAGCTCCACTTACATTTAAAATTAGGACATGTTTCAAGGACCCTGGGTCCTCATCATCAGCTGATGTTCGACTAGTTCTTCAGGTGACCACCTCCCTCTCCTGGCACTGTTCATTGAGTTGAATGACGTTATCTACTATTGGTATTTCAAAGTTCATAGCTCTCTTTTTATTCTTAAAAATGTGTATATTTTCCCAAACTGTTTATTCCCAATAATTTTTTGACAGTACCAAAAGCTTTATGTCCTTGGAAATATTATGATTTTTTGACCAGAAATGATGGGCAATGGCTGATTTATCTGTCTGTTTGTATTTTATTCATATCGTGTGTTCTTTCATCCTTGTTTCTAAGTTTCTTTTTGTTTTTCCAGTATATATTTCATATGAGGATTGCCACATATTTTGATAATACAGAAGGATTATCACCTTTTAATTAGTTAGGTCATATCAGACAATGAATGAAATGGTTGAAGTGAGCCCAAAGTCTATAGATCTTGCAGTTACCTGACATTCTATCTTTCAAAACAACCAGAAACTCACCAAACTCGGGACTTCTTGAATGTGAGGCAGACAAGCTATCCTATGTATAGAGCTGGGTGAAATTATTGTCACGAAGTCGCTATCTACGATCGCGCAGCTTGTTTACACAAACAGCCGGCAAATAAACAGACGGTTAGTGTATCACAGAGATAAAGGACTTGCCGGCCCAGATAGGGTTTCACACTTCTCGAAGGTGATGGAATATTCAGATTATGTCATTAGATGCCTTGTTTATTCTAGAAACATCTAGTGATTGTACAGAACAGTCTCAAATTATGAATGAGGTATTTAAGGAAGTGACGAGTTGTATAACAAGAGTCGCGAGTGAGTAAGCAGAGAACACCTGAGAATGTTGACGTAACGAGAGCAGAACATTGTTATTGTCATCGACCTTGGTGGATTGTGGTGTGTATGTGACGTAATGTTGTTACGTGAGAATTGAACTGCTACTGTGAGTGTATTTCTATGCAAATAAAGAAAATTTGGAATATCTGCAACTCGGACTTTGATTCTACGAACCCACAAAGTCACAACTGGTGTCAGAAGTGCAACGGGATATTACAACATGGAGACAGCATTGACACAGATTCTAGCGAAGATGAACGAATTAACAACGAAAACAGAAGTGGCAAATAACAACCTGACTGCGGAGCTGAAAGAAATGAAGCCGGCTAACGACATCACCGAAAAGATGGAAGAAATCAAGGCCAAATTGACAACGAAGACGGAAGCTGCAAACAAGAGCCTGACCGCAAATATGACCGAATTGACCATGGAAATGAAAGCGGCAAACGAGGCCCTCGCCGCAAAATTTGAAGAGCAGTTGACCGGCGTAAGGGATGACATCGCGGAGCTGGGCAAGCGGATGGGTCAAGTGGACGAGCGCCTTAACGATATAGAGGAAAAGGCCGACAATAACGCCAAGTCCCTGAACGCCATGGTGGAAGACGTCGAAGACCTTGCAATCCGCGTAAACGACCTGGAGGGAAAGGCCGACAGAAAAACAAAGTCCCTGAACGCCATGGTAGAGGACATTGTCGGCAGGAGGTTAAAGGATTTAAAGGTCGACGCGCCGGGATGCGACACCTCTGCGCACGTCAAACCTCCTAAATACGACGGTGCAACTACTTTCGAAGTCTTCCGCCGTCAATTCGACACGGTGGTCAAACACAAGTGGTCACCAGAGGAACAGGCCGCACAGTTAATTGCCAGCCTCCAGGAATGGGTCGCGGAAGTCCTGAACGCGGTACAGACAACGGCAGCGCCCAAGGACATCTGGGAGGCCCTGGAGAATCGCTTTGGAAACAACTGCTTAGCCGCAGCGTATCGCAGCCAGCTGAAGTCAAGTTCAGAGTAGCCAAGGGAGACGCTGCAGGAGTTCGCCCTGGCAATCGAGCAGCTGGCTTGAAAAGCCTTAGTCGACCTCCCACCAGAGTTCGTATCCCGGGAACTCGCCTACAACTTTGTCGACGGGGTACGAGGCACGGAAATTCGTCAGCGCCTAATGCTCGGCGATTACAAAGCCGAGGCTCTAACGGCAGCACTGAGGATGGAGGCGGCCAAGGTGACAGCTATCCCAACATCGAGAACGAGGAGTGTCCGCTACACCAGAGACAGAAGACCAGCCGAGGGACGCCGGCGAAGACGTAGTGGCGTGTGCTGCGGATGCGGCCAGCTGGGATACATGGCGAGAGACAGCCAATACCAGGAAGAGCAGCCAGAAGAACGAGTAAGGCCCGGCATGGTTAGGGGCACGTCGGCGGCAAATTCACCATCCCCTCAGGTGATGCTGCGCGCTGTCAGCCAGCGCATGTATGACAGCCTCATTTCGGACGGTTGGTTAAGAGGAAAGCCGTGCCACGTGCTGTTGGACACTGACGCCAGCGACCATTGCATTGGAGTCGTCCTATCGCAAGTTCAGGATGGCCACGAGTGGGTGATAGCCTACTACAGCAAGGTGTTATCCAAGGCAGAGAAGAACTACTGCATCACCTGGCGAGAATTACTGGCGGTGGTAAAGACCTTGGAGCACTTCCACAAGTACCTGTAGGGGAGTGCACTGCCTCTGTGGATCCTGACAAGTAAAGAGAAAGTTCACCTTCAAAGCTTATGTTCAAAATGACCACCTGCAGCTTCAATAGGAGCTTCCGGAGTTGAATGGCCATTGCTATACTCTGTTTCATATAACCTTGCCCAGCTGAAATGTATCACTCCGCGTTCAACAACCCTCCCCCTCGCCCTAATTGGCTAATCTTTCGCGTCATAGGCCATAGGCGGTGCCTTCCCGTCACATTACGTATTAATTGCCGGGAAGATAAATAAAATCAACAAAAATCATACAAATAAAGATATGAAGACATGCAAAAATTCAAGTTTATAATGAACTGAGCAAATTGAAACAGAATGACTGAGCAATGAAACTGAAAGAGTTTATAATGAAAGGCCTTTGGCCTTTTCCACTGGGATTTTTTAAACCAGCACACATACCTTTCAAAAATGCTTGTCTTTCAGTCTTAAAAGTCGTGTCACACCATACCTTACTTTTCGTGTGTTCTTTGTGTATATTTAGCGATTTGTATCTCGGTGCAGTGTGGTTGTCCTTAAATAGCGTCTTCGACACACAGCAATATCGCCTCTATCTTTTAGCACATTTTTCTTGCCTCTTTTTTCATTCACAAATCCCAGCTGTATAAGCAATCTGCTGAAATTTGGTAAATCTGCATCCTCATTTACAGCAGAGGAAATGTTATGTTAGGGAGTTCGTTTCTAAAGAAAAACTACACACATGACGACGCACAACACTTTTCACGTATTTTTTTCCGAGCACGCACTTCTGTTTATTCCTGCTTTTGCCTGGAGTGGTAAGTTTTCCTGTTTCCTCAATTTCATGTCGCGATGTTCCTACGGATCTAACACTCACACCTGTAACTTCAGAGCTCATCTGTTCGACTTCTCTCACTGACAAAGATGGATTCTTCTCTGAGTGCATTAAACACATGCAACACAATTCTTTTTTCGCCTGTTTGTAAATAATTATCCTTGCGATACTTCAGCGAAAAACTTGCGGTAGACTCTGCCATTATACATATAATAAGTACATGCGCAATAAACGATCAATAAAATAATTTAGCTCCCGCACTCTCGAATGGCGATGCATGACTAATCCAGTTCAAAACAAGGTCAGTGATAAAAGTCACATAAACAAATATGTCATCACTACCGCTAAATCACATGCTATCGTGCCATGTGCTTGAGAGCAAAGGGACCTCCTCTTTAATTCGTTTAAGAATTAATATGCATTTCAGATAAATCAACTCTGTTGCGTAATATATTTAATTAAAACAGTTACGAAAATATAAATTTGACGATTCTCTTCCAACATATAATGATATATCACCATGTTAAATAACGAACTAATTTTTATCGCACGACAGTCATTACCACAACAGCAACCAATGAGAGGTGATTAGGTCACGTGACCGTTAAGAGATACTGGGCAAGCTTACGTGAAACAAGGTATAGAAGGCAGACGTGCGGATGAGTAGTCGTGTAGAGGCAGCAAAAATGTCAGAAAGGTTATTGACTTACCGGGCGAGGATCGGGAGTTTCATAGAGTTAAAGCGAAGCCGAAAGGTTGGATAATATTCACTGTCCAGATTGGTAAAGTAATATGAAAAGCAATCCTTTTAGTAGTAGGTGGCATAGAAATGAACCCTGGACCTGTGGATTTAGAACAGATAGTGGAGCTGATTGAGAGAACGGTGAAGTAGATTAGCGACAAAATGGACATGAATATGGAGCAGTTAAAAATGGCCATGGTGAAGCAGAAAGAAGAAACCGAAAAACAACTGGGTGAGTGTAAAAGAAGAATTGACACGTTATACCAGAGGCAAGAACCCAACATGCGTAAGAAAAATTGCATTATCTTTGGAGTCAGAGGAGAACATGACAGAAGTTTAGAGGATCTGGTGAAAGACTTAATGGAAGGAAGACTGGGAATAAAGTTGCAGGGGTGGTAGATAGAAGACATTTTCAGGCTGGGCAGAAGGGATAGGAATTCCAGGCCTATCCTAATTAAATGGACCATAATGAGCATCAAGAGAGAAGTATTGAGAAATGCTAGGAAGCTCAAAGGGACAAATATTTACATTGAGAAAGACTACAACAAGGAAGAACGATATATAAAAATGAATTAATTAGGAAGATGAAGGAAGCGAGGGAAGAAGGAAAAAGGGCGTTTATAAAAGGACTAATGTTATACGTGGAAGGTGAGAATTTTAATCTTAGTGTGGCGAGAAATACCAGGACGATGCAACGTGATGACATAGCAGGTGACGTAGGTAAACGCTCACAGGAATCGAGATTTAACTAAGAAATACGACTCATCTAAAATTTAATAGCTCACAGGAATGTTTATTCACCAGAGAGATACACAGCGAGCATAGTGGAGGAATGACGTCACGACCAGCAGTGCTGAACACTGAGCAGCCGGAAAGGGATCGAGGGAAAGAGGAGAAGGAAGGGGAGGAACAGTTGGTGGAGCAGGTGGCAGGGATCAAAAAAGTGAAACAGGCGAGTGGTGTCGAGTATGAGGGGCGTGTGGTGAAGGAAAAGTCGAGTGAGGAGAGGCGGTTGAGTCAGATGGACCTAATGGAAGCAGAAATGTATGAGAAAGAAAATGGACTGGAAATAGTGTCTACGCAAGGTTGCAGCCTGTTTCAAGTACGTAAGAAAGGCAAAGAGTGTGAAAAAAGTGTTTCTCCTAGGATCACGAGACATAGAGATATGTTAGACAAATTTAAATATAGGGATGGTGCTTACGGCTGGCTTTCTGGAATGTGAAGGGACTGAAGTCCAAGATAATAGACGGAGAAATGCAGCAGTTCGGCGCTCTGCACCTATTTGGAGTGGTAGAAACATGGTTACAGGACAGTAAACTGGGTGTGTGTGTGTGTGAAAGGTTTCAAATTTGTAGAGAAAGCAGCCAGAAAGATTTTCAAAAAGGGAAGGGCATCGGGAAGTGTGGGTTTGTTTGTAAGAGACGATTTAGCAGATACGCCAGAAATAGTATCAGTGGACAGCAAGTCCAATAATGTGATATGGGTAGTGATTAAGACGAGGGGTTGTGATCTTCTAAAAATTGGTGTGGGGATTGTTTATAATCCGCCAGAGGTGTCTCACTTCCATGATAGTGGGTTCTATAAAATGTTAGAAGTAGAGATGAAGAGAAGAATGACAGATACAGAATTTATTATAATGGGAGACTTTTAACGCCAGAACGGGAGAGCAGAGTAGTAGGTATGACAGAAAAGATCTAGCAGAAGGATGTGAAACAGAAGTGATGATTTCTAGAAATAGTAGGGACAAGGTGTTAAATAGTGAAGGGGGAAACTAATTACATTTTGTGAAGAGAATAACTTGTTAATAGGAAATGGTTCGATTGGTGAAGATAAAGAGGGTGAATTCACATATGTTAGTAATTCTGGAGAAAGTGTCATAGACTATTTATTGTACAGTGGGGGTTTGGAAGAAAGAATTACAAAGTTTAGGATTGTAAACCAGGTAGTGAGTAGTGGGCACTTCCCACTAGAGTTAGAAATAAGAATGAAAGACCAAATAAAGAGAGTAGATACATGTGTTATGTTAAAACAGATTAAAATATATAGATGGAGGAAAATTTTAAGAGGGAGATAGGAACAGGGGCAACTCAAATAATTGAGCATGGAATAGCACAGACGGTAGGGAATAACAATAGCAGTAATGCTGTAAAGCTTCTGGAGCTTTTAGTGAAAAGGGCAGGGATAGGGATGGTGAGCTGGAAGGGAAAGGAGAGAGGCAGTGCAGGCTGGTATGATGCAGAATGTAAACAGGCAAAGAAAGATGTTTTCAAAGCATTGGGGAGGTAGAGGGCATCTGAGAATGAACAAGAAAAAGAAACTTTTTTATCAAGCAAATGGGGGTATGAGTGTCTGCTTGAAGTAAAGAAGGAGTGGAAAGAAATGATGGCAAAATCAGTTAGGGAAGCAATATCAAAGATAACAAGAGTTGGTTAGGCAGACTAACAGGAAAGGAGGGATAAAAAATGAGATTATGCCAAGTGAATGGCAGATGTATTTCAGAAATCTGATTGGGGAGGGGTGTATAGAAAGCAATTATTATAAGATGGAGGTAGGGCCAGGTGTATTGGACAATGAGATGTTAGAAGGAGAATTTTCAACAATGGAGGTTCCACAGGCAGCTTAAAAGGTTAAAAAGAGCAAACGCAGTAAGCAGGGATGGAATTACAGGGGAATTTTGGAAAATGTATTGGAATATGCAGAAAGGTTTGAACATAATTACACGAGTATTGAGCAGTGTGAAAGATAGTCATGGCATGCCGGAAAGTTGGAAAACACGTTTGATTGTGCCAATATATAAAGGGAAGGGAGCAAAAAACAAACCTGAAAATTATAGAGGAATAAGTCTATTGCCCATACTGGGGAAGATATATACAGGGATATTAGCAGAAAGACTGGAACATTGGGCAGAAGAGGAAGGGAAATGAACAGAGTTTCAATCAGGATTTAGGAAGAATAAAATAACAATAGACAATGTTCCAAAGTATAAACTTGGAAGAAGCGTAGGGACAGTGAAGCACAAATTAGTACAAAAGGGAATCGAGAAGATATTGACACATTGCTTCACTCACACTGTTTAATAGACAATGTGTTTATAATTAAAACAATCATTGATAAATATTTGGGAGGGGAAAAAAGGAAGGGTATATATATTTTATGCTGACTTTGAGAAAGTGTTTGACACAATAAACTGAGAGGCTCTAGCATGGAAACTAAGAAGCAAAGGAATAAGCGAAAAACTCATAAAGGAAATTCATAATATTTATAAAGGAATATCATTTTGTATATGGCAGGATCAAGAGTGTTACAGAAGGGGTAGAGCAAAAAATAGGTTTAAGGCAGGGCTGCAAATTGAGTCCCATATTATTTAATTTGTTTATCGATGATATCCTGGAGAAAGTGGCAAATAGTAATACACATAACCCAGTAATAGGTAATAAGGAGATTCCAGGCTTATTATATGCAGATGACCTGGTGATAGGATCCATAACTATAATAGGACTGCAAAAGGCAATTGATGAAGTACAAAGATTTTGCACGGAGTGGGGAATAAGAATAAATATTAATAAATCTAAGATTATGGTTTGTAAAAAAGGGGCAGCATTAAAAAAGGATGAGAAATGGTTCTTGAGGCGGAAAGAGCTTGAGGTAGTGAAGGAATTTGAATATTTGGGAGTAAGACTGAGTAGCAATGGGGAGTGGGAAGCACATGGTAGGAAAATAATTGCTAAGGGGAAGGCAGCTATGGTAGGATTGAGAACCTGTAAAGATAAGTTAGACATGCTGACAAAATGGTTAGAGAAGCTATATGAGACAATGGTAGAGGTAAAAATGATACGTGCAGTAGAGATTTGGGGAGGCTCAGAAATAAGTAGCAAGGTTGACAATATGTACAAGTTATTGTATAAAGAGGCTCTCGGATTGACAAGAACGGCTCCAGGTGAAGTAGCACTTCTGGAAATGGGGAGGACTAGGAGAAAAGGAATAATCTTGGAGAGAATAGTTAAATTTTGGTTTAGTTACTTTCTTGGAAGTGTTGAAAACAGTGTTGTTATGATAAATTAACTTTAAAGAGAGTCGATTAAAGACACTAGACAACACTTACTTTTAAATTTTTCCGGAACTAGTTTCAGAGGCTTTGCCTCTATCATCGGCCGGCTCTCGACTGATTCTCGTTGGTGTAGCTGACGATACCTTGTCACAGGTCTCCTCTGGTGGCGGCTCAAGGAACTTGCTGAACAAATCCTTCTGGGGGATGTCGAAATTGAATACTTTGTTCCTATTTTTTGAAATGAAGATTTGTTCCCATGTGGATAGTTCTTGTTTTCCTGATGTATGTTTCAGTAGTTTTGGTTCTGGATTTATGTTGTGGTTTTTTTCCCAAAAATGTGTGGCAACTGCTGATTTTTCTAATTATTTATATTTTATGTTTCTAAAGTGTTCCTTTGCTCTTGTTTCTAAATTTCTTTTTGTTTTTCCAATATAAATTTGACTACAGTCATTGCATTCAATTTGATATATACCAGATTTTTTGTTTGATGGAATAGCATCTTTGATGTTTGAGCAAATTAGGTTTTTTAAGGAGAAATGGTTGACTGATGCTAGTTGAATATTTTGTTTTTTGAAGACTTTTTTGAATTTATCATAGGCCCATGGATGGTAAGTGAATTGAAATAGCACAAAAAAATAACTTTCCCAAATCATTAGTGGACAAAAAAGTGAGCTTAGCAAAAAAGAAGAAGCTACTAAAGGAAACCACAACTCTCTCATCTACAGAAACTAATATGATTTTCAAAAAATTCACTTACCATCCATGGGCCTATGATAAATTCAAAAAAGTCTTCAAAAAACAAAATATTCAACTAGCACCAGTCAACCATTTCTCCTTAAAAAACCTAATTTGCTCAAACATCAAAGATGCTATTCCATCAAACAAAAAATCTGGTATATATCAAATTGAATGCAATGACTGTAGTCAAATTTATATTGGAAAAACAAAAAGAAATTTAGAAGCAAGAGCAAAGGAACACTTTAGAAACATAAAATATAAACAATTAGAAAAATCAGCAGTTGCCACACATTTTTGGGAAAAAAACCACAACATAAACCAGAACCAAAACTACTGAAACATACATCAGGAAAACAAGAACTATCCACATGGGAACAAATCTTCATTTCAAAAAATAGGAACAAAGTATTCAATTTCGACATCCCCCAGAAGGATTTGTTCAGCAAGTTCCTTGAGCCGCCACCAGAGGAGACCTGTGACAAGGTATCGTCAGCTACACCAACGAGAATCAGTCGAGAGCCGGCCGATGATAGAGGCAAAGCCTCTGAAACTAGTTCCGGAAAAATTTAAAAGTAAGTGTTGTCTAGTGTCTATCGACTCTCTTTAAAGTTAATTTGGTTTAGTTGTTTGAGTAAGGAGGATGGAAATATTTTAAAGGTATGCATAGAACAACAGAGAACATTAGTAAATAAGAACAGTTGGTGGAAAGTGCTAGAGAGAACTATGGACAAAATAGGAATGGGGGATATATTCAGGGCAGGAGGGATTCCTCGTCGAGCCTTCGAGGAGTGAACATCGAGCGTTCAGTGAGAGCTTCCAGACACTTGCAGCTAGCGGATTGCCAGCATCGGGAGCGACCTCAGGGCAGCTCCCGGCAATTCACGCTTTCTGCGGCAACAGCAGCAGCGCTACAGCGCCAACCTCGGAGAAAACTGCGCCAACCTAAAAGAAGACTCCAGCCAGCCAACAGCAACAGCCAGGTGAAGTACAAGATCAAAGCCAACGCCTAAAAAGGCGGCTCTTAGGTGCTGTTTACAGTTCGATCCTCTGTACTTCACGCTTATTAGCAAACCTGTGCTGCCTGGTACGTATATAGCCTAGGTTAGCTGCACACTGCACTTCGGTGCAGGGCAAATATGCCCGATCCCAAGGGTCCAACCCCACCATCCACTGCATCCAACCATCCTGCAATGGATGCAACACCTAGCACCAACACTGGTGTAACTCACCCTGCAGTCAGGGCCCCAGCCCAGACTGTAGGAAGCAAACGGCCTCGCCGAAAGCTCGAAAAGAGCGAAAATGGCAAGGCCAAAATACTCGCTGTGGCCAAGCAGCAATCCGACAAGGGCCCTTCCCACGATACAACGCAATGGATAGGCCAAACCTCCGAGAGCGAGCTCTCAGATTCCTGCTCAGATTCAGAAGCAGAATTTTTCGTTGCAAATTCATCCTTCAGAATGGACGTTGGCGAGGAGGAGCTCAGTTCGTCACACATCTCTACGGATGTTGATGAGGCTGAGTTCCAAACAGTAGCCAACCGGCGTAGGGAAAGACGGGCCGCTCGTTTGGAGACAACTGGAGTGCCCAGTCGATCTGGACCAGCCAGGAGGCACATTCCACCTATAATCGTGGACGACTTCCAGGGTATGGTGGGCTTCATGAAGGAAGTCATGCCGACCCTTTCGGTGTCGTGCAGGGTTACTAGGCGGAAGAGCCACTTTGACTTCCAAGCCAGCAACGCCGAAGATTACCAACTCATCCTCAGGGCACTGGACAAGAAGTCTATCCCCTACTTCACCTTCGGCCTAGACAAGAGCCGCGACATCAAGAGGTTCATCAGAGGCCTACCAGTGGACACACCGGTGGGTGACATTGTGGATGACCTCAGCCGTCAGGGCATCCAGCCCCGTTTGGTCAGGCAGCTGACCAAACCAGCTCCGCAGGGCCAGCCTAGCCCTGTCCCCATCCCCCTATTCCTGGTAATAGTGGAACGTGCAACGATCCGGAGGGGAAGCTAGATGGTGTCACAACCATCTGCTACCTCCGAGTGAGGATAGAGGCAGTCAGGAGCTCTGGCGGTCCCCCCCAATGTCACCGGTGTCTGGGATTTAACCATTCCAGTCACTTCTGTAAGAGGACTCCCCGCTGCTTGAGGTGCAGTGGACCTCGTGAGAAAGAGGTTTGTCCCAGGTCACCCACTGATGAGCCCACATGTGCAAACTGCAAGGGCAAGCATGTGGCTTGCTACGGCGGCTGTCCTGCCCATAAGGCAGTCATAGCTGCTAATCGAAGAAACCCTTCTTCAAGACAGCAGCCAGCTACAACCAGGGTGGAGCAAAGACTGCTCCCTACAACGACCACCAGCGCCCGGCCCAACCACCGGCAGGAACAGCAGGAGCATGAGAGAACGTCCTACGCTAAAGCTGCACAAGGGGCCTCTGATGAACCAAAGATGTCGCGGGAGGCACACAATCCTCCCACATAGCCATGCAAACAAAAGCGTACCGCAACCCCTAAAAACATTGACGCCAACCAGAGTAGGAATGGCGGGAGGCTTTCTCGCGAGCCCCGAAATCCTACTGAACAGAAGCATGGCAAACCCATGCCTCCTAGACAGCTAAGGGATGAGAGGGCGGGAGGAAGACCTGTTCCCATTCGCTCACGTACACCCTCGCCATCCAACCAAGTATCCCAGCCGAATACACTCCAAACCACTCCCCTCACAGCTACACTCGACCTCTCAGATGTGTTCAAGTGGCTGCAGCAGTTGCTGCTGACGCATGGACAGAAGATATGCGAGCTCGTCGTGAAGTTCACCTCTTCAGACCCGGCTGGCAAGATGCTGGTAGCAATGGAGGCAATGGCCCTCCTGACAGCAGGTATGCAGCAACTCCATGATGGCGTATCGAACTACGTCACGTATCTCATTTCGATTCGCAATTTGGAATGCATGCGGCCTAGCCGGTCAGGGGGGCGAGCTGCTTCACTTTGCTCGAGCTCATGCCCTGGACATCATCCTAGTCAGCGAAACGCATTTCCGTCCAGACTCCCGATTCCGCCTTCCGGGGTACATCTGCCATCGTACGGATCGACAGGGACGCCCAGGAGGTGGAACTGCGATCCTGGTAAGGCAGAATGTGGTCCACCAGACCATCCAGCTCCCACCTCTGCAAACCCTAGAGGCCACGGCCATCGGTATGGACCTTGGCGGATTAGAGGTCTTGGTAGTCTCCATGTACCATCCACCACCACGACAGTTTGTTCCAAATGACTACCTCTCCATCCTAGCCCTACGTCCCAGTGCCATCATGGCCGGCGACTTATATGCTAAACATCAACGTTGGCATTGCGGTCGTCGGGCGGATGCAAGAGGCATTGAAATCACACGCCTGATAGATGCAGACCCGCTACTTCAAGTGCAGGGTCCCTGGCAACCCACTCATTACCCGCGAGGAGGACTGCCTTCAGTCATAGACTTCGCCATCACTAAGCATCTACCATATCATCTCACCCTAACATCCTTAAACGCATTACACTCAGACCATAATCCGGTGTTGACAGAGATCAACACCAGGGTTGCCAGTCATGACATCTCGCTTCAGACGCGAGAGGTCGATTGGGAAGGCGTCAGGAATTGTCTCTGCACTTCCATCCCGCCAAATCCCAGAACCACAGACATACCCACCCTGGAGAATGCAATCTCATCCTTTACTTCCATCATGAAACGGACTACCCACAATCTGACAGTCCACTCCTCGGCTCCTCTCCACCCTGATGTCCTTCCTTTGGAAATCATCCTTCTCATCAGAAGATCCTGGGCTGCACGGAGACTATGTCAGCGTCACGGCATGCCACATAATCGTGCGCTTCTAAGACACTTGCGTCGGGAGGTCAGTGCCCGACTGCACGAGCACAAGGTGCAAGCATGGGAGGACAAAATGGCCAGATTGCGTGTCGAGGATGGCAACGTGTGGAGGATAGGCAGAGCCCTCAGAAATCACAGAGGCCAATACACCTCCCCCATCCATGGCACCCAAGGCCTGGCTTACGATCCCCAAGCCAAAGCCGATGCTTTCGCTGATTACCTTGAACGTACCTTATGTCCAAGAGATGACCCCCAGGACGATAACTTTTCCAAACGTGTTCGTTGGGAGGTGCGTCGTTTCCTACGCCGCCCTCCTGAGGACGCGGTTCATCTCCCAACCATTCGTTCCAGTGAAGTCCAGGGCGTACTCCAGCGTTTCAAACCAAAAAAGGCGGCAGGGCCGGATGGGCTGACCCCCCTAATGCTCCGCCATCTTCCCTTCAACGCGGTTCTGTTCCTAACTAGGATTTTCAACATGTGCCTCACCCTTGGGTACTTTCCACGAGAGTGGAGAGAGGCCCGGGTGATTAGCATATTGAAACCTGGGAAAGATCCGGTTCACCCCTCCAGCTACCGATCCATTAGCCTCCTTTCCACCCTCTCGAAAGTTCTCGAGAGGTTGATTCTCACCCGCTTGTCCCCAATATTGGGAGACATTCAAGCCATTCCCGCACATCAGTTTGGTTTTCGTCCTGGGCACTCGACAATCCAACAGTTGCTGCGAGTGGTGGAGACTGCTGCCCTGGGGTTCCAGGAAGGCGCCTTCACTGCTGCGGTTTCTTTGGATGTCGAGAAGGCCTTCTCCACGACATGGCATGCCGGGCTCCTTTACAAATTGATCCACCTGGGGCTCCTAACACAAATAGTCAACATAATACACAGCTTCTTGCGACACCGCACATTCCAAGTCACAGTTGCGGGGAAAACATCTACACTCAGACCAGTGAGTGGCGGAGTCCCCGAAGGCTCTGTACTATCCCCCACCCTATTCAACGTCTTTATGGCAGACTTCCCAACAGAGCCACGAGTCGAAATGGCACAATACACTGACGACGTGCTTCTGTTCTGCAAAGACAAACACATCCTCAGAGCCTTCAACCCCTTACAAAGACATCTCCATCTCACACAGCAGTGGTGTAGGCATTGGCGGATGTCCATTAATCCGGACGAAAGCCACGCCATACTTTTTACAAAGCGCCACACCCCCGTAGACTGCCCCAATTTCAGCTACCGAGGTCGAAGGATAGAGTGGACTAACTCTGTCCAGTACCTAGGTGTTAACTTGGACAGGGGTCTAACTTTTCGCCAACACATCAGGGACCGAGCGGCGAAGGTACAAGGAGCAATTGCTTCCCTGTATCCAATGCTGGGGTCAACCTCGATGCCAGTTGGCATGAAGTTATACCTCTTTCGAGCGCTGGTAATCCCGGTTATGCTTTATGCCTGCGAGATCTGGGGCATGGCCGCAGACAGCGTGCTAGCATGGCTCCAACGTGCACAGAATAGAGGACTCAGGTCTATATATTCTGTGGGACGTTATTTTCCTACCAGGTTGCTTCACGAGGCCTTGAGTCTTCCATACGTGGAGGATGAAATCAGGCGCCGGGCATCAAAATTATACGCAAGTTTACCCAATCACAGAAGCGCCCTTGTCAGATCCCTGGGAGATTATGACCCCACTAGACGTCGCTCTAGACAGCACCGGCTACCCCACATGGCTTGCGGGCATCCGAGATAACCTAGGAGCAAATCCGAACAGCAGCTAAAGCTGAGCTCCACATAATCCTTCCAAGCTGCTTGGCATCAAAATTATTTCCCCAAAATTTACACAAATAAAACACCAGGGTGCAAGGTGTTGCATCCTGTCCTTCAACCCCCAGATACATACTAGTAACCTCATAAAAATCACCATTCTAAAAACCTACATTTCACCCTACAATATCCCGAAATCTACCTTACCTGCGGTAAAACCCTTAACAGGTGGGCATGCAGCAAAAACCTTCTGGCTGTATACAGCCAGTCAGCACCACATGGCATGGCATGGCATTCAGGGCAGGTGCAGGTAATGAGAGAGGATTTTGGAAAAAGGTAAGGACAAGAATGGAAGATATAGAAAGGCAAGAGATATGGGGAAGCATGGAAAACAAGTTCATTGAAGTTTTATAGGATTTTGAAAAGGGACTGGGAAAGATAAGGTTATATAGACAACTGTAGTAGGTTAAATTAAATTTAAAGGGAGTCGATTAATGACACTAAACAACACTTACGTTTTAATTTTTCCGGAACATGTTTCAGAGACTTTGCCTCTATCCTCAGCCGGCCATCCACTGGTTCTCATTGGTGTAGTTGACGATATTTTGTCACTGGTCTCCTCTGGTGGCGGTTCAAGGAACTTGCTGAACAAATCTTTCTGGGGGATGTCGAAATTGAATACTTTGTTCCTATTTTTTGAAATGAAGATTTGTTCCCATGTGGATAGTTCTTGTTTTCCTGATGTATGTTTCAGTAGTTTTGGTTCTGGATTTATGTTGTGGTTTTTTTCCCAAAAATGTGTGGCAACTGCTGATTTTTCTAATTGTTCATATTTTATGTTTCTAAAGTGTTCCTTTGCTCTTGTTTCTAAATTTCTTTTGGTTTTTCCAATATAAATTTGACTAGTCACTGCATTCAATTTGATATATACCACATTTTTTGCTAGATGGAATGGCATCTTTGATGTTTGAGCAAATTAGGTTTTTTAAGGAGAAATGGTTGACTGGTGCTAGTTGAGTGTTTTGTTTTTTGAAGACTTTTTTGAATTTATCATATGCCCATGGATGGTAAGTGAATTTTTTGAAGATCATATTAGTTTCTGCAGCTGAGAGGATTGTGGTTTCCTTTAGTAGCTTCTTCTTTTTGCTAAGTTCACTTTTTTGTATACTAATGATTTGGAAAAGTTATTTTTTTGTGCTATTTCAACTATTTTGATGTATTCTGTTTTGTATTCTTCTGCTGTGAAATGGATGTTTACCAGTCTGCATGCTAAACTATTGAAGATTGCCTGTTTGTGTGATCTTGGGTTGTAGCCATTAGCTTTTATGTAGTTGTCTGTCTGTGTTGGTTTTCTTTAAATGCCAAAGTTTAGTCTGTTTTTATTCCTCATTTTTAGATCCAAAAATGGTAAATACTCGTCTTTTTCTATTTCTACAGTGAACTTGATGCTTTTTTCTTGGATATTTAAAAGTTTTAGTGTATCACTGATGTATTTTTTTGGTACTATTGCAAAGATGTCATCTACATATCGTTGCCAGAGTTTGAACATCCAAGGGAAACCTTTGTTGATCCTTATTTCTAATGCACTCATGTACAGATCGGCCAGGAAGGGTAATAGGGGGTTGCCCATTGCTAACCCTGAAGTTTGGTGGAAATATTTTGTTTGAAACTTGAAGAAATTTTGTTCTATGCATAATTTGGTTAGTTCGATGTAGTCTGAAATTTCAGGTGCTGTCATCCCAAGTGATTTGAGCCATTTTTCTATCAATGGTGGGAGTTGATTAACTGGTATGCTGGGAAACAGTGATTTAACGTCAAACGAGACTAGTGTGTCCTCTTCTTTTAGTTCAGTATCCTTAATGGGTTCTATAAGTTCATAGGTGTTTTTGATGCTTAGGCTGTCGAATTTTGGAAATGAGTTGAATTTGTTTATTAGCCACTTTGCAAGTTTGTATGTTGGTGAATTTATACTGCCAACTATAGGTCTCATTGTTATGGATGGTTTGTGTATTTTGGGTAAGCCATAAGGCTAGGTAAGGTTAGGTTATCCGGTTTAACTGTGTATTTGTTTGGTATTATGCTTGATTTTGCTATTTTTTCAAATGACTGTATGCAAGTTTTTAGAGGATTTTTGATAATGATTTCATATTCATTGTCAGTTAGCATTTCTTCCATTTTTTCAATATAATTCAATATAATTTTCAATTTTTCCATTATGACTATCTTGTTGCCTTTGTCTGCCTTTGTGTAAATAACTTTTTTCTGTTTCAAAGAATGGATAGTATTATGTTTTCTCTTCTGAAAGGATATGTTTTTTATTTCCTCCAAAATATTTTCACAATGGCTTTTTACTAAATTTTGTATGGATACTGGTAGAACTTGTGTCGAAATGTTGATATCTGCAATGTAGTCTTCAATTTTGTTTGAGAAACTGATGCATGTTTTTAATCCATTATTTAAAAGACCCAATTCTTTTTTGGAGAAATTTTGACTGGATAGCTTTACGACGTTTTCAAAGATTTGCATACTCGTTTTTGCGTTTACGCAACTTATTTTATTATTGTATTTAGCGTGTGTGACGATTGCCGATCGACATACATTGCAACTTTTTCCCGGTATGATTTCGGTGTGAAGACATGTTGCACAGATTAGCCAGTTTGTATTTGCCTTACGGTTTTTTCTCTATATTTCAGGCAGCACCTGAAATTTCAGACTACATCGAACTAACCAAATTATGCATAGAACTATATTTCTTCCAGTTTCAAACAAAATATTTCCACCAAACTTCAGGGTTAGCAATGGGAAACCCCCTATCACCCTTCCTGGTCGATGTGTACATGAGTGCATTAGAAATAAGGATCAACAAAGGTTTCCCTTGGATGTTCAAACTCTGGCAACGATATGTAGATGACATCTTTGCAATAGTACCCAAAAAACACATCAGTGATGCACTAAAACTTTTAAATATCCAAGAAAAAAGCATCAAGTTCACTGTAGAAATAGAAAAAGACGAGTATTTACCATTTTTGGATCTAAAAATAATGAATAAAAACAGACTAAACTTTGGCATTTACAGAAAACCAACACAGACAACTACATAAAAGCTAATGGCTACAACCCAAGATCCCACAAACAGGCAATCTTCAATAGTTTAGCACACAGACGGTAAACATCTCTCTCACAGCAGAATACAAAACAGAATACATCAAAATAATTGAAATAGCACAAAAAAATAACTTTCCCAAATCATTAGTAGACAAAAAAGTGAACTTAGCAAAAAAGAAGCTACTAAAGGAAACCACAACCCTCTCAGCTACAGAAACTAATATGATTTTCAAAAAATTCACTTACCATCCATGGGCCTATGATAAATTCAAAAAAGTCTTTAAAAAACAAAACATTAAACTAGCACCAGTCAACCATTTCTCCTTAAAAAACCGAATTTGCTCAAACATCAAAGATGCCATTCCATCTAACAAAAAATGTGGTATATATCAAATTGAATGCAGTGACTGTAGTCAAATTTATATTGGAAAAACCAAAAGAAATTTAGAAACAAGAGCAAAGGAACACTTTAGAAACATAAAATATGAACAATTAGAAAAATCAGCAGTTGCCACACATTTTTGGGGGAAAAAACCACAACATAAATCCAGAACCAAAACTACTAAAACATACATAAGGAAAACAAGAACTATCCACATGGGAACAAATCTTCATTTCAAAAACTAGGAACAAAGTATTCAATTTCGTCACCCCCCAAAAAGATTAATTCAGCAAGTTCCTTGAACCGCCACCACAGGAGACCTGTGACAAAATATTGTCACACCAATGAGAAGCAGTCGATGGCCGGCTGAGGATAGAGGCAAGTCTCTGAAACATGTTCCGGAAAAATTTAAAAGTAAGTTGTTTAGTGTCATTAATCGACTCCCTTTAAATTTAATTTATCATAACAACACTGTTTTCAACACTTCCAAGAAAGGAATTGCAACTGTAGTAGGATTAGCATGGATGAGAACATGTGCAATATTTATGAAATGATTAAGGTGGAGCGAGGTAGGAATATGTGAATTCTGTGGGGGGGGGGGGGGGGAGAAAGTGTATAGCATTATGTAGTAAGATGTGGAGAAGTGGAGGAAGGAGGCATAGGAGAAAAAATGGGAGAAGGTTGTGGGTAAAATTGTAACAATAAGAATGCTAACATGAAAGCAACGGAATAGGAATAAAAATGTAGGAAGATTTCTTGGTAAAATGAAAAATAAATGGTTGAGGATAGTTAGAAACAAAAGTTATGAAGGGGGAAAGGAAATAGGGGCGAGGGAAGGATTTTGTAGGGAAAAGTAAGGGATACAGGTGACCCTCAGTGAAGCATAAGGCTGTTATGCCAAGCTGGCTGAGGGATGAAAGAACGTAGTCGCTCAATTCTTGTACATAGGAAGAATAGTATGTAAATAATAAGGTTCTTTGTAATATAATTGTAAATTATTATGTACAAATAAAATATCAAAAAGTACCTGTACGGTCAGCCATTCCACCTGAGGACTGACCATTCCGCCCTAACTTGGCTATTGAACTTTAAGAACCTGGAAGGCCAGACAGCACGTTGGGTCCAAAGGCTGCAGGAGTATGACTTCACCTCTGAACATCGTAGAGGGAAGAGCCAAGGCAACACAGACGCTATGTCCCAAAGACCCTGTCCAGAAGAGTGCGGCCAATGCACTAGAGTGGAAGAGAAGGAACGTGCCACAGCTGTCAGAGTGGTTACGGCAGTGCCTGCAGATGGCTGGGATAGCGCAGGCCTGAGGAGGGAGCAGCTGGCGGATGCCAACTTGGGGCCACTCTTGAGGGAAGTGGAGGCAGGGACAAGACCAACCTGGGAGGACATCACACCGAGGAGCGCCACCTACAAGTCTGATTGGGCCCAATGGGACTCACTGAAGACAAGAGGGGGCGTGCTGTTCTGGGTATGGGAATCGCCTGATGGGTAGATGCAGAGGGAGCAGTTGATACTTCTCCAAAGTAAGGTCCCGGAAGTCTTGGAGGAAGTGCACACCGGTACTTCAGGAGGACACCTGGGAGCAAACCGAACGATCGACAAACTCCGACAGTGCTACTACTGGCTGATGCTCCGAGCAGATGCTGAGAGATGGTGCCATCGATGTCACGTGTGCACGGCGAGTCACGGCCTCTCAGATTAGGAGCCGGGGTTGCATGCAGCAATACAACGTTGGAGCGCCTTTCAGAATGATCCCCATCGACATAGCTGGACCATTCACAGTATCCGACTGAGGCAACAAGTATCTGATGGTGGTCGTGACTACTTCACCAAGTGGCCGGAGATGTATGCCATCCCGAACCAGGAGGCAAAGACAATCACAGACTGCCTCGTGGAGCAAGTGTTCTGCCGATTTGGGGTGCCGTTGGAGCTCCACAGTGACCAGAGCACCAATTTTGAATCCAACCTGAAGAAGGAGGCACTAGAAAGACTTGGGGTGAACAAGACCCGCACAACACCCCTACATCCACATCGAACAGCATGTTTGAAAGATACATCAAGACCTTAGAAGAACATCTGAGGAAGGTCGTGGCCAGCCATCAGCGAGGCTGGGACGTCAAGGTGCCACTGTTCTTGCTGGCCTACCGCTCATCAACACACGACACCACTGGAATGATGCCAGCCAGTTTAATGTTCGGCCGAGAGTTACGCCTCCCCTGTGATCTGGGTTTTGAAAGCCCCCCGGATACAAAACAGCCAGTAACCGAGTATGTGGAGAACCTGGTGGACCATCTCCACGAAATGCATGAGATGGCTCGTCAGAACATCCAGAAGGCGAGCGACCACATGAAGACCCGATACATCAGGCAAGACAACAGCCAAGGATTCCAGCGAGGTGACCTAGTCTGGTTGAACCGCCGTACCCAGACCAAGGGACTATGCTCGAAGCTCCAGCAACCATGGCAAGGACCATACCGGGTAGTGAAGAGGATTAACGACGTGATCTACCACATCCAGAAGGTGCCTCGAGGGAAGATGTTGGTGGTACACCTGGATCGTCTGGCCCGCTTTGTTCGGGACGACCAGCCGTAAGGAGGGAGCAGTGTCACGAAGTCGCTATCTATGATCGTGCGGCTTGCTTACACAAACAGCCGGCAAATAAACAAGACGGTTAGTGTATCACAGAGATAAAGGACTTGCCGGCCCAGATAGGGTATCACGCTTCTCGAAGGTGATGGAATATTCGGATTACGTCATTAGATGCCTTACTTATTCTAGAAACATCTAGTGATTGTACAGAACAGTCTCGAATTATGAATGAAGTATTTAAGGTAGTGACGAGTGTAACAAGAGTCGTAAGTGAGTGAGCAGAGAACAGCTGAGAGTGTTGACGTAACGAGAGCAGAACGTTGTTTGTTAATGTCATCAACCTTGGTAGATTGTGATGTGTATGTGATGTAATGTTGTTATGTGAGAATTGAACTGCTACTGTGAGTGTATTTCTACGCAAATAAAGAACATTTGGAATATCTGCAACTTGGACTTTTGTTTCTACGAACCCACAAAGTCACATTATGTTTTGTTTTGGCCTTTTGAGACTCAACAAAATCTGATGGGAATGCTTTTTGCCATTTAATTATTGTATTATCTTGTTTCAAGTTGATGTTTCTAAAATGCTCAGCAAATTGAAACAAGATAAGTCAGGAGTAGCATTTCATTTTTGAGACAAAAGCTATGACATTGACCCAAATAAAAAATTATTTAAGGGAATGGTAAAAGAAAAAAGGAAAATGTTGGATAAGATATTCATATGGAAAAATAAGGATAGAGTACACAGTGCTGGAACAGGTTTTCTCCAAGATCTCCGGTTTCCCTGCCATCTCATTCTACCAGTGCTCTATCTTCATCTCATGTATCATCACATGTTTGTAAAAGTGGGCGTTAAACACTGCATATGTAAGGACAGATTAATGAACTTTGAAGTCCCACTAGTCGATAATTTGATAAAGAAATTCATAGATCCACCACCAGAGAGAAGAGAGTGGATGATAACGGACGATAATTGGGCCAAGGTTGAAAATGGCTGCAACGGCTTCTGAAACTAGTCCCTCAATAATATAAAAAAAGTGATAAGGTGTTAAAAACCAACTACAAATAGTTTTTTTCAATTTTGATGTCACTGTTACTAAATTCCTACAATTAAATATTGCCTGCTGTGATTTTACAACATTGATGAAGTTGATCATGTCAACAGCCTTCAATCTGCTCCTTAGAGAGGAAGTTATCGATTTTCATCAAAGGTTCCTGTGAAAGGAATGCGAAAGACAAAATGTTGAACTCAAGTAATGGACTTGACTCAAGTCTTCCTTTGGTTCAAAAGAAAGGCATCTCTCAATTTCAAAGGAAGATATGTACTGAAGCAGTTGAAATTTTTAGTTCATTGTAGCTAATTTGAGTTTTAACAGATTGCACAGAAATGGACTACATCATTATTGTGAGTTGGGGAAAAGCTTGCTTGGCTACAAGAGTTAATGTGCTCATGCTCAAAAACTGGGCTGTTGAAGTTAAAGAGAACAGTATTTGGCTAACCAATAGCCAATTTGTATGGACACCATGTTGTATAGATAGTCAACATGAAAAATTCAATGCCATGGCCAGGATTTAAACCACAGATCTCCTGGTTTCCGTCCAGTCGTTCTAACCCATTAACAGTTGTAACAGTTACATATTTTTCAACATTTTCTGGAAGAAACGATTCTCTTCTGACACTTAAGTGTTTTTATATGAAGTAGAAGATCTCTTAGCTTCACACAAAATGACAGGATGGTATCGAAAAGAGGCTTTGTCACATACAGAGTAACCATTAAGTTCCTTTCAGATTCACCTGAAGCTTTCCTCGCGACGAATATACTCACCTTGTAGCATCTTATTCACATCCAGAAGAAACATTAAACCTGGATTCCTTGTAAATATTAAAAGCAGAAGCATTATTAACAGTGAAGTATTCTTCATATTTGAGTTTGATTTGAGTCACTATGTTTACACTCAAACTTCACTTATACAACATCAAGTAAGTGAAGTTTGAGTGTAAACATAGTGACTCATAAATCAAACTGGATTCCTTGCTTCATTTTCTCAATTTTGTTACAAAGAAACTTTCCTATTTCTCCTTGTGTCTTTGGTGACAACTGTTTCTAATATCTGAGGTGTAGAAGATAAAGACATTCATTTTTCTTCCAAACATGTGATTGCAGCTGGGATTTTAGTGAAGTAGCTTATAATAAATACTATTTACTCTGGAGATTCTACTCAATGTAAGCACCTCCTGCAGCAGGGATACTTGCTGCTTAATTTTTGTCCAACACGTCGAGCACCTATTTCATTGTACGATGTATACAGCTAGTGTGAAGAAATGATTGATTTCCATTAATTAACTAAAACCATGTTTTATGTTTTGATGGCTATTTTATCCGGTCACAACCCCAACAACATAGAGTTCCACACAACAGTTGGGATAAACGCATGTTCTCTACCTCTTTCAAAACCCCCAAAAATGTTCTGTCTGTTGCAAATAAACTTAAAACAAACTTAACATATCCCACTCAAAAGAAAATTTACAAATAAAACCCAGCCCTACAATATTAACAACAGTAGAACAATATAAACCATAGAGAGGAAATAACAAAATACAGCTGCCCAGCGAACATTAGCAATGCAGAATATCCCATGCCAGACAGGCTCTGTGTTTATACTGATGAATCCTTAACTTCTCAAGAGAAAGGAGCAAGAGCAGGATGTTCTCTTTTTTCCTTTTCTAAATCCTTAGAATATAGAATGAGTTATGATGGAGAAATTGAAGCAATCAGGCATTCCTTACTACAGCTTCTACATAATATTAAACATTTTACAAATGCTGTCTTATTAACGGACTCACAAGCAGCAAGAAATAAAAAATCTGTATATACACTAGAAATAATATAACTCCATTGACAAAATGAATAAAAGAATAGTATTACAGTGGATATCAGCACATTGTGAAATAGCAGACAACTTATCCAAGAAAGCATGCCTTCTAACATATGAACCAACCAGAAAATTATTTGATTCTGTAAAACAATAAAATAAACCAATATAAAAATTCCAACAAAATCAGTAACATTACAATATCTCAAAGAAAAAAATTAGAAGTTCTTGTCCAGAATCCAAAAGCAATACAGATCTAAATGAAAGCATTGTTGAAAGTGAAGCTAATTTAATGTTGAAAGACCTAAAATTGAGTCATGCCTTTTAAAACTTGAAACTTTACTCACATCCATTTAAAAAATCAGGAACGTTTTCTGAGCTGTTGCGTCCCAAAAATGTTCCTGATGCTTTAAATGGACGTGAGTGAAGATCTAAAGTTTTAAAAGGTATGACTCAATTTTAAGTCTTCTAACATAATACAGATCTACCTAGGTAATCAACAGTTGCAGCCTTTCGATCATTAAAGGACATGATTGTATGGCCAAACATTTGCATAGAATCTGAATATGCAATCTAAAAGAAGAAATGGACTATTATCATCTTCAAAAGTGTACATCAGCTCACAATATACTGAATACTTTAAAGTATTGGAGTGTAAGAAGACTAATGACTTCCTTGTCAACCATTGGGTATTAGAAAACATCACAGCCTATTTAGATGCTTGTCACATCAATAGAATTTAATCCTGGCCCATTCCCCCAATTGTATACCTGCTGGAACTTGCACATATATGTGTATTTCTTTGAAGAATTACGTTTTGACAAATGATTAGATTTTGGTTTCATTAAACCAGTATGTGAGAAAGTGGTTGGGAAAAGATGGTTTAATATATGGCACAATTTTCAGTTCTGTGTTAAACTCAAATGTAGAGGTTGTTCTTTTCTGAGAATGTAGTATATGACACTGGTCAGCAGTGAAACAAAATATTTAGAAAAAAGTTATTTTGGAAAATTGCATGTGAGGAATGTGTCCTGTGGTGCTATTCTTTGGCACCCTGAATCTTGGGTCAGTAATTTTTGGGACAAAACAAAAGGCTTTCTTGCTTCTGAATTTTAAAATGTGTTTATAACATCGGATACTATGAAGGTAACATTTTTTCTTTGCCATTCTGAATTAATGTAGCCTATGGCATGTGCCTTCATTTGTTTAGAGAAAGCTAGAGAATAGTCCTAAGCAATAAAAGAGGGCAATTTAGTAAGTACCTGTGTTAGGAATGAAGACACCAGTTTTTTCAAACACAAATTATTTCTCAACATAGTACTCTTTTAGGGATATTACTTCTCTCAATGCTCCTGCTATTTTTTTAACCCCTTCAAAAAATAACAATTGAAAATACGGCTCTATCTGCATGATGACCTCATTTGATGTAAATGTGCCTGTGAGCCATTCCTTCTTGTTTGGGGAAAAGTAGAATGTGGCAGCAGCAACTCCAGGTGAATATGCTGTGGTGAAACAGAACTTTACCTTTTTGAGCTGTGTCTCCTTCAACTTCTTGTTGAATTGGACCAATAACTTACTGTAGTATGCTCTAGTAGTCGTTTTTCCTTTTTCCAAGAAGTCAGTGAGTATGACATACTTTGCATCCCAAAAAATTGTCATCACTTTTCCAGCCGCTGGGACCTTCTTTGTCTCCTTTGAAGCAGATTCTCCTGAAGCAACCCATTGTTTTGATTGTTGCTTGGTTTCAGGCATGTAATGATGAATCCAGGTGTTATTAACAGTGACAATTTGATGCAAAAAGTCCTTTGGATTTCGCTTAAACGACTTCGAAGTTGAAAGCCATACCCGCTTGTTGTTCACTGTGAGCAAACATGGCACCCATCAGGCCAACAGTTTTCTCATCTCCAACTTATTGTGCAAAATATGAATTGCTGTTCCTGTTGGTACACCTATGACCTGCCACAAATCATATTGTGGGCTTCTTCAATGACTTTCTTGGTAACCACATTTGCAGGACATCCTAGGCGCTCCTCATCAAAAACAGATGTTCGACTGCATATAAATTTGTTATACCAATATCTAACAGTTGTCATAGAAGGCAAAACGTGTCCATCCAATTTTGCTTTTATCTCCTCATAAGTTTTCCCATTTAAAAGTAAAAAGCGAATCACTGAACAATACTGCACTTTTTTCACTTTAGCAAAACCATGTTGAACAACTTATTGAAATGGATATAGTCAACGTGAAAAATCCTGGCCATGGCAATGAATTTTTCATGTTGACTATCTATTCAAAACCTTAGCCTATATACGGCTAGTGTGAAGAAATGATTAATTTCCATCTATTAACTAAAATTTATTGAAATGTCTGTAAAATCCAAACTGACCTATGAATCAGCACCAAATTTGTTTTGACGTGTAACATATGACAAACTTCCCTTAGCAACACCATATATTTGAAACATGAGTACTTATTAAACCGCTTTCATAATGTGAACAAAAAAATCACTTTTTACTTTCTCTGATGTGTACTCGTAGTACAGGAAGTATGGCATTCCACCAAATATTTAAGTGGAAAGGCACATTTTAAGGCCCCCTGTATAAAATGTGGAGGACACAAGTATGCAAGAGAGAGAGAGAACAGATTGTGATTAATGTTAAGCTGGTATCCAAGGATGCATTGTCCATCACATACTTTCCTTATATGGAGCATTTTTTTTTTAATGTTTTGTTTTCTCAAAAATGGCTCTTAACAATTTTATTATTTTATTTTATTTACACGAAATAAAATGTTCATCTTAAACTTTGTGAGAATAGTCCCTAAAGTTCACTTTATTCTGAACCACTGATAAATCGGAAGAGAAACAAATTGTTACCACACAAAATAAGTAGATGTTGTTGAAGCACACAATTTTCAAATAAATGGTTTCTTTGTAACTTTAACCATCTACGGCCCGCCTCAGTAGCGTAAATGGTAGTATGACTGCCTCACGTTCAAGAGGTTCTGAGTTCAAATCTCGGAAAGGGTGAGTTACCTGGATGGTTTTTTTTTGGAGTATTTCCTTATCCTAAAAGATGAATGTCGAGTAACTCTAAGCTCTATATACCCTGGGCTCATTTGAGCACCATTTCACCCATTCCATTCATCTTCCAATGTGACTTAACATTGGAGGAGTAAATTTAAAAAAAATATCCAAGATACTCGTTTTGAATTTTCATATATACTTCTGTCAGTTGCAAATCAAATATTCTCTCTCTCTCTCTCTCTCTCTCTCTCTCTCTCTCTCTCTCTCTCTCTCTCTCTCTCTCTCTCTCTCTCTCTCTCTCTCTCTCTCGCTCTCTCTTGTAATATAAACATCTTTGAAAACAGTCAACATGAAAAATTCAGTGACATGGCATTGAATTTTTCATGTTGACTCTATCAAAAACCTTAGCCTATATACGACTAGTGTGAAGAAATGATTAATTTCCATCAATTAACTAAAATAATCGGAGTTAAAATGATGAAACCTGGGACTCAAGTACTTAGAATAATAAGTTGCCACAAACGGTGTATCTCGAATGCGAGAGCCCCTAGTGGTCCACCGGTGAAATATACAAGTCAAATAAAGAATTTAATGTCATGAAGGCAAGTTGGCCATGGTAGCCCAATGAGTTAGAGCGACTGAACGGAAACCAGGGGATCCTTGGTTTAAATCCCGGCCATGACATTGAATTTTTCATGTTGTCTATCAAAGACCTTAGCCTATATATGCAAGTGTAAAGAAATGATTCATTTCCATCATTTAACTAAAATCTTTGAAAACATTTGGCTATCACTAGCTAATTGTATTCTCCTTGTACTTACAATGAAATAAGTAATTAATGTTTATCTATGTTAACAAGAGTAGGAAGAATAGTTTGAGAAGAGAGGATAGAAAAAGTCATGTGTGTGGAATGTAGTAGCCCACAATTCTTACTAAAAGTGAAGTATTTGGGACTATACTTATTACACAGTGCCCATAACCATCTAAAGCTGCTTCTTTTCTTCCATAGGAGAATGAAGCAAAGAAAAGCAAGAGAACATCATTACTTGCCTCAAAGAAACCAGCTGAAACACCAAAAGCAAGTGATGCACCCCCTACAACTCCTGCTGCAGCCACGGGTTCTCCAGCTCCTACTGGAACAGCCAATAGCACATCTCCACTCAAACCAGAGCTTGTAAGCCGGTCTGGCCGAAAAATCAAACCAAAAAAGTTTGCAGATGAGGAAGTGAGTGAAGGAGAAATTGTTCCTGGTGCTCCGCAGTCAAATGGTAAATAATAGTGTGTGAACAAGTCATATCTTGGCTAGCAATAAAAACTTCCATAGTAGGTGCTTTTGACTGATTTTTACCACTAAACAAGCTCATTTATGTTTATGTACCATGTGCAGGTCTTCTTTTGTATGTAAAAGGTGGTATAGGTATTCCTTTGTTTACAGACTACATTTGGCATGAACTGGTTCATTGTAAAGCTGGAAAATACAGCAAAAAGCTGATAACTACAGTCCCTCTGGGCTTAGAATGGATCTCACATAAACACAATTTAACAGCATGATAGCTTTCACTGCAGCTCACTTTTAACTAAACTAATTGAAGAAATGGGTGATGAAAATTTATGAAATATAAAAGTTGCTAGTAGAGTTGTCAACAGACTGCACAAGTTCGGAAGTAAGTTTATCACATTGACAGTTGCCCAAGTTAATAGTTTAAAAAGAAACTATGTACTTCAAAGCAAATGGCACTGCTAACAAAATCATTCACTTTCCCTAAATCACTAAATGGCTTTTGTTTTATCATGGTTTTTACAATTCACAGTAGCTTAATATCTGCTCTTGCACTGAAAACCCTCTTGCCTCTGACACAAGCTTGGTTACATCAAAAGCCAGAAACATGAAGTTAAATATATTTTCATCTTTTCACCACCTTGTAGAGGTTTACTGTTTTTATGTTTGTCTACACATTGCAGTCCAGAAAGTACTACCACATAACACTAGTAAAACTTGGAAGTTTATATTCAAAATATTCTTGGGGAAACAAGCCAGGTGAAAAGACAATTAGAAAATGTTTCGGGAGCATTTATTGCCCCCATCATCAGGATATTTATAAGAAAAGTTATAAACACTAAATAGATATAACACAAAAGATCAATGACAAAACACTACCAATACTCGCATTCCCAAATAAAAGATTGTTTGCAGTAAATTAAATACCAGGTCAGGAGATGGTGTGAGTGTAGAAAACTAATTAGGTCATAGAAACATAACTACTTAATTTGATGATCAGGCTGTTTGGATCTGTACTTCTTAAGCCGACTGATCTCCATTTTTAAGGCCAGTTTTCAAGAGGAGCTGAACTGAAATCCAGTATCATTACAGCATGCTCCTCTTGTAGGAAATGCTGTCAGTAACTGCTGCATTTTGCCAAGATGGTCGTCTCCTGAAAGTGGGCTCTATGGTCCTTCTGCCAGTCCAGACTTGTCATGTTGCTTTAAACACCTGTTGAGATAGGTGAAAGACAAACTGGACTGCAGATACACTGCATACCTACACCCAAGTGTACTATCTGTAAAGAGGATGTCATCATGAACAAACAAACATCATCTGGACAAATGCGACTTTATATTGGGAAGCCAGGGGGAAAATGATGCAGATCAACTAATCCTCCACTGCAGGAATGAATACTTTTCTTCCTTAATGCCGCAAAGAAGCATACAATTATATAAACAGCACAAAAGAGCAAAGTTGCTGTATTAAAATACAGTACTAAAAGATGATTGACCAGAAGTAAAATTATTAGGTTAATATGCTGTATTTGAATTACTCTGCCAAAGCTTTCATATCTGGAGGCAGAAAATGAAGTGCTGCTATATCTTTGTGTCTATGTGAGAACTGGAAATCTTGCCCAGAATTGCTGTTTGAATTGGTTTAAGACGAGAGTAAACCAAAATGAGGTTAAAGCAAGTGCATAAGTGGAAATACTAGAGCAACCAAAGTACCTGTATACCAGCAAAGTAGTTTTAGCTTTCTTCTGTGCCCATCTCCTTCACTTATTGATGTTTTATTACCACTTACTTTCAGTTTGAGTGATCTTCAGCTCAGTTTGTCATTTATCAGTTCCATATTACTGAAAGATATCATGGACGATTTAAATGCTGTTTTATATTTGAGCTATGAGATATTTTAATTTTCCCAGCAAGTGATAATGTGTAAGGCTATTCTTCAATAAATCAAGTTAATTTTGAATTTTGTAGGTTTTGTTTATATCTTATCAAAATGCAATGATAGATGCAATAGTTTTGATAAAGCATATTGAAATTTAATTATGCTGATGTCCAGAATACAAGATGTGCACTGGACAATTCAACAAGCATTCTTAGCCGTTATTTTGAGAGGTTATCTGATAGCATTTGTCAAATGCACCATGTAAGTCTTGAATTCGCATTATTTTTGCATTTTTATTATTCCGAATTATGCATGTTGAAATGTAAAAGTATGCCCAAAAATAAACAAGAAAACATAATGCAAGTGACACACAAATGAGTAACAAGCGAAGTTACACCTTGGCTTAAATTACTTTCAACATGAGAGCATATCAAGAAATTGTTTGCTGGTCGTTGGGTCCTGAGGTTGAGTATGGGAAAGTAAAAATTCATTAAATATATTTTAGCTTCTTCTTATAAAACTGTATCAGATATTTATTTTATAGTTCATGTGGATTGGTTTTAGTAGTTCAGTAAATCATCCCAAAAATGTGGTGCTATTGCAGATTTGAATCTTTTGGTTTTAGGCTGGTTCTGCTTTGTTTTTCACCAGAACAGTTAATTCTTTTGTTATTTAACCTCTGAAGACTTTTTAGAATTTTTTGGTTTCCATTATGAATTTGTATACTTTTTTCTGTTAATGTTGTGATTATTTCGATCTTTGTGTCTTTTGAGTGTTAATTTTGTCATTTACAAGTTGTTTGCTGCTGTTTCTGTTATTGTGGTCTATTGTTGATGACTTTGATATAATTTTCTGCATGTTTGTATCTCTTGTAGTTGTTGTTTTTTGACACATTGTCACTTAAGTTTGTATATTATTGATAAAAATGTAAGTGATGAAATGTCAAAACACAGACTGAAAATAGTTTCTTCAATTAATTTTGCTGTCATTGTTACTAAATTCCTCCAATCACGCATAATACAATTTTTCAGTTTTAAGGGCAATATTGAGCTGCACGTATCATGCTGAAACTATTAGCATTTCTTCTGAAAGTTTTAAAGCGTCGTTTTGCTGTGATTTTAACAGTTACTTTGCATATACAACCTTTAGTACAGTTTTTATTTTCAGCTTTTTACATGAACAATCATCATTAACACTGTGATTTTATCTGCCATTTCGACTTATAATTATTTTGTCACCAAAGAAAAAAAAATTGCATTAATGGAACTTGAATTTATACTTTTTCTCAGAAAGGTTTTGGAAATATCTTTGACAAAATTGTGCAAGCTTCTAGGTTGAATAGGGAACTAATTTAGAGGTTTGTGTGTGCTTAAATTGCTTGGATTTATGTTTCTTGTTTCTGAAAAGCAGGAAATGCTTGGATGATCATTTTTGTCATAAATGGTCATACATATTACATAAACTTTAAGTAACACAGTATTTCAATATACCAAATTACACAAGCAGTAAATAGATTTGGTTCTTGAACATAAAATGTACTCGTACGTTTGCATCTAATGCTCGGGTTTAATATTCAAATCATTCTCCTTCTTGTTTCTCAACATTTTGATGTTAAATTTTCAAAAGCTACAAGAGTGTCACATTAAGATGTAAAATGTGAAGTGCACAAAGACTGCAGATTACATTATATAGTGACTTTGTGGGTTCGTGAAATGAAAAGTCCAATTTCACCACTCAAAAATGTTCTTTATTTCCACCGACTTACAGTTTAACACTTGCCAATTACACAGTATTACGTGCTGCACACAATTACAATTCACCAGTTCGTCCGTTACAATTTCACTTGTACTCGCTGTTACGTACAGTCTTCCGTTGCACAATCTTCTCGTTCGTTAACACAGCGTCCCTTTAGCTAGCACGTCACTCACTAACACTGCCTTCTTACACCAAGAACTGTCACTCACTCACACTAACTAACTTCACTTCGCTCCGGCAGCCCCTTTTTATAGGAATATCGCAGCCTTCTGGCTTTCACGGGAAGGTTCCAGAGATGAAGGATCCCGTAATTTCCAGAGCGCAGGTGAAAGAGAAACAGACCGCACAATCTTGTTTCTTTTTCAGCCGTCCCTGTCACCACTATAAGACGGACGAGGGGGAGGCGTGGCTAACACGGACCTCCCCTGTCTTCCGCTCTCAGCTGCTTCCATAGGGTGTTCCAACGCTCGCGTGACAATATGAATGACATGTATTTTACTGTAGATGTCTTTTCTTTGTGTGTAAAGGCTCTGCCTTAATCAATTTTAAATATTTGTAAATTATTTTTAAACTCAAAAGTTAGATTAATTTTTACTTAAAAATGTGCTTGAATCTTGTAAAATTGTTCAGATAGCTCTTATGTTCTAGAAGCAAACAAACGAAATTGTTATGTACTAACTGTTAAAAAGACAGGGTTAGAAGATGTCAAAGATGTCTTATCTTGTAATATTGATAGATGCCTAGAAGTTTGTAGAGGCAGAAGTGCAAATAGTGCATTGAAACTTGCATGCCTTCCACTACTTTTTAGAAGTTCATATTTTTCTTTGTTTTCACACTTGGATATTGTGATACATTCTTAAAATGCTATTTAGATCTATTCGTTTGCTCATCAAATAAATAGGAGTCAGATTGTATGCATTTTAAAATTTATCATCTATTTGTAGTCAGTTTTTTTGACACTCCATCACTTATATTTATGATATCTTAGTTACAAAATGTTTTCATTGCAATCAGCATATCCAGGGGAGGAGGGTCATACCAGAGCATTTGATTTGCTGTGATGAATGGCTGGACAGCATTCATTCATATTTGCCTCAAATAGCTCCATAACCTAGCACTCTTACACTCCTGTTTGCATAAAGAGCAGGCAGTGGTAATGCTTTAAATAAAGGAATACCTATGTGGATTGGAAATAAAGACTGCAAATAATTTTTATTTTAATCAGCATGCATTATTATACTATACATATTTGAAAGTTGTCAGCAGTGTCACTGCCATTAAACTTTATTGTAAATAAAAGTTTGCTGGAGGTCCTTTGTTTTTCTTTTCTTTTCCATAATTCCAGCCATTGACATATTACCATTTGTACTGAAAGTGTGCTGTATTTCAAAACTATGTTTTTAATATTGGAAAAGGAAAATTAAAATTTGAAGGATTCAATACATGATGTATTTGAAAGCACAATACAAAATGTGCAAGCAATATTTAATTAAAACTAGTGTAACATTTTAAATTTCTAGTAGCTTGTTTTGATCTTGTGAAGAGTGTTTGATAACTAATAAGGGACTCTTAATTCTTGCTTTTGACCAATGCATGCATTTTAATAAATGAAGAGATTACTTTAGTAAGTGTAAAAGTAAAGTTGATTCTTTGCATACCACCAAATTTACTAGTTAAATTCTAGTCAAAAGAGTGGTTAGATGAAGATTTGAAGTGTGTGTTGGCGAGAGTGTGTTCTTAAAAGAATATTTAGTCATTAGGTTTAATGTGAAGTCATTATAGGTTCATCATGTTAGTTTATATTCATAAAAAGAAAAAATATGTAATACATTCTTATACGTAATTTGAAACATCCCAAACATGTACAACAGAATATTTTATGTATGACTTAAAATTGGTATATTAAATTGCTTATTTTTAAAAACGAGAATGTTGTATATTTCTTTTGAAACCTTCCTAAAGCATGAGAAGACCATGCATGATAAATGAGCTTGCTATGACAAAATCAGACTTGACTCAGGTACATAACATAACCACTAATTAATTCACTACTGTAAAACAAACAAGCTAGAAATATGAAGATAAATACAAAAGAAAGTGAAGTATATATAGAGAAGATCCAGTCATAGATTGGTAGTATGTCTGTCACATTAGATTCTCAGTCAGGGTGAGTTCCTGGATAAGGTTTTTCTCAGGCAGTTTTTCTTATCCTGAAAGATGAATATCTGAGAACTCTAAGCTCTGTGGATCCTGGGCTCATTTGTGTATCATTTCATTCATTGTCCAATATGACTTAAGTTGGAGAACATGATATAAATTAAAATATATATATAATGAGAAATAACTGTTTTCCTCCAATTGGCATCTGTAAGGCTTCTAAAATTTTATCTTAAAGGAAAATGCTTCTATTTATTGCAAGTTGGTTTAAAATGTTGGATCAAATGCCTATTTCACAACATTCAAATCAATTGTAGACGAAAGAAATGAAAAGTACATGAAAATATATTATTAAAAAATGAAAAACAATAGGATGTATCTGCCAAGTATGACTGCCCTGCATTGTTGTAGAAAAAAAGGGGGAGAATAGAGTAACATTTGTTTCATTTAGTTTTGTTCTAATGGCAGATAAAGCAAAGTATAAAATGGTATGCAAGTCATTTAAATTTAACTTAAAATTAAAATGCATGTTTTGTTTCTGACAGTTTAGTTAATTATTGACACATCATTTGGAGCTAATTACTCCCATCCTGTGTTAGAGACAAGAACTCAGGACAGACAGTAAGAGATGTAGTGGAAATATTGACCCAATAATTGAAAAGTTCTAGTAAAATTGAGACTCTTAAGCTCTAAACATTGTGGTAATAAATCAAGGAAAAATATTTATATCTATACAAAGATTAGGCAAAATTATATGGATGAAGCCAAATTATATTTACTTTTAAAGTTTTTAAAACTGGGACGTTTTTGAGGACATTTGTCTTGCTGGGTCTATGTGCCATCTACTGGTAGATTTAACAAACTAGTGAGTGAGATTTCAAAATTTACTGTATCAATCTGCGTTCTTGACCATCAATATTTATTCACTAATAGTTCATTTCTAGTGCTGAAGAAACTGTTTTAACAATTGTGTAGTTATACAGTTGCATTTATCTTGGTTTTTCCTACATAGAAATTCTCACCATCTTGAGAGTTGATGTGGTACATTTAAGTGGCATCTTTAGTAAATTGCCATGCTGTATCTGTTTTGAGATGCTAATCTGATGCCAAACTTACTAAGCACCAAGCATGATATGTGTGGTTTTTATATTTCCAATTTGTGTTGCTAATTGCCTTGATTCTACTAGTCTAGGTTAATACACATGCAATGGCTTGCTGTTTCAAATGTTGACCACTAATACTAGGCTTGGTTTGACCCGTAATTCTAGTCATTACTCCTTTCTCTAAGTTCCTCCACATCAAAAATCACCTTGTTTAGTTTGTTGTATTTCATTTACTCTTTCTAACTTTGTCTTTCTGTTTATACATTCCATTCTTTGTTCACTGATCCAACTTTGTGTATATTGTTCTTGAATTTGTCCAGCTCCTTCATTTTCTCTTCAGTCCTATTCTCATTGCCTTTATTTCCTGTTGTCTTCTAATAGTTCTCAACATTGCTCTCATATCTTCCATTGCTGGTCCTGGGTTCATTTCTACACTCAGTCATCAGTAGCATGACTATTAACCTTCATGCCAAATCCCCTCCCAGTCCGCATGACTATTGTTACAGCAATCCAAAAGTTTGATGTTAATACTCCTGCTTCTTTACTTATTCCTTTGAAGTGGTTCATTCTTGAATAACTTTATTCATATTCTGTAAGCTTGCATACTGTGACACCCATATTTCTGTGTTTATTGCTAGCATTCACCCAACATGTCTGACCTCTTTGTACTCACACAAGCCATCCAGGAATCATCATAGGAGAATGCGTACATTATTAGGAGTTTGGTATTGTGCAGCTTACCAATGGGGGTTGACAAGGAAGTGGAGCCTTGTACTCAGTACATTGAGAGACCAGCAAGTGACAGAGTAGTGCATGGCTCCAAGTGTTACAATGTTATAGTGTGTTCTGGATTTGTGAGCCCTCAGTATCATGTATATGCATTCTAGTTATCATTTGTTTATTTATTTGTCAATAGACTGCAAAGCAGTTTCTGACATTGCCAATTACAATCTAAAAGTTTACAATTATAGGATATAGAGCAAAATATAAACAGTATAAAAACATATTTACAGATCATCAACTTTGTACAAACATTTATCCATTAAAAAAACAATTCCCTTTAGGGTTCACAAGCTCAGAATGCAACAACTTCCTGTAAGGATAATATTTAATATTTGGGGAAGAATTTGAGTCCATTAGTGACCCTTACACATTTATCATTTCCTAAAATGATAATGGAAGAATTCAGTTTGTGATATGTTTCCAAATACATTGAAACATTATGGTATTCGGTTGCTTTCCATGTATCATTACTGAGTGTCCACTTCTTCCACTCTTTCTGCAAGAATTGTCACTGGCATGCATGTTTTTCATGTTGAAGGTTTCCATCTCATCTAGAAGGTGGAGAACTTTGAGACGAGAGCATTTCGCAGTTAGGTTGTCTTAATGTATTTAGGTAACTTGTGGTTACAGGACTCATTCAATTTCAAAACTGACAATTTGTCTTCTTACAAATGTAGATTTGTCCTCGAGTGGCCAATTCCTTTTTGCATTATTTTAAGGATATAGGAGTGGAATTTAAATTATTTTTGTTCCAGAAGTGAATGAGTCACACTAATTACTACCTTTATACAAACCTTCAATGACTAAAGTTTTAAAACTCCAACATTTTTGAGAGTGGTTAAGTGATGCTGCCATCTACTGGTAGTGACAAAACTCTGAGTAATTGAAAAAAATTATTTGTAGTTGATTTTTTGATACTTTGTCACTTAGCTTTTTATATTATTGAGGAACTAGTTTCAGAAGCTATCACTTCCATTTTCAATCTCTATCCAACTTCGTCTGTTGTTGTCTGCTCCTTCTCTCTGGTGGTGGAATTATGAACTTCTTTGTCAAATTATCTGCTAGTGGGATAATTTGACAAAGAAGTTCATAGTTCCACCACCAGAGAGAAGAGAGCAGACAAAGTTGGATAGAGGTTGTAAATGGAAGTGATACTTCTGAAACTAGTCCCTCAATAATATAAAAATTTAAGTGACAAAGTATCAAAAAATCAACTACAAATAGTTTTTTTCAATTAATTTTGACGTCACTGTTACTAAATTCTTCCAATTACACATAATTTAACAAACTACTTTGTGGGATTTCAAAATTTGCAATTATTATGGTTATATTTTAATTGTTCTAAGTATTCTTTACCTATAATTTTGACATTTCTGTGTTTTCCATACGTACAACAGATGTTCAATTTGATTATTTGTCCGACTTTTTTTTTTCTCCTAGGAGGAGTGGTGTCAATTATTCTTGAATTTAAAACATTTTCCAACAACAAAATTTATTTAACTGTTAACTGCTCTAAACTGTCGCTTAATACCTACCTTTGCCAATAATATTTCAATTTGTGAAATAAAACTAGTTTTGAGTTTTTATTTATGGGCACCCTTTGACTTCTGTGGTTTTCAATGTCCCATTCTGTATTGAGTGTCAACGATTGCCTCCTTGAAGCTCTTTTGTATACTGTAAATCTGTGGCATGGGACCATTGGCTGTTTACGACTGAAACAATCGATTGCCCATATGTTACCTCTAGACCACAGAGGGCACCTTCTTGTGCAGCCTGAATAGTTCATGCAAGTTGGAAATTTCTTGTTAGTATTTGTTTACACAATGTGCAAACTGACTATTATTAAGGTTTTTTTTTTTTTCTTCAATTTTTGTAAATGTTTTTTACTTGTTATATTTTATAGTGCGTTTATACAACTAAGCTGTAAAAATCTGGAATAAAAATGTTTTTAATTTTGAAACTTGAAGTTTTTGAAAAACATTTTCTAAACCACATTCACGTTTTCAAAATTGTTCGTTCACATGATGCATTTTCCATTCATTTCCTCTGAAAGTTGTATATCCAGAGTCCCAAAACATCAGAAATTAAATTTTTCTTTGGAGTTATTAATTTTTAAAATTAAATAAAACTTCAAGAAATTTATAAATTTTAAATGAAAGAGTTTAAAAATTATTTATTTTTTAATAAAGGTTGGTAAAACAAAATTATATGACAGATTTTGCAAGTTATAATCAGAAAAATGACAGAACTTGGGAGAATAAAAGAAAAAACGATTAAATGTCGTCATGTGCATCTTTGACATAGGATAATAGAACTTGGCTATAAAGCTAAGAAACTCAGAACTAAAGCAGATATATTGAAATTAAAACTGATGCTTTTATAAGACATCAAAAATAAATGTTCAGCTAAATTGCTGAATTACATTTTCAGTGTAATATCCCATTAAATCTCAAAATTATGTTGCAAGGAAAATGCTAGCAAGATGGAAATATACAGAGGACAGACAGCTTTCATTGTTAGCTCTCACACTGAATCTTTTCTTGCAGAACTTTGACTTAAGTGAGTTTCAGCCTTTTGTGCAATTTGTTTGTAATTTGCAGTAACAAAGGAAGGTGGCGAAGGAAAACAGTCTGCTCATCGCATGTCAAGAAGGTTGTCAGCACTAAAAACCCAGGGCGGCACCAGTGCTGAGGTAAGAATTAAACTGTATCACATTTTTTAGATTTTGTAAGAAACAAAAGTTACTCTAAAATTGCTGAGCAGGCCTTTTTGTAAAGGTTTAATGTCCCATTTAACAACTGGAGCCTGCAGAAACTGAACAAAATGATCATCTGTTATCCTGGAAAATTAGGAAGTTTAAAGAAAGTGCCTAGAATTATTAAAACAGTTTCTAAGATTGAGTTTTCTCCTTTATTTATTTCCCTTTGCCTTTTTTTTTTTCTTTCTTTTTTTTTTTCTTTCCCTCCCTGCCCTTCAATCATGAAAACTTTGCCATTTAATAAAACTTGTCAGCTGCAGTCTGTTGCATGTTCTTGGAAACAGAAACCAAACAAGATAGCATATGGGCCATGATCTAGAAGTTCTTGAGTGAACCAACGTTTCGCCTAGCATCATCAGGATATTGATCTGTCCGCTGAATAAAGCAGGTTGTCTGCATGTCCTAATTTATATCAGCTGGCTAAGGCTGATTGCATTCTGATTAGTTCTGGTCAGGAAGTGACTTCTCCATGTATTTACGTCCTGTACATAAATTGACCCGCTTCCATTTAGTCAGTCAACAAGAAATCTTATCTCTGAGTCACGATCTCAGATCATTGCATTATATTATTTCCAAATTACTTAATAACATTGGTGCTTCTTTGTATATGATCATTTAATTAAACAGCACAAATTATAAATTGAAAGAAAACAATCATTCACAATAACTTAACACGTTGTCTTTTTACAGATACTCCAACTTTCTTCTCCCAAGCGTCTTATCAGAACTTGATTCTGCATCCCTAGCAACCATTCTATTTTTCTATGCACTGATCACTCATCACTCACTATATATATAGTTCTTGTTTGTCTTTTACTTGCAACTTCACTTTCATGCATACATGCGCGCACACAAAAACAGAAAATTTGCCTGAATTACTTAATTCTGTTAGTATAAAAGAAGTTTTAAAATTGAGTGTATTTAGTATAAACATTCAACTTGATGAACTTGACACATTTCTACCCATAGCATGCTGCAATGTAGTTAAAGGACTGTGAACATTGATCATGTCCAGAGGTACACAGTTTATTAACATATATTCTTGAAAATTTAACATAATATATATGTGCAATATGGAAAACAAGGCAGGGATAATTATGTATGAATACTTTCACTTGGCTTTGCCAGTACATCTCAACATTTTTGCAATGGATATCATTTATTGGCATTTCTTAAATACATATACATTAAAATAGCTTTTGAACATGCATCAAAGATTTATTGGCAATGATGTCTCATTGTAACAGTTATTCTATTTACAGAACTACATAAACATTATCAGAATAATTTGTCATTCAGATAATCTTGTACAGAATAAAATTATTTTGAGCATAGGTACTCTCTAGCAGCATTTTTAAAAACCACCGAAATTATCAATTTTTTTTTTTTAAGATCATTAGGAAGCGCGTCAAATATTTTGATCGTTTCATAATGCATACCTTTCTGGAAGCAAGAAAGTTTAGCACTGGGATAATGGATATTATACTTTTGTCTTGTGTTTATTCTGTGAATTACATTATTTGTTATGAGGCCTGATTGCATACAAAGAATTTTAGGATCGGGAATATATACATGCAAAGAAGGGATAATATCTTCAATCTTCTAAAATGATCTTTGCAGGACTGTCTACTATGGGTGTTAGTAATGATTCTTATAACCTTCTTTTCCACACTACCTGCCATCTTGGATATAATCCAGGCTTTGCACAGCAATATGTGTTTGGCCATTCAGTATCCTTGACAGAAATATGACGGGAGTAAACAATTCCAGGTATGCAGCAATATCTGAAGCGTTTGACATTGCCAAACTTGGAATGTGCATTCACACTACTTTAATGGCAAAACTTTCATATTATCAGTTCTTACAATATGTTTAGCTTATAAAAATGACATGTTCACCTCAAGTGGAATTGCCAGACTTGTTTTCGCTCAGGATACAAAAAAATGCTGCTGTCATCCCCCAACGAAATGATGTACTGTCGATGATGTTTTATGTAATCCCTTTCTGTCTGTTCTACCGTGCTAGTCTCTTTTAATTTACATCCTCCAATGTTAAGTCATATCAGACAATGAATGAAATTGGTGTAATGATGCTCAAATGAGACTGGGGTCCATGGAACTTACAGTTACCTGACATTCATCTTTTTAGGATAAGGGAAAATCCCGGGAAAAAAAACTTATCCAGGTAACTCACTCTAACCGAGATTTGAACACGGGACCTCTTGAATGTGAGGCAGACACGCTACCATCTATGCTACCGAGGCAGGCTAGTCTGTTTCGATCACAAATAATACCCTCAAGGATTATATTGCGCAATTTCTCCAAGGATAAGTCACCTGTTACTTTCTTCTCTTTTGGTCCAAGTTAATTCTATAGGTCAAGTGAAGGTGAGTGTGGCCCAATTAATCCACAGATTCATTTACTTTAAAAACTTTTTTTTTCTTTTGGATTGTTTCAACAAGCCTATAAATTATTAATTTTTAGATGAGTCGTATTTTTTACACATCTGCTTCACTTTCGTACCTATTTTGAGGACATGTTTCGCAAATCATCGTTTGCATCTACGGCTCTTATGCGACTAAAGCTTGATCCAGCGGTTTGGGTAATTCTGGGGTTGCTGCTGCCATCTGTTGATTTAGTGATGAACTTAAATGTGGGATTCTCTTCTGGCGGGATTTCAAAGTTCATTAGTTGGTTTTTATGTTTTTCTATGTATATCCTCTCCCATATGACGAGTTCACTATGTTTTTGTACGTATTTTAGTAATTCTGTGCTATCTTCAATTTCATGATTTTCAGACCAGAAATGAGCTGCTATTGCGAACTTATCAATATTTTTGTATCTTAAGTGCCTATGTTTCTTTTTGTCCTCCCTATGTAAATTTTTTCACAGTCTTAACACTTAATCTTGTAAATGCCTGACTTTTCCTCTGGTTTTATCTTATCAGTATTATTACTGTGAAGTAGGTTTTTAATGTTGTAATTGTTTTTTGGTGCCAATGTTATGTTGTATTTCTTGAATATTTTTTGGAACTTTTTTGTGGCCCAGGGGTGGTAAGTAAATTTAGCAAATCTAATTTCTTGTTTTATTGGTGTGAGAGCTGTGATCTGTTTTAATCTATCTATCTATAAATATCTATTTTACACATAAAACAGTCGCACTGTTCTATAAACACAATATCATAGCAGATTTCACGTGAGGTTTATCGATAAGGAGCTTTGTTTAGCACTACAACAAAAGAATGAAATTTATTGTTCATTTGTCCATACAGTGGCCTTCTACCGTGTGCATTAGTTTCTGAACACTGAGAAGCTTTGATGTGAGTCTCTTACACCCATTTTGCAGCTTTATCTCATTAGAATGACTTCACCCTCTCAAGTATTTATCACAGATTGTTTATTTCATGCGTTGTTATTCAGGGAAGTCGTACAGTCGATAGCAAATTAAATACTATAATACTCGTCACTGCTTTCCATCTCATTGTCTTCAGTTATAATTGACTGGGGCCATGAGAACATGGCAGCGCTTGCAGGTTTATACATTGTTCTTCACTTTATTTCTCTGCCCTCAGAATGCATCACACACCGATATAACACAAACTAGGACAGTAAATTATTAATTTTTAGATGAGTCGTATTTATTACACATCTGCTTCACTTTTGTACCTCAGAGCCGTAGATGCAAACGATGATTTGCAAAACATGTCCTCAAAATAGGTACAAAAGTGAAGCAGATGTGTAATAAATACGACTCATCTAAAAATTAATAATTTTTCGCTTCACTGTGGTGTTCCAATACAGTTAAATCTTGATATATTGAAGTGACGTCAAGTCAAGAGGAACACACGAAAGTTGGATCCAGCCAATTTTAAAAACCGGACAACATGAAGGTAAGAACGTTCACATTTAAAGAGTCGCATAAGAGCCGTAGATGCAAACGATGATTTGCGAAACATGTCCTCAAAATAGGTACAAAAGTGAAGCAGATGTGTAATAAATACGACTCATCTAAAAATTAATAATTTTTCGCTTCACTGTGGTGTTCCAAATCAGTTAAATCTCGATATAGGACAGTAAAGTTGGCAGTGTTTGCTAGGAGGAAGTTTATTAACTTGGTTCATTTACAAAAGTTTGTGAAATTTAAAAACAAGTTCCAGAATTCCATTATTTTTAGAAATTACTAAATTCCTGTGATTCTTCTAGTTCACTTTATCACAAATGTGAATTTTGTATTTGCCTACTTCTAAATGATGCCATGTATAAGAAATGTAAAATGAAATTTGAATCCTCCCAACTTATACCAGGTATCCCTTTTGTAGGGACTTTAGTAATTGCCTAGCAGGCATCCAAAGAAGTGCAAAATAAAACAAGTGAAATAGTGCAATTATTGCATTCCACTCATAAATTTGATGGTGAGATTTTATCACAAGTACGTGTGTAAAACTTTCCCGAACCCTTTTAAGAATTAGAAAAAAGGAATGTGTGTTTAAATGAAAAGGTTAGATAAATGATCTTCACTTCCAAAGTCTTGTTACGTGCTTCAAATGCATATTTATTTCATTGGGTTATCCATCATTTTTGGGCTTTCCGATATTTTGTTTCCCTTTGGATCTGTAATTTAATATTTTCTTCGTGTATCACTTCTCATTCATTCTATCTACATGTTTTAGCCACTTCTCTTCGTTTACAGACCTTTAGATAAATGGGAAATTTTGTAATTAAGTAACCAATGCGCAGAAGAGGCCATACCATCATGTTGCGTGTTCAAGTGAATGTAAACGAGGAGAGGTAGGAATCATTTTCCACCCGCTCTTTAACAATAATGCTAGAACTTTAGGATTTTAAACAAATGTACACGTCCTTAAATTCATGCAGCCTTGTCCCCCTCTCACACTACAAGCCAGTACATATACTGATTGCCCAGGACAAGAAGGCAAGCTATAGGAATGTGTATCGTAAAGTGTTGTCACATAACTCACCCATATGTAATACCTTTCGCTGCATTTACTGCAACAAACATTATAGATCTGGCAGCACGGGTGACTCAGTTACGCGAACGCATTGTTGAGGCGGTGCTGCCAACTAGTTCAAAGAGACGGACAGTGCATTGCGGAGATATAAGCTCGCCCAAACGGTGGGGGAAGGAGACGGATTTCTGGAGAGTTCGTCTTTCTTCTAGCGCCGTCTTGATTGAGAACATTCCGGATAGTGAGAAATCTATAAAAAGGGAGCCGCCTTCCGTCACTGGCAGTGAGATGTTAATTGGACGCATGTGAACAGCTGTGTGGACTTTGTTGTGGTCGATGACCTTACAAGTTGTATGTGTATGTGACCTAATTGTGTTTCTATGGAAATAAAGAATAATTTTTAGTGTTTGTAACCTGGGCTTAAATTTCTCAAATCCACAAAGTCGCAATTGCTGCCAGATCTTCCGCCGCCAATTCGACACGTTGGCTAAGCACAAGTTAATGCCAGAGGTTCTACTTCCATTAGTCCTGGACCTGTGGGACCAAGAACCCGGGCCTTCTTTGACCAGGGAGTTAGCGAGCTGTCCCGAAAGGGTGCCCAGCGCCTCCGTGAGGTTTTCCATAGGGCAAGACCTAGAGACTAGCAACCCCCCCCCCCATCTGGTCCTTTGGACTCAAGACGGAATGGAAGTGGATACGCCACTTACGCGCGCCAACACCAAAATGGGAAGGCTACCGATATGACCTCGATGGGGCCGCCTGGTGATCTAGCACACCTTCTACTAGGTATGCTGGCTAGTACGCGGGAATATTAATGGCTTCCCTCAACCCCGTCCGGAGACGTACCCGATCTCCCATGAGTATCGGGAACCACTGCCCACCTCGAGTCCAACCCAATCCGAACAACTCCCCATCAGGGAAGGGCTCGAATGTTCGGCCCGAGGTTCCTCTAGTAACGTCAGAGGTACCACGAGTGCTAGGGGTCCGCAGCTCCCGCACCACGGCAGCTGAAGGGGACGAATCCCCGGCTAAACACAAGTGGTCACTAGAGGAGGAGACCGCACAGCTAATAGCCAGCCTCCAGGGACGGGCTGCAGAAGTCCTGAACGTGGTCCAGACAGCGGCGGCGCCCAAGGACATCTGAGAGACCCAGGAGAACCGTTTCGGGAACCACCACGTGGCCATAGCCCACCGCAGCCAACTGAAGTCAAGGACGCAGCAGCCAGCGGAGACGCTGCAGGAGTTCGCCCTGGCAATTGAGCAGCTGGTCGTCTGCCTCACGTTCAAGAGGTCCCGAGTTCGAATCTCGGTCAGGGTGAGTTACCTGGATAAGTTTTTTTCCCGGGTTTTCCCTTATCCTGTAAGACGAATGTTGGGTAACTCTAAGCTCCATGGACCCGGACTCATTTAAGCATCATTTCATCCATTACCTTCATCGTCCGATATGACTTAACGTTGGAGGACGAAAATTACAACACAACAGCAAAGCTTTGGTCGACTTTCCACCTGAATTTGTATCCCGGGAAGCCGCATACGCGTTCGTTGACGGGGTACGAGACGTCGAGATACGTCAGCGCCTCGTGCTTGGCGATTACAAAACCATCCACGAGGCGCTAACGGCAGCATTTAGGATGGAGGCGGCCAAGGTGACGGTTATTCCGGCGTCGAGAACTAGGAGTATCCGCTACACGGGAGATCGAGGGCCAGGCGAGGGACGCCGACGCAGACCTAGTGGCGTGTGTGGCCAACCTGCGCGTAAGTGACGTATCCACTTCCATCCCGTCTTGTGTCCTTGGACCAAATGGGGAGGCTTGTTAGTAACCCAAGTCTTGTGAGTGACACCGCGCCGTCAGCCGACGGATGGATGACAGGCTCATCGCGGACGGTTGGGTGAGAGGGAAGCCGTGCCGCGTGCTCGTAGACACCGGGGCAGCCGTATCTCATCAGACGCGACGCAGCCAGGGGTTTGCCGTCGAGGAAACCAAGCCGACCATACCAGCTTGTGACGGCAACGGATGACACCTTGCCTGTGGAGAAGGAGGCCCCGCTGAAGTTGACCTTGGGACGGAATGCCCTGCGTCAGTGGGTGTTCGTCCCGGAGGTGGCTGAGGAGGTGATACTAGGACTGGATGCCCTCAGGAGCCACGAGGCAACGGTCGACGTCGGCAGGAAGTTCCTGCGGCTCAATGGAGAAGAGGTGATACTCCGGCAACCCGAAGAACGCCTGAGAATCTGCAGGGTCGTCCTGAGAGAAGACGTGGTGGTGACGGCTCAACTGGAAGGCCAGCGAACAAGGAACTTGATGCTGGAGCAGAAGACGTCTGTGCACGGACTTTGTGTAGGCAGGACATTGTTGCCGTTCCGAGAGGAGGTGCCGGTGAGGCTGCTCAACCCAGCAGACACCGCTCACGACGTCCAGGCCGGGATGGAGTTGGAGACGTGCTAGCCTGTGGTAAGCGTAACACCAATCGATAAAACCCAGGAGCCGGTGCCGATGCAACACCTGGGGTCCCGGCTGGAAGGTTGAGTGGAGAGGGCGGCCGACCACCTGACCGCAGAACAGCTCGAGAAGTTTCAACAACTGCTGAGACGATACCAGCGCGTCTTCAGCCAAGGTAACAAGGACTACGGCCGTACGGACTGGGTGCTCCACCGCATCGACCCCGGAGACGCCCGGCCTATTCGGCAACCACATAAACGTGTTCCGCTAACGAAACAACCCGCGGTACGGGAAATGCTGGAGGACATAAGATCCAGGGGTGTGATTGAAGAGTCTGACAGCCCTCGGTGTTGCCCTGAAGTCTTGGTGACGAAGAAGAACGGTGAGTTACGCTTCTGCCTGGACTACAGGAAGCCGAACGCTGTCACCAGGAAGGACTGTTTCCCCTTACCCCGGATTGACGACACCCTGGACACGCTTGCTGATGCGCAGTTGTTCTCGACCCTGGACCTAAAGTCTGGTTACTGGCAGGTGGCTCTAGACCCGAGAGACAAGGAGAAAACCACATTCTCAACAGGCCAAGGGCTTTGACAGTTCACAGTTATGCCCTTTGGACTCTGCAACGCACCAGCAACCTTCCAACGCCTCGTGGAGTCAGCGATGAGAGGGTTGACTTATGACCCCTGCCTGTTATACCTGGAAGACATCATCTTCGGCAAGACATTCGAAGACCATCTCGAAAACCTGAGCAAGATGCTACATAGACTGCAGGCGACTAACCTGAAGCTAAACGCAAAGACGTTCCAGCTCTTCGGCAAGGAAGTCAACTACTTGGGCTACTTAGTCTCACCAACTGGAATGGCCACAGACCCGGATAAGACAGGCCGTGAGAGCTTGGCCTCGGCCAAAGGATAAGAGAGAATTGGGCAGTTTCCTGGGGCTGTGCAGTTACTACCGCCGTTTCATAAACGGCTTCTCCAACATCGCCAAGCCCCTCACCCGCCTGACGGAAGAATACCGGCCGTATGTGTGGGTGGAGGACTCCGAAGTCGCTTTCCAGGAGCTGAAGAAGACACTGCAAGTCCCCTATTTTGGGATTCCCACAACCAGGTGGCGCCTTCATTGTGGACATCGACGCCAGCGACCATTGAATTGGAGGTGCCCTATCCCAAGTCCAGAACGGTCACCAGCGGGTGGTAGCTTACTACAGCAAGACGCTGTCCAGTGCAGAGAAGAACTACTGCGTCACCCGGCGAGAGTTACTGGCTGTAGTAAAGACCTTGGAGCACTTCCACAAGTACCTATACGGTCAGCCATTCCACCTGACCATTCCGCCCTCACCTGGCTACTTAGCTTTAGGAACCTGGAAGGCCAGACAGCCCGATGGATCCAGAGGCTGCAGAAGTACGACTTCACCTCTGAACATCGTAGAGGGAAGAGCCACGGCAACGCAGAGGCCATGTCCCGAAGACCCTGCCCGGAACAGTGCGGCCAATGCACAAGAGTGGAAGAGGAGCGTGCTGCAGCTGTCCAGAGTGGTCTAGGCAGTGCCTGCGGACGGCTGGGATAGCGCAGGTGTGAGGAGGGAGCAGCTGGCGGACGCCGACTTGAGGCCACTCTTGAGGGAAGTGGAGGCAGGGACAAGACTGACCTGGGAGGACATAGCACCCAGAAGCGCTGTGTACAAGTCGTACTGGGCTCAATGGGACTCGCTGAAGATCAGAGAGGGCTTGCTGTTTCGGGTATGGGAATCGCCTCATGGGAAGACGCAGAGGGAGCAGTTGGTACTTCCCCGGAGTAAGATCCCGAAAGTCTTGGAGGAAGTGCACGCCGGGACTTGAAGAGCACACCTGGGAGCAAACTGAACGATCAACAAACTCTGGCAGCGATACTACTGGCTGAGGCTCCGAGTAGACGCTGAGAGATGTTGCCATCAGTGTCACGTGTGCGCGGTGTGTCGCAGGCCCCAGACTAGGAACCGAGGTCGTATGCAGTAATATAACGTCGGAGCGCCTATCGAACGCATCGCTGTCGACATAGCTGGACCATTCCCAGTGTCCGACCGAGGCAACAATTACCTGATGGACTACACGGACTACTTCAAGTGGCCGGAGGTGTATGCCATCCCGAACCAGGAGGCAAAGACCATCACAGACTGCCTCGTGGAATATTGTTCTGCCGTTTTGGGGTGCCGTCGGAGCTCCACAGCGACCAGGGCACCAATTTTGAGTCTAACCTGACGAAGGAGGCACTGGAAAGACTTGGGGTGAACAATGCCCGCACAACACCCCTAAACCCGCAATCGGACGGCGTGGTCGAGAGGTACATCAAGACCCTGGCGTACCGCTCATCGATACACGACACCACTGGGATGACGGCAGCCAGCTTAATTTTCGGTCGAGAGTTACGCCTCCCTTGTGTCCTGGCTTTTGGGATCCCCCCGGAAGCGAAACAGCCAGCAACTGAGTATGTGGAGAACTTGGTGGACCGTCTCTACGACATGCACGAGATAGCTCGTCAGAACATCCAGTGGCGAATGACCACATGAAGACCAGTTACGAAAGGCAATCCAACAGCCAAGGGTTCCAGCAAGGTGACTTGGTCTGGTTGTACCGCCCTACCCGGACCAAGGGACGCTGCCCGAAGCTTCAGCAAGCATGACAAGGACCGTACCGGGTGGTAAAGAGGATTAACGACGTGTTCTATCGCATCTAGAAGGCGCCTTGCCCGCTACGATGGTGCTGTTCGGGACGACCAGCCTTGAGGAGGGAGCAGTGTCGCGAACCCATTGTTGATCGAGGCGGCGCGGCCGACTATTTCAAAGAGACGGGCAGTGCACTGCGGAGATAAAACCTCGCCGAAACGACGGGGGAAGGAGACGGATTTATAGAGAGTTCGTCTTTCTTCTAGCGCCGTCTTGATTGTTTGAGAACATTCCGAGTAGTGAGTAATTTTTTAAAAGGGAGCCGCCTCCTGCCACTGGCAGTCAGTTGGTAATTGGACGCGTGCGCGTGAACAGCTGTGTGGACTTTGTTGTGGTCGATGGATGACCTTGTAAGTTTTATGTTGAATATGTGACGTAATTGTGTTTCTACGGAAATAAAGAGCAATTTGTAGTGTTTGTAACCTGGACTTTTATTTTCTCGAACCCACGAAGTCACAATATGCACTCTCACACACTCATTTCCTGGTAAACAGATCCGTTACCGGAGCAGATCAACAGTTCATACCCCTCTACAGCCCTTGTAGGCATACAGTAATAGGGTCATTCATTGTTTGTTGGTTTAACGTAAGCATAACAGATCCTTCTCGCTCTATCATCAATTGATTCCATTGACATAGTGAAGTTGTATTCCTCTTTATTCGGGTCACAAACCGCCGGAGATATACATTCACTATATAGCCAGAAGAAACTACAACGCGCTCATCGTCATCCTGTTTATTTCTGTAATTCCTGATAATGTTCTTGTATTTTATTTATCAAAAACAAATAAACGTCTTCTACAGCATTGGAAAAAGGGTGTTTATGCAAGTCGAGTATATGTGACATGCAGCTACAGTGCATATAGTTTGTTTAACCACCAAATATCTTTTGGTTTTTTTAATTGTGCAGTTAATGCGTTAAAAAATTCAGTTAAAAAAACTGGCGCAGTTTTTTTAATTGTGCGTTAATGCGGAGCGTGATATGATATTGTCGCAATCCATTATTGCAATAGCGCGGCCAGCGCACACAAAGGGACTGATAAAGATAGCGCGGAGATAAAAGGCTTGCTGAAACAGATAAGCTTAGATAATTGGTGATGAATCGATTATTTCTCGAACAGTGAGCGGAGCTATATAAGCATCCGCGAGTCCAATTGGAAATTTAGAATTGTCCGCGTGCAGCAGTGTTTTGAAGGTGAACTCTTTTGTTTGTGGACGGCGACCTTGGAAGATTGTAATTGTGCTACTGTAAGGGTTGACCAAAGTGTGTTTCTACGGAAATAAAGAGCATTCTGAATTTCTGCAACTTGGGCTTTTAATTCTATGAACCCACAAAGTCACAATATAGAAGTTTAAGATTAGAGCTTTGATGTTTTGACCTTCTTTTGTTGCCACGTCACCAAACTCTTCCGCGGAGAGTTGGGTAGTGCCTTTGCAACACATTTTCCGCGCTTTCCAAAATGCTGTTGCAGGAAGCATCTCTTTCTTACTGACTTATTTGTGATTCGACTGGCCTTCAGTGACCAGCGCTGCTAAATATTAGACATTATCGGAAAGTTTTTCTTATTAAATAATGTCTGTATAAATAACCATTGCGTAATATAAATATGATTTTTTTATAAAGGCATCATATTATAAACAAATGATGTGTACATAATTTTAGATACCATTATTGCAATTATTGAAACACGATCATGTTAGTTCAATAATGATGCATCTGAATGAAAATATAAATAAAAATAATGACGTTCACAGTTTTGGTTTACATCACATTATATAAAATAAATCCTCCCGACATAGTTAACGAATACAAAACACGCCACGGAAATGAAAGATAAGCAACACTTCTACTGACCTTGATCAATCAATGAACCTGGAGGATTAAAGTTTTATAGACACTTTATCAGCAGTATCTACTGAGAAATGACAAAGGGATTTTGATTCCTTCTTCTTTCTCCTTGTTAGAATAGTCAATCACGTCTGAGAGTGGCCGTGTGTGCGCGCGATAAGCTCGCGTAAACATCTTTGTTGTTCTTGCTGTGCAGGCCATTCCCTGCCTTCCCGCGCAAAACACTGTCACTGCTGAGTGAGGGGCGTGACGTCACTGAGAATACAACGCAAGAGCGCTTACACGTGAATGTGCGTAATGCAATATTATGATTGCACATTGTAGGATAAGATAAGGCGCTGTTGCATGCAAATTTCACAATCCTTCTGATGAAATAAACGAGATGCAGTTGCTTATGAGTTATTGTAGTTATTGTCTGTAAAGCAGGAACCATTGCGCTGTTGCTGAATGCAAAAATGCTTCGTATGTGATGCTACGGATGTGATTTTCCATTGTTTGCCTAAAGATCGAGAACTACAGCGCAAGTGGGTTTTAAGCTGTAAAAGGGCTGATCCGGTTAATGTGAATAATGCAAGGATTTGTTCCGATCACTTCCTGCCCGAAGACTATGAACGAGATTTAAAAAACGTTCTGCTAGGGTTGCCGCTGAAAATTAAATTAAAGGGCGACGTGTACCGTCACAGAAAATTCCTAATTGGCATGGGGATGCATTTGAGGCGGTAGTAGCAAGTACCAGCAAGACCAAGTTATCAGATACACATTCTAATTTATGTATTTGTTTCTATGTGTACACTGAGTTTAATCGCTCTTTTTTGTATAAGAAAAGTTTGATAGGTGGAATAAATAATAATAATAATAATAATAATAATAATAATAATAATAATAATAATAATAATAATAATAATAATAATAATAATAATAATAATAATAATAATAATAAACTTTTCATTAATAGACAATATCGGCAAGAGATCGCCGGTGCGGTTAGGACCGTGCGAAATAGAGCGCTGTCTACTATAGCATCTTTGTATCGCAAAAAAAAAAAAAAAAAAATGGCCAGTCGACCAGCACAGAGGTAGCTCCTGACCACTCTGTTGCTGCTGAAGAGAAAATAATTAGACTAAAGACTCAGATGCAAGCCCTGAAGAAAGAAAACAGTGTTTTGAAAAGGGCAGAACAAGGTTTTATAATAAGTTCCAAGTTTCCCGAAATTCATCACAAAGTGATCTCTCTTTATGTGAGGACAAGAACCTTCATTAGAATTAGGCACTTAAACAAAAGAGCGAAGGCAGAAATGATCAGGAAACTTGCAGCAAAGAAAAATCTTCAATGGGTTGCTTCGTCATCTTCTTGAGCTACAGTGAGTAAGGACATATGAATAGTAACATGTTTTAAACTCTTAATACTAATATGCTAGAAGGAACCTTCATTATAATACACAAGTGGGTGTTTATTTCACACGTAGCAGAGCTTAAATAACACATACTCAGGGGCTAGCGTTTAACTCTCGCGGTTGAACTGTATTCTCAGTGACGTCATGCGCGTTAGCCAATGGCAGCGCGACTCTCCGGAATGGCCTACCTGAGTACTCTAGTTGCCTTGCTTGCTGTGTACATAGCGACCTTGAGACACTGCGTTGTCTTTCTTGATGCCCGCATCTGCACCCGCGAAGGTCTATCGACTGAGAGCAGCAAGGAGCGTGCAATGTCTGCATATAATGACACTATTCCTGGAAATGCACTCATTTTGGAAGAAGATAATTCTTGGAGTACGCTAACGCAGGATCTGAAGGATCGCTAATTTATTTTGCCTTCTATGAAATTTTATCCTTATCGAGTATAAAAGAAGCTATAACACAAGTTTAAAAGTATTAATGTTTTATAGCGCTTGTCACTGTGAATCAAGGACGAGCTAATGTCGAACTAGTATTTGCCTTCTACAATGATAATGCCTAGAAAATACTTATATGCTTTTTTCGGTTTGCTTTGTATTCACCAAGATCTTTAGCATTAAATTGCCTTGTGCTTTACAATGGTGAACATTTTACTATTGAACAATATACGCATAGCATGTTTCAAAGTATTAGGGTTACATGTCTTTAATATTTTGAACAATTAAATGTTTACCTCTTGATATGACATTTCTGTGGTATTTAATTTGGTAGCGACTCTACAAATTCTCTGTATATAAACATTCCAGTGCTAACCTGAGCGGCTGACTTCTAAAGACTCGCATTGCGTGAGCTTTAAGTTTGCAGAAATGTGTTTTTTTTTTTTTTTAAACTTAATGTTGGTACAAAGATTAGGTGACATAGAGATATAAAAAAACATTTGTCGCATTTAACGTTATTTGCAAAATTGTTTCGGATCATTAAATGCACAGATAGAAAGCAGATTTTGTAAATAAAGTGAAATTTCAACGAATTCGCGAATAGCTCTTCAATATAACAATATTTTGATATTCGGGAAGTAAATACAACTTTCGAGTGAAGTTTAAAAACGCGGACGAAAATTAGTTTCAAACAAATGAATGCATCAAACTAGTGTCTTGTTTCTACTCAAAACGCGATGTTTAACTGTTTAAATTCCGTACAAATTAGCGCTTTAGTTCATCGTCCGTTAATAACGATAAAGGCTTTGGTTCATTGTTGCGTTTGACGATAGTCACAGCGTCACGCCATTACAGTCGAAAGTGCATTGTGTTACTGACGTGGTTTGGAATACAGGTAAAAGTAACGTTATCATGCTGAAATTCGAAATATTTGTGTACAAATTGGAGTCGGCAAATGCTGCATTTCCACTGAAATGTTTACCTTACACATACATGATATAAACTAACCTATAGGGTAATGAATCTGATGGTGCTATTTTTATGTTTTAGACAGAAGAAGGCCAAACAGAAAAGAATGCAGACAGATCTGAAGGATTACGTGACGGTAAGTAATATAATGTTTTTAGTATTTTAAAGAACTCTGTATTCCTAACATTATGTTACTTAATTTATATTCTCCTAAACTATAAAAAGTATTATGTATGAAGACATTTTTTATCAATCTTAATGTACATTTGTTATTTTTGACACTTTTGGCTCTTCTTTCCATTATATCCTGCAAAAATGTGTTCTAAGTTATACACTCACTTGTGATATTGCCTGTTATAAGAAGTCACAAGTATGACCTAAGGATTACACAGAAAATGAAGCTAGTTACAGTGGAGTAATAAATAATGACCTAAGGATATTTAAAAAAAAGTTAAATACATGTAAACCTTAAAAAAATTCATCAATTCATTTGAAATAAAAGGAATAATATCTAAAGACCAAATTTACTTACTGTGCATGCACCTCAATCATGCTGCTTGTTGTCAATAAATGAACTAGTGCAAAGTTTCCACTTACCTAAAGTGTGACTAAACTAATTAAACATTTTAACTAAACCACAGGATAAATCTTGCAGATGTCCTTGAACCAGCTCTTGAAATTATGAGCTTTCCTGTTTGTGCCTTGGTACGCAGGTACTCTGCTACAGTCTGTGAGATGTGCCTTTTAGACAGAGAAATGAATACTCGCCATCTCACTATGACGCAGCAGGCAACGCAGATACACCAGCTAAACATGCATCGGTCTCTCCATCAGACTGTTGCTCATTCCCCAGTTCACAGTCAGAAATTTCAAACAAATCTTTGTTTTCTTCCGATTCCGGGTGTTCTAAATTTATAACTAATCTGTCTGTAATGAACTGCTCAGTACTTTGTATGTGCTCACAGGCCCTTTTCCAGTTTTCTGGGGTCACTTTTGTAATTGCATTATCAAACAAAGCTTTTACGTTGATGCTTTTAAATGAAATATTATGTTTGACAAAATTCTTTACATGTGCACAAATAAGTTCTATGGCATTAGTCACAGTGATTAGGTGGCAACCATACTACAATATCCATGCATCTCTGCTAGACTACTTCATACACTTTGAAATTATCTTTTTTCAATTTAGTTCATATGGCACTGGTCTTGTCGCTCATGAATGAAACTCAGTATTCCTATTATGAAGTCATTCCCGCTTATGGGATTTTAGTGAAGATGAAGTGGTGCTATTGTCCATAACGATGACATAATGATGAGGGGATATTAGGTAGCATTTTATTAAATAACCAATTCTTTAAAATGCTATTGTCCATTTCTTCATGGTAGTCTTTAATAGATTTTGACTTAAAAGTTAGCAAGGCATTAGGAATAAACCCTGTTGAACATCCAGAATGTTCAACATGGCTTTTAAGTGGGAAATCACTTTCATTTTCATCAGCAACACACTTCCATACCTTATTTCTTGTATGGTTTATATTTACCCACATTTCAAGGCCTACCTGTAAACCTCAGTTCTTTCATTTGTCTTAAAAATTTAAATCTTTTAGAAACAATATCTATTCATTCCATTAAAAACCATCTTCCTTGCACATTTTTACTGTAACTGAAATGAAGCTTTTCAAGAATTTTTCTTAACAACCACACGCTTCCTTTAAGAAAGTGCTTAGCTTTTAAAGACTCGTATATGTCCAGCAAACTAGGCAGAAAGTATACACAATACAGCGAGTAGCAGCAGCCATGAATGAGTCAATTAGGTAACTCATAAACTACTATTATAATTTTAGCATTTAAAACATGTGAATAATATACAAACATCCATGTTACAATTGGATTTCAACAATTGCATTCTCATAAAAGTTGAGAAAGTTCATTTTGGATTCCCTTATGTCTAGTGCCAAGCAGACCTGCATGGTCTAGGATAGTGTAACAAAGGTGACAATGCTAATGCATCTGATTTGTTGTCATTAACGTTTATCATACAGGAACACAATGATGTAGGCATTGGCAGCCAATGGTTCTGCTTCAGCACTCATTTTATACAGTCTGATGTTGGAAGTATCCCTAAGGGTCATTCTAAAATATTAATTATCATTTCTCAAATAATATGTATGATCCTCACTGTTGTTTTGCTGCTCTTTATGTAATACAATATTTTAATGTGTTCATATTGATATATACAGAGAATATAATAAAGTTATAATTTATAAAAAATGGGTCTCATGAATTTTATGTACTTTTCTAATATGCCAAGTGTAAATATCTGTTCCTCTGATTTTTCAAAGTGTAATTCCTACTTTTTGTGCAAATAACAATTTCTTTATCCATAATATAACTTACATGGTTTCCAATGTAATTATTTGTCGGTAATCACCGTTGGAAAGCTACTCTGACAATTTGTCCATTTATTTCTATTTTTATTTGTGAATCTCTTTTGTGATTCAGTATGCTTTCAGACTGTCCTTTTAATATTTAATACCACATCCAGATTTGTATAACACTGTTGATATTTGCTTTTGCCTCAACGTCAGTTGCTTTGTCTTCTGCATATATGATGGTAAACTCACCATTCCTTAAAATTATATCAAATATATCAATTAAATAAGAATAACTATAGAAGAAAATGAAAAGAAACCAACACGGTACTGTCCCTTCAATCACACATTCTCTTGCACAAGCAGTGTGCAGTTTGAATTATCAAAACACATTCCATTAGAAACATTTGCAACATCATGCAGAATGTACACACTTTCTTTCCTAACCTCTTAACAAGCAGTAACCATAATCTTGTTTTAGCAAAATGAGATGACTCCATACCATCTGTTGGATCTTCATAAAACTATGAGGGCCACTCCAAAAGAAATTCACACTATTTTTTTTTTTTTTAAAATGCAGTTTTCATTCTACATCTTTGAAACTTTTACAGTGTAAAAATACATCCTTTAGGAACAACATCTCATTTCTCCACAAAATCCCCATTCTTCTCAAATGCCTTGTACCCAAATGGTAAAAGTCTTTACCAGCATGTTTGAGCCACTGTTTAGCACAACAGAGTCATCATCTTCAAAGAGACGATAGCCACACCCATCCAAGTTTTGCGATCGCTTCTGTGGTTTTTTGACTAACACTTGACCATGTATTGTCGTGCAACAGCAAAAAAATGTGGTCGAACTCGACTCAGTCAAGCTTGAAGTGTCTTCAGAGTTTCCACATATGCATCAGAATTAATGGTGGTTCCATGTGGCATGATGTCCAGAAGCAAGAGTCCTTCAGAATCAGAAAACACTGTAGCAATAATCTTTCCAGCCAAAGGTGCAGTTTTGAATTTTTTTTTTTTTTTTCCTTCCTTGGGCACATTCGCATGATGCTACTTCATTGTCTCTTCATTCCTGGTGAAAAATGATGGATACGTGTTTCAACCCTCATAGTTCTTCCAAGAAAGTCATCTCCACCATTCCTAGACTGTTTGTTTGTGAGCCTCTGTCAACAACCCAGGAACCTACCTCAACACTTTCAGTTCTTTCTTCCCTTATTCCAATTTAGAGTGACAGTTCATTCATCGTGATGCATCTGTCAGCAGAATCCAGTTTTGTAACTCTCTGCACATTGCCAGGAGTTTGTGCAGTGCTAGGCCAGCCATGTCCTCTTTCGTCACATAATCTGCTTGCCCACCAACTACAGCAACGTCTCCATACACCTTTTTCAACCTCTTGTGGATGCTTCCCACTCTCTCATTTACACAGCACAGGAATTTTATGACAGCATGTTGCTCCTGACAGATGTCAAGTGCAACAGTCATCTTGAAGGCACGCAAAACTGCAAGCTGTTTGAAAATGTTTTGCTAAATTTTACTCAAGGATGACATATAGAAACATAAAAATTAGGATATTACTAACAGTTAAAGTGCAAGCAGTGGTTCCTTGCAATATATCTCTTCTCCTTTTTGTGCATATGCATATCCTTGGCACCTAAGTTTTCCTTAAATTGTAAAATATTGGACAATTTTTTAAGCAAGTGAATTGCCATCTCAGGTTTCATTCAGTATTAGTTGTGTGCTCAGGTTTTGATGAACAATGTTACATGATGTTTGTTTATTGTGAACAGGAAACACAAATTCAGATAGATTGAAGGTAGCGAATGGCAGACCCAAGCAGATTGTGGTAGCAAGAACAACCAAAGGGCACCTAGTGGAAATTAACGTTGGACACCCTAACCCTACAGTATTTACGGTAAGCTCTTGGTACTCAAGCACTTGTGAAGTGAGTCAGTGGCTATGGTTAGTGAAATAGATATTGCTCTCAAAACAAACTTTTCGTTGGAAGCACAGAAACCAAAGCTTGTGTGCTCTTCACAGTCAACCCAAAGTGCTTTGCAACATTGCACAAAACTTTTTGTGACTCTTTGTAAAATCTGGATCTGACATTACATAAGAGTCAAATCAATGGACAGGACAGAGACCATTTCATTAGCTGGTAAGGTGATAGCCACATTACCAAGGAATACTACTCTTAGATTACTTAGAAAAAGGCAGAAATATAAAATTTGTATTGACTAAGGGCTCTATCCCACATATCAAACAGCAACAAAAGTATGTGCATTGGACCATCCACGAGTCCCAAGTGACTTCTTGCTGTTTCCTAACTTGAAACTGACTTGCTGACAAGAAATTTTCATCTAATGGGGAGGTGTTAATTGCAGTCAGTGAGTATTTTGCAGAGTTGGACAACCCATTTTTGCAATGAAATGAAAAACCTGGAAAATTGCTAGCCCAAGTGTATATCCCTCAAGTGAGACTGTCAAGAAGTAGGGTAAGTTGGTTACGATACAAACATTCTTTCCTGCTTTTTTACCAAACTTATCAAACTACCCTCAGAGTGATCAAGCTGTTTTTGTTATGGTTGTCATAAATAAATTCACTATTACATATACTTTGGTGTAAATGACCCAACATTTTTGTGCAGTTTATAAATTAAGAGGCTTTTGCAATCTCTTGTATTTTGTTTACAAGAAAATATTTAGCACAGAAAGTTATAGACTCATGAGATTATGCATTTTTCTCTATACTCTGAGGTGTTTTGTTTTGGATTAGCAGGATGGTGAATCCAGGAAATCTTGGGAGGAAGCTGCAATGCGCAGTGCAGAAACATTAAAGGATAAAATAGAACGGGGAGACATATTACCAGAATTAATTCAAAAGCATATAGATTCAAACATACACCGCATGGAACAAGACCCAGCAGCTGAAAAGAGGAAAAACATAATTGAGCGGAAAAAAACAAAACTCAGGTAATTAAAACTTCTGGATGTTATGAAGTGTTTGTTCTTTTAGCTACCCAATATTTTGAAGTTAGAAGTTGAAGAACCACAAGAGAGGAACACTTGTTCCTTGGAGTACAGTAAACAGTTTGTATTCCTTCTTTGTAAATAAGTTTATTCATGATGTGTGTTTGGAGGAATTTAGTAACAGTGACGTCAAAATTAATATAAAAATTATTTGTGGTTGGTTTATTGACACTCGTCACTTACTTTTTCATATATTATGAGAGACTAGTTTCAAAGGCCCTGGCCTCCATTTTCAATCTCTTCCCAACTGGCATCTGTTGTTATCTGCTCTCTCTGGTGGTGGAACTATGAACTTTTTTGTCAAATTATCTGCTGGCGGGATTTCAAAGTTCATTACGCGATCCTTATTTTTCCAGATGAATATGTTCTCCCATGTTGTCAGTCTATTTTGGTTTATCACTCCTTTTAATAATTTTGGATTTGGATCAATGTCTTGGTTTTCATTCCAAAAATGAAATGCTACTGCTGACTTGTCTTCTTGTTTCAATCTGATGTTTCTAAAGTGTTCTTTGACTCTGGTTTTTAAATTTCTTTTAACAAAAAGAAATTTAAAAACCAGAGTCAAAGAACACTTTAGAAACATCAGATTGAAACAAGAAGACAAGTCAGCAGTAGCATTTCATTTTTGGAATGAAAACCATGACATTGATCCAAATCCAAAATTATTAAAAGGAGTGATAAACCAAAATAGATTGACAACATGGGAGAACATATTCATCTGGAAAAATAAGGATCGCGTAATGAACTTTGAAATCCCGCCAGCAGATAATTTGACAAAAAAGTTCATAGTTCCACCACCAGAGAGAGCAGATAACAACAGATGCCAGTTGGGAAGAGATTGAAAATGGAGGCCAGGGCCTTTGAAACTAGTCTCTCATAATATATGAAAAAGTAAGTGACGAGTGTCAATAAACCAACCACAAATAATTTTTATATTAAGTTTATTCATACCAAATTTTTGGGGTAAATCAGCAACCATTGATGATCATTAAATATTTTCTTTCATTTTTACTGTTCATTTTGAACTGTTATATGTTGGGTATAATTTAATATTATTTAATTAATCCATATGCTTTGTTTTACCACAAAGTTGATTTTAGTTTCTTTCTTTGCTAAAATATCTGCCATTTCATAAACAAAAGTATTGCTATAAGATTACACAAGTATTTTGTTAAGATAAAGTTCATGGTAAACCATAATTTTACTAATAGGATGTCCGCCATTGCGTAGGTGGCACCTTGTCTGTCTGACCTTCAGGAGATCCCAAGTTTGAACCTTGGTCAGGGTGAGTTACCTTAATATGCTACAAAGGCGGGCAACTTCAGCTGCAGAAGCCAGAATTATAAAATTTTGTCATCTTAAGCCAAAAGAATCATGTTATTACGAAGTACCAACACATTCTGGAAATTCTTTTGTTGGAGTTTGAAGACAGGTTTCATGATCTGAATGAAGTATATTAATATTTGAAAATCCATTTGCAGTAAAAGCAGAAAAAACTCCATTATACTGTCAGCGGAGATTATTGATATAATTGTGTGCCTCATAGTACATGGATGCACAGTAGTAGGAATTTAGGGTTGGCATTATGGAGACTAGTATCTGCCTTTTAGATGTCAGCAATGTTTAGAGAAACTTACATCTGCGAGCAGTTCTAAGTTATATTGCGAAGAACTGATTCTATCCTAGTGGTCACATTTCATATAAATGTTGTTTGATATGTTAGAGTACGGTCAAATTTAAGTTACTTTAGGATCCAAAGGTTAAAAAAGGCAACGACAGTGACCACATCACATAGCTTCAACCAATTAGGTGAGCCATTTTCCATTCATACCCTTGTCTGAGTTCTGTTAAAAATGTTACTCTTTTGTCATCATGTAAAGTGTAGATATTGCTTGTTTTGTTCTCTTCACCGTGCATTATCTAAGCATACTTAATTGCTTTGTTATATAGAATAAAAAGAAGTATTTCAGAAAGTGGAGTGCCATTGTTACTAAAATTAGGCAAATGAGTCAACCTTGTATATACTTTTCTCCATTTACAAGTTTTTTGATGAAGACTAGTTTCTGGGAACTTTTTCCCTATCGTCAGTTCTGTGGTTGACTGATGATGCATCCAGTGTCTGCATCTGGCTTGGTGTCGTGCTGCCATCTAATGTTCTGGTAAGTTTGATGGTGTCATCTACGGCAGGAATTTCAGGACCTCTTGATGAACTTCGAAATTCACTCCGCGTTCAACTACCTTCCCCCTCACCCTAATTGGCTAATGCTTTCGCGCCATAGGCCAAAGGCAGTGCTTTCCCGTCACATTTAAACCTGCAGTAAACGTCATAATAATTGCTGGGAAGATAAATAAAATCATACAAATAAGGATATGAAGGCATGCAAAAATACAAGTTTATAATGAACTGAGCAAGTTGAAACTGAATGAGCAATGAAACTGAAAGAGTTTATAATGAAAGGCCTTTGGCCTTTTCCACTGGGATTTTTTAAACCAGCACACATACCTTTCAAAAATGCTTGTCTTTCAGTCTTAAAAGTCGTGTCACGCCATACCTTACTTTTCGTGTGTTCTTCGTGTATAATTTGCAATTTGTATCTCGGTACAGTCTGGTTGTCCTTAAATAACATCTTCACCACACAGCAATATCGCCTCTGTCTTTTAGCACATTTTTCTTGCCTCTTTTTTCATTCACAAACCCCAGCTGTATAAGCAATCTGCTGAAATTTGGTAAATCTGCATCCTCATTTACAGCAGACGAAATGTTACTTATGTAAGGGAGTTCGTTTCTAAAGAAAAAACTATGCACATGACGACGCACAACACTTTTCACGCACTTTTGTTTATTCCTGCTTTTGCCTGGAGTGGTAAGTTTTCCTGTTTTCTCAATTTCACATCGCGATGTTCCTACAGATCTAACACTCACACCTGTAACTTCAGAGCACAGCTGTTCGACTTCTCTTACTGACAAAGATGGATTCTTCTCTGTGAGTGCATTAAACACATGCACCACAATTCTTTTTTCGCCTGTTTGTAAAGAATTATCCTTGCGATACTTCAGCGAAAAACTGGCGGTAGACTCTGCCATTATACATATAAGTACACGCGCAATAAACAATCAATAAAATAATTTAGCTCTCGCACTGGGCACAACACACCGTCGAATGGTGATATATTACTAATCCAGTTCAAAACAAGGTCAGTGATAAAAGTCATATAAACAAACGTAACCACTACCGCTAAATCACGTGCTATCATGCCATATGCTTGAGAGCAAAGGAACCTCCTCTTTACTTCATTTAAGAGTTAACATGCATTTCAGATAAATCAACTCTGTTGTGTAATATATTTAATTCAAATAGTTACGAAAATATAAATTTGACAATTCTTTTCCAACTTATAAATATGTTAAATAATGAACTAATTTTTACCGCACAACAGTCACTACAACAGCAGACAGTGAGAGGTGATTAGGTCACGTGACGTTAAGAGATACGGGGCAAGCTTATGTGAAACAAGGATTAGATGTTACTATGTTCTTGTTAGTACTACGAAAATCTGAAAATGAAACAAATTTAAAAAACAATCAACTGCCAGTATTGCAAAATTCATTACGCAATGTTTTTTTAAAAATAAATATCTTTTCTCTAACCATTAAAACTATCTACAGTCCCCTGCCATCTCATTCCATCGGTGCTCCATCTTCATCTCATGTATCATCAGTGTGGTGCTGTATGTAGTGAAAGTGGGCGTTAAACACTACACAGTGCAAGTTTGAAAATAATGTTACAGCAGCTGCTAAAAGACTTTCCAAATATCCTGCACTATCTCATAGCGTTGGATTCATATCTCTTTCTTAGCATAGCCAAAAATATGTTAATGAGAGGGAACTATAGAGAGACTGTGAAGGAGTTTCCTCCACAGTGACACAAGCAGTCTAAAGCACTCATTATCCTACTACAATGCACAATGGAGCTTCAAAAGTGTCTGGACATATTAGTTTGTCACTTGAGTCACCCCTTGAACGCACTCAAAAACATTTCAATTGTGTTCTAGCATGAAGTAAATGTGACTGCTTCAAAACTCCAAGGAATGGATAGCACTTCTATTTTTAACGTTTTTGTGTTAGTATTAAACATTTTAATTTGAAAATTTGGACCACCTTGCAAATCAAAACAGAATTGGATGAAGTTTACATGGACTCTCCGCTATCTTTGAAGACCATTAACTTGTAAATTAATGCGGTCAGACAAGCACCGAAGACAAAAGTGCACCCCAGCCATCCAATTGAGGTCACCATACAGGAAACTGTTCATAAATCCATGACATGGTAATGCAAGACCACCGAATAGTTTGTGAGGTTTCTCAATATTGTACACCAGAGTCAAAACAATGGATAAAGGCTGGTGAAAGTGCATCATTTTGTCAGCTGGTAAGGGAGATTACTTGGAAAAAGGCAGAATTGTTGGTTTGGTTAAATAAAACGGATCAAGACTAACATACAAAGAAGTGCTCTTTCACCAGATAATGCACACCAGTAATAACGATGAGGAAAGTGCATGAATTGGGTTCCTCATCCACCCTATTCACCAGACTTAGCTGCAGGTGACTGGCTTTCTGGTAGGAAGTTTTCATTAAATGAGAAAGTGTTAGTTGCACTCACGTTTGCAGAGTTTGAAAGAACCTAATTTTCCAGTGTAATGAGAAGGCTGGAGTTTCCTTGGACCAAGTGTATGTTCCTCATTGTAGGATATTGTGACTTTGTGGGTTCGTGAAATGAAAAGTCCAATTGCACCACTCAAAAATGTTCTTTATTTCCACCGACTTACCAGTTCGTCTGTTACAATTTCACTTGCACTCGTAATTACGTACAATCCTCCGAAGCACTCACACAGTCTTCTCGTCGTACACTAGCACGTCAAGCACTGACTGACTGACTCACTGACTCTCCTCCAGCTCGGCGTGTTGCTTATATAGGGTCAGCTGGCCGATCGAGAATGTTCTGGATTAGATGAAATATCCCGTAAGTTCGAGAAATCAAGGGCAGCGGAAAGAGACGGCACGATAATCTTTTTTTCCCAGCCACCCCTTGTTACCGCTCTAAGACAAACAAGGGGGCATGTCCAAGTGCCTCCGTCTCCTGCTGCTGCCGTCAGCTGGTTCTATAGGGTGTTCCAACGTTAGAGTGACACTGCTCCCTCCTCAAAGCTGGTCGTCCCGAACAGCACCATCGTAGCGTGCCAGGCGATCCAGGTGTACCACCAACATCTTTCCTCGGGGAACCTTCTGGATGCGGTAGACCACGTCGTTAATCCTCTTCACCACTCGGTACGGTCCTTGCCATGGATGCTGGAGCTTCGGGCAGCATCCCTCGGCTGTTGGCTTGCCTGTCATACCTGGTCTTCATGCGGTCGCTCGCCTTCTGCATGTTCTGGCGAGCCATCTTGTGCATGTCGTGGAGATGGTCCACCAAGTTCTCCACATACTCGGTTGCTGGCTGTTTCGCTTCCGGAGGGCTTCCAAAAGCCAGGTCACAAGGGAGGCGTAACTCTCGGCCGAACATTAAGCTGGCTGGCGTCATCCCAGTTGCGTCGTGTGTAGACGAGCGGTAGGCCAGCAAGAACAGTGGCACCTTGACGTCCCAGTTTCGCTGATGGCTGGCCACGACCTTCCTCAGGTGTTCCTCTAAGGTCTTGATGTACCCTGCGACCATGCCGTCCAATTGGGGATGTAGAGGCGTAGTGCGAGTCTTGATCACCCCAAGCCTTTGTAGTGCCTCCTTCATTAGGTTGGACTCAAAGTTGGTACCCTGGTTACTGTGTAGCTCTAACGGCACCCCAAATCGACAGAACACTTGCTCCACGAGGCAGTCTGTGATTGTCTTTGCCTCTTGGTTTGGGATGGCATACACCTCCGGCCACTTGGTGAAGTAGTCCATGAGCACCATTAGGTACTTGTTGCCTCGGTCGGAGACTGGGAACGGTCCAGCAATGTCAACGGCAAGCCGTTCGAATGGCGCTCCGACGTTGTACTGCTGCATGCGACCCCGGCTCCTAGTCTGGGGGCCGCGACTCGCCGCGAACGCGTGACACTGACGGCACCATCTCTCAGCATCTGCTCGGAGCCTCAGCCAGTAGTAGCGCTGCCGTAGTTTGTCAATCGTTGGTTTGCTCCCAGGTGTCATCCTGAAGTACCGGCGTGCAGTTCTTCCAAGACTTCCGGTACCTTACTCTGGGGAAGTACCAACTGTTCTCTCTGCGTCTTCCCATCGGGTGATTCCCATACCCGGAACAGCACGCCCTCTCTGGTCTTCAAGTCCCATTGGGCCCAGTACGACTTGTAGGTGGCGCTCCTGGGTGCAATGTCCTCCCAGGTTGGTCTCGTCCCTGCCTCCACTTCTCTCAAGAGTGGCCCCAAGTCTGCGTCCGCCAGCTGCTCCCTCCTCAGGCCTGCGCTATCCCAGCCATCCGCAGGCACTGCCATGACTACTTGGACTGCTGCGGCACGCTCCTTCTCCTCCACTCTTGTACACTGGCCACACTCTTCTGGACAGGGTCTTTGGGACATGGCGTCAGCGTTACCGTGGCTCTTCCCTCTACGATGTTCCGAGGTGAGTACTCCTGCAGCCTCTGGACCCAACGTGCTGTCTAGCCTTCCAGGTTCTTAAAGCTCAATAGCCAGGTTAGGGCGGAATGGTCAGTCCTCAGGTGGAATGGGTGACCGTACAGGTACTTGTGGAAGTGCTCCAATGTCTTTACTACCGCCAGTAACTCCCGTCGGGTGACGCAGTAGTTCTTCTCTGCCTTGGATAGCGTCTTGCTGTAGTAGGCTATCACCCACTCATGGCCGTCCTGGATCTGCGATAGGACACCTCCAATGCAATGGTCGCTGGCGTTGGTGTCCACAATGAAGGCGCCACCCAATTGTGGGAAACCCAAAATTGGAGCACTGCACAGGGTTTCCTTCAGCTGCTGGAAAGCGTCTTCGGCATCCTCCGTCCGCACATAAGGCCAGTGTTCCTCTGTCAGGCGGGTGCGGGGTTTGGCGATGTTGGAGAACCCCTTTATGAAGCGGCGGTAATAACTGCACAGCCCCAGGAAACTGCGCAGCTCTTTCTCATCCCTTGGGCGAGGCCAATCTCTCACGGCCTTTGTCTTCTCCGGGTCTGTGGCCACTCCGGTTGCTGAGACTATGTGGCCCAAGTAGTTAACTTCCTTGCGGAGGAGCTGGCACTTCTTCGCGTTCAGCTTCAAGTTGGTCGCCTGCAGTCTCTGTAGCACCTTACTCAGATTCTGGAGTTGATCTTCAAAAATCTTCCCGACGATGATGATGTCGTCCAGGTATAGCAGGCAGGCATCGTAAATCAGCCCTCTCATCACTGACTCCATGAGGCGCTGGAAGGTAGCTTGTGCGTTGCAGAGGTCAAAGGGCATAACCGTGAACTGCCAGAGCCCTTGGCCCGTTGAGAATGTGGTCTTTTCCTTGTCTCTCGGGTCTAGAGCTACCCGCCAGTAGCCCGACTTCAGGTCCAGGGTCGAGAACCACTGTGCACCAGCTAGCGTGTCCAGGGTGTCGTCAATGCGGGGTAAGGGAAAACAGTCCTTCCGGGTGACAGCGTTCAGTTTTCTGTAGTATACGCAGAAGCGCAGCTCGCCGTTCTTCTTCGTCACCAAGACTACAGGGGAACACCAAGGGCTCTCAGACTCTTCAATCACTCCCCTGGATCTGATGTCCTCCAGCATGTCTCGTACCGCCCCTTGCTTCGCCAGCGGAATGCGTCTATGTGGTTGCCGATTAGGCCGGGCGTCCCCGGTGTCGATGCGGTGAAGCACTTTGTCCGTGCGGCCGTAGTCACTATCACCTTGGCTGAAGACGCGCTGATACTGTCTTAGCAGTTGTCGAACCTTCTCCAGCTGTTCTGCGGTCAGGTGGTCGGCCGGCCTCTCCACTAAGCCTTCTAGCCGGGGCCCCAGGTGTTGCTTCGGCGCCGGCTCCTGTGTCTCGTCGATAGCTGTTACGCTCACCACGGGCTCGCACGTTCCCAACTCCGTCCCGGCCTGGACGTCGTGATCGGCGTCCGTTGGATTTAGCAGTCTCACGGGCACCTCTTCTCGGCACGGCAATGCCCTGGCTACACACAGTCCGTGTACAGGCGTATTCTGGTTCAGCATCATGTTCCTGGTTCTCTGGCCCTCCAGTCGCGCCGTCACCACCACCTCGCTCCTCGCGGGGACAACCACGTCTTCGTCCAAGACGACCCTGCAAATTCCAAGGTGCTCTTCGGGTTGACGAAGTAAAACCTCTTCTCCGTTAAGCCGCAGGACCTTCTTGCCGACGTGGACCGTCTCCTCATGGCTCCTGAGGGCATCCAGTCCCAGAATCACCTCCTCAGCCACCTTCGCGACGAACACCCACAGACGCACGGCACTCCGTCCCAAGTTCAGCTCCAGCAGGACCTCCTTCTCCACAGCCAAGGTGTCTCCCGATGCCAACACAAGCTGGTATGGTCGGCTCGGCTTCCTTGTCGGCAAACCCTTCGCCACGTCAGGTCTGATGATGGTCACGGCCGCTCCGGTGTCCACCAGCACGCGGCACGGCTTTCCTCTTATCCCAACCGTCCGCGATGAGGCTGTCATCCATACGCCAGCTGACGGCGCGCAGTGTCACTCGAGGGTATGGTGGTGGTGGCGCCGACGTGCCCTACTCCACGACGGCCCTTACTCGTTTTCCGGCTGCTCTTCCTGGTGTGGGCAGTCTCTCTGCAGGTGTCCGGGCTGTCCACACCCCGAACACAGGCCACTAGGTGTTCGCCGGCGTCCCTCAGCTGGTCTTCTGTCTTCGGCGTAGCGGACACTCCTCGTTCTCGACGTCGGGATAGCTGTTACTTTGGCCGCCTCCATCCTTAATGCCGCTGTCAGCGCCTCGTGGATGGTTTTATAATCACCGAGCATTAGGCGCTGACGAATCTCCGTGTCCCGTACCCCGTCGACAAAGTTGTAGGCGGCTTCCCGGGATACGAACTCCAGTGGCAGGTCAACCAAGGCCTTGCTAGCCAGCTGCTCAATCGCTATGGCGAACTCCTGCAGCGTCTCCCCCGGCTGCTGTGACCTTGCCTTTAACTGGCTGCGGTATGCTGCGGCTAAGCGGTGGTTCCCGAAGCGATTCTCCAGGGCCTCCCAGATGTCCTTGGGCGCCGCCGTTGTCTGTACCGCGTTTAGGACTTCCGCGGCCCGTCCCTGGAGGCTGGCTATTAACTGTGTGGCCTCCTCCGGTGACCATCTGTTGTGCTTGACCACTGTGTCGAACTGGCGGCGGAAGACCTCAAATGTTGACGCGCCGTCATATTTCGGAGGTTTGACGCGCGCGCCGATGTTGTGTCGCGTCCTGGTTCGTCAGCCTTCAAATCCTTCAGTCTCCTGCCGACGACGTCCTCCACCATGGCGTTCAGGGACTTGACGCTGCTGTCGGCCTTTCCCTCCAGGTTGTTTACGCGATTCGCGAGGTCTTCGACGTCTTCAACCATGGCGTTCAGGGACTTGGCGTTATTTTCGGCCTTTTCCTCTAGGTCATTGAAGCGGTTCGCCAGGTCCTCGACGCGCTCGTCCACTTGGCCCATCCGCTTGCCCAGCTCCGTCACGTCATCCCTCACGCCGGCCAACTGTTCCTCAAATTTGGCGGCGAGGACCTCGTTCGCCTCCTTCATTTCCGTGGCCAGACTGTCGTTCACTGCCCTCATTTCTGTGGTCAATTCGGCCATCTTTGCTGTCATTGTCGTGGCCTTAAGTTTCCGGGTACTAGCCTGCTTAGCTAGTAGAAGGTGTGCTAGATCACCAGGTGGCCCCACCGAGGTCATATCGGTAGTCTTAACCTTGAGTGTTGACGCGCGTAAGTGGCGTATCCACTTCCGTCCCGTCTTGTGTCCCTAGGACCAGATGGGGGGGCTTGTTAGGAAACTAGGTCTTGCCCTAATGGAAAGCCCCACGAAGGATGCCGGGCGCCCTTTAAGGGACAGCTCGGATAACTCCCTGGTTGAAAGAAGCCCGGGTCTTGTTCCTACGGGTTCAAGACTAATGGGAGTAGACCCTCTGGACTCAACTGACACCAGTGTGACTTTGTGGGTTCGTGAAATGAAAAGTTCAATTGCACCACTCAAAAATGTTCTTTATTTCCACCGACTTACAGTTGAACACTTGTCAATTACACAGAATTACGTAATGCACACAGTTACGATTCACCAGTTCGTCCGTTACAATTTCACTTGCACTCGTAATTACGTACAATCCTCCGAAGCACTCACACAGTCTTCTCGTCGTACACTAGCACTTCAAGCACTGACTGACTGACTGACTGACTCTCCTCCAGCTCGGCGTGTTGCTTATATAGGGTCAGCTGGCCGATCGAGAATGTTCTGGATTAGATGAAATATCCCGTAAGTTCGAGAAATCAAGGGCAGCGGAAAGAGACGGCACGATAATCTTTTTTTCCCAGCCACCCCTTGTTACCACTATAAGACAAACGAGGGGGCATGTCCGAGTGCCTCCGTCTCCTGCTGCTGCCCTCAGCTGGTTCTATAGGGTGTTCCAACGTTCGGGTGACAATATATATATACTTGGGCCCAGAAATAAAATGAGTTTGTTATGATACAAACATAGCAGACTTACCAAACCACCCATGTACTTATAAAATCATCACCTTTACTGTGAAAACTCTGAAGAAAGTTTTAGGTGATGGTTCTACAGTCAATGTAGATAAGTAAACAATTTCTTGCACTGCACTATATCCTGCTGCCTTCTCATCAGTTCTTTCCATGTTGCATTCTGGGGAGGCAGTTTGAGGGCAACTGCTACAACACTGCAGACATCTCCATAGGCATGTTGAAAACTTAGGTGAATTTCATTTGATTTTTTTCTCCTTAGCTAGGAATTTAATGGTAGCATGAACAAAACATCAGTATCTATATATGGAAGAAGCTAAAAACAGTGATGTGTTAAGATGTATTAACACAGACTGGTGTACACTCCCCTGAACAAACATATGAACATATAGTAAACGCAGCCAAAAACAACAATTTCAATAGAGTAACAATCAACAAGAAAATTACAAAAATATACCAAAGATACCACAGATTTCATCCAAGAAGTAAAACAATTGTCATTCACATATCCAAAAACATTTTACAAATTTAAGAAGATTTTCATTAAACGCTACATCAGCCTAACCCCACACAACAAATTCAGCATAAAGAAATTGCTTTATAATAGATTAAAAGACCCTATAGGTACCACAAGGCAAAAAAGCTGGAATTTACAAAATCAATTGTTCCGATCAAACCGACCAGTCATGCATGAGAATTGGACACACGGGAAAGATCTTCATTTTGAAACACAAATTAATTATGTTAATAAATCATCAATGAATTTTGATTTCCTGCTAAGTTCTCCTCAGGAAGTACATTACACGGCCACAATACAAACAACACCGGTCAGTTGGACATGTGAACAAAGATTAAAAACCATCATTAATAGTAAAATTTTAACAACTGCAGAACAAAAAACTATCAAACCGGACAACCCAACCATTGCAAGACTATATGGTTTGCCTAAAATACACAAACTCAACATACCCTTGAGACCCATTGTAAATAATATCAACACTCCTACTTACCTTCTGGCAAAATGGCTGTCCAAAAAATTTCAGTCCTTTCCACAATTCCATACTCTGAGCATAAAAAACTCTTTAGACCCGGTAGAAAATATTCAAAATCTTAAACTAAAACCTCATGACACTTTAGTATCCTTTGATGTCCGCTCCCTCTTCCCTAGCATTCCATTAGACAAACTTTTGATTCAACTGAAAAAATGGCTAAATTCTATTAACCTAGATGCCAGTGCAATAGAAGAATATTTGGCAATGACTGAAATATATATACATCAAAATTATTGTGTTCGATGGAAAATATTATAAACAAATTTCAGGACTAGCTATGGGAAGCCCGCTATCACCATTTTTGGTCAATTTATACATGAGCTTTTTCGAAACACATATAACTAAAGCCTTCCCTCATATTTTTAAAACATGGAACAGATACGTAGACGGCATCTTTGCAATAGTGCCCTACAAACAAATAGATGATGCTTTGAAATTACTCAACCTGCAAGAACCCAGCATACAATTCACAGTAGAAACTGAAGAGGACTGTACTCTTACCTTTTTTGGACCTTAAAATCACAAAAAGCAATGAAAAACTAGAATTTGGTATCCATAGAAAAGCAACACACACAGATAATTACATCAAAGCAAATAGTTTCAACCCAATTCCACACAAACATGCCACCATCAACAGTCTCACACACAGATTAGTAAATCTACCCCTCAGCTAGCAAGAATATCAAAACGAATACCATCAAATCTTAAAAGCTGCAATTAAAAATGGATATGGAGAAAACCTTGTAGATAAAAAACTAAAATCATTCAATCTTCAAAAGAGATTAAAACAGATCACAGCTCTCACACCAATAAAACAAGAAATTGCTAAATTTACTTACCACCCCTGGGCCGCAAAAAAGTTCCAAAAAATATTCAGGAAATACAATATAACATTGGCACCAAAAAACAATTACAACATTAAAAATCTACTTAATAGTAATAATACTGATAAGATAAAACCAGAGGAAAAATCAGGCATTTACAAGATTAAGTGTAAAGACTGTGATAAAATTTACATAGGGAGGACAAAAAGAAACATAGGCACTAGAAAGAAAGAACACTTCAGGCACTTAAGATACAAAAATATTGATATTTCCGCAATAGCAGCTCATTTTTTGTCTGAAAATCATGAAATTGAAGATAGCACCGAATTACTAAAATACGTACAAAAACATAGTGAACTCGTCATATGGGAGAAAATATATATAGAAAAACATAAAAACCAACTAATGAACTTTGAAATCCCACCAGAAGAGAATCCCACATTTAAGTTCATCACTAAATCAACAGATTGCAGTAGCAACTCCAGAATTACCCACACCACTGGATCAAGCTTTAGTCGCATAAGAGCCAAAGATGCAAACAATGATTTGCGAAACATGTCCTCAAAATAGGTACGTAAGTGAAGCCGATGTGTAATAAATACGACTCATCTATAAATTAATAAATAGTAAGTGGAGTTGGGTGTAAACATAGTGACTCATTAATCAAACTCAAAAATGTGTTAGTGTTACTAGTACTGACTCATCTTAGGTAAACACATACAAATACTGCCTGCGGTGACATGGCAGAAGCCAATGACATCACAGTCTTGCAGTTGTTTTTGTTATATTGTTGACTTTCAGTGTGACTCTTATACTTAGTAGACAGAAAACCCAAAAAATTTGATATCAAGACTTCACCTGACACAAATTTTTAGGTCTTGTATGTGTGTCCATGTATCTGTGAACAGCATAGTGTTAAATAACATGTCTCTAGCGTTCCACTGCATAGAGAGTTGCAGGTTCGAGCCCTGCCTGGGGCATGGGTGTTTGTGTTTAATGCATGTGTGTGAAACTACAAAAACTAGCAGTAAAACAACGGAAACAATAATTAAAAAAACAGTTAAAGAAGGAAAAGAAATTTATATACATAGATAGATATATTTTATATAAAAAAATAACAAAATCATCATCTTCCAAGAACAGTTCAATCCCGAAGTACACAAAAATTGATCTCATTGAAACATGCAATTTATGTTAAGTCAGATTATGTAAGCAATGTTAATTAATAGTAAGTCATTCATTTTGTTTATATCTTGGACATCATCTAGAATATTCCCTTGTACCTATAATAAGCTAATGTTATTGTTTGATTAACAGGAACTAGATAGAACAATTAGGTTTTGTAAGTCATGTGTTTTTAATTTGCTTGCCCAGATGGCTGAAACAAGAGGCTCGGCTTTTGGAGTTGGATGCACTTATCAGGTCAAATTTGAGCCTGAATAAAGCTGAACCAGAGAGATGCATGGAACATCTCAATGAACTTTCTAATCTAGTAGTTGACCCACTCATGTTGAAGAAACATCCAGGAGTTGTGGATACCATTAAGAAGGTTAGCAATCTTCTCTCTTTTAACATTTATAAGAAATATTTTTAACTTGACTTCACTTTTCTTGTGTTATAATTAAAATTCTCCAGGACTAGTATATTAATTGCAATAATTGTATCTTCAGTTTAGTGATTGTGTTGGTACACTTGGTGATGGATTATTTGTCACTATATTGCCAACTACTGGAACATAAACACATTATCAACATTATTTAAGTAATGGCTTTAATACAGATTTTGTATACAAAATTAAGAAATTGAAATGTCAGGAATTGTAAAAGATGTTTCTATTCTCAAGAAAAAAGATTATTATATTTTTAAAGCTATATTTATCATCCTAGAGCTAATTAAAATTTTATAACAGTTTTTAAAGAAAATGGCATAATATTAGTTCCTCAATATAAATACAGTATTGTGACTAAATGACAACATGAAGTTGTATGAAACATACTTCATTTGTCAGTAGAATTGTTAGCTCAATAGTAACTGGCAATCACTTCTGGATAGGAAACCAGGAGATCCGTGGTTCAAATCTCGGCCGTGGCATTGAATTTTTCAAGTTGACTATCTATCCAAAACCTTGGCTTATATACAACTAGTGTGAAGAAATGATTAATTTGCATCAATTAACTTAAATACAGATGTTCCTTTATGTCTCTGTTGCATACACCAGTTTACAGTGCTCATATATCTCATTCACTTTTAGACTGGTCATTCACAACTTTGACACTCACTGGTTAACTCAACTAAACTCTAGTCTGGCTTTCGCATTCCCTTTTATAATTAGTGGGTTGAAGAAGGAATGTTTCAGAAACCAAAATTTTGTGAATCAAAGAAATGGAATATTGTCAAAGTCGAATCTTCTAGATTTGTTGAAATTGAACCATCTAGAAACATTCAGCTCAATACAACAATTAGGCTTATACTTCTGTCTTCATGATGCCAGCTCCCTTCACAGTTGACAACAAAAACAGTGAAATTTGATGACACTTAATTGTTTAAGCAATCAGTTTTCCAAATAAATGGCTAAGATAGAAAGCATAAGTTGTTTGTTTTACTAATGATGTAAATAATTGTTTTACAGTTGAGAAGATACATTGGCAACGTTCCTCAGTGGGATATGGACGAGGATCAAGCAGTAAGTTGAATTTCATAGAAATTAGTATAACATTTGTAATGAAATCAACATATAATTCTTATTAAATTTAAGGGTAAGTTGATTAATGTCACTAAACAACACTTTTAAATTTCCTGGAACATGTTTCGGAGGCTACTTTCCTCCATTGTCAACCAGACATTGACTGGCAACACTGTTTTCAACACTTCCATGAAAGGAAGTCATTAATTCCCACTTTTTCTAATGATATAAAATGCTAGCTCTAGGAATTTTCCAAAATACTACAGAGTTTAAAGCCTGGTCCCTAATTAACTGAGAGGAAAAACAGAATGAGAATGGAAAACCAAGTTCTGCATGGAAGAGTTGTGATTCACGATATGTAATTCTCAAAATAATTTTAAATGCTGCTATCACTAAAAGACCTGTTAAGTATTCTAGATAATTAATGTTTTTGATTTTGTGATTAGAAGTTTGAAACGGTGAAGTGAAACAATAAGTTGAAAGGTTACTGACTCAGATTTGTGACCTTAAATTAAAATGTGATACATGTTTAAGAAACTATTGCTGAGGTTTCTCAATAGACTTACTTCAGGTGTGGCATAGCTGATTATTGTGTTTGTTTATGGATAATGCATTTCTGCTTTCAGTGTTCCTTTTCTTTTTGTTTTGCATTAATAAACTGAGATAACTTACCTGAAGTGAGCCCTCTTGCATATGAGGATGATTAGAAGTAATAGATGGTACTGCTAAGGCAAGTTGCTGCTATCATTTATAACAATAAAGTTGAAATACGCACACACCATGCAAAAGGAGGGTAACTACATTACTTGTCTTTGCTGTACGCTGCGATGGATTTCTGTCTGTTCCTACACTTGATGATATGGTATTGATCATAAAATTGCAGGCAGAACATGCACACACACATGTGATTTGGTTCATGGAAAAACTTTTCACCTTGTAGTGAAAACCCTGGATTGCCAGTCTTGTCGTGTACATGCCGCATTTCATGGTTAGCTTCTGTCCAAGTCCTGTCTTGCATCGTACACATTGCATAGAAATCCTCCGGTATGTTGCTTTCTGCTCATGCAGGTCTTGTAGAAGTTATTTGAAGGTTTCACTAGCAGGAAGCATTAGCTCGTATCTTAGATCCTCTATTGGAAGGTCTCCCTGGTAAGCTCGCACACTAGTCTTGATCTTGAGTTCTGTGGTACTCCTAGAGCTCTCTTCAAGTATCTAGCTTTTACTCGCTCTGGTTCTTCCATCTGTTTGTATGTGAAGATTCTCCCACTTATTCTAGACCATACATCAGGACGGGTAGTATCTGTAGTAAACAGGTTTGTAGCTGTGCTGATCGATAGTTGTGTGATGTTGCTGATTTCATTCATAGTATAGTTGCTGCTACTGCTCTCACTGTGATGAGTAGACTGAAACTTTTTCCCATTGTCTGGATTGTGATGCCTAAATATTTGAAATTATTTGCCCTCTTGAATAAGTTGTCCTTGCATTTGATGTTATCTGCTTCGGTGAGTCTTCTTCCTTTTCTGACCCCTACCAGTTCTGTCTTTTCTTTGTTTATCTTGATATTGTTCCACTTCGCCCATTTACTTAGTTATGTCTATTGCTGACTGTCTATATCTGTCTCTGCAATGGCCATGTCATCCGCGTATATGTATGTGCTTGTTCCTGTCATTCCTTTCATGACATCTTGCATGAGGACGTTGAACAGAATAGGGCTGAGCATGTCATCTTGGAGGATACTGTTTGACTGTGTCAGCCAATCGGATATACCTACTCCATCTTTCTGGATGTGGTTTTCTGCTAGGATATTCAATATCAGGATCGTCGTACTCATTCTGCCAATTAGTCCCTCCAGTTTGTCTTTTAATATCCATCTTTTGACCAGATCAAAAGGTTTCGAGTAGTCAACAAACACCACATATAATTTTCCAAGGGTTTTCCTATTGTCTGCCTTATTTGGTCCAGCGGGTTTTCTACTGCCATGATCATGGATCGTCCCCTTCTGAAACCGAAGTGTTCCTCTGGTAGATGAGGTTCGGGTTTCTCTGCCCGTCTTTTGGCAAGGATTCCCTTTAGGAGCTTCAATGTTGTTAGCTCCAATGCTATTTCTCTGTACACTTGAGGTTAATTTTTTATTTCCTCCATTCGTCCAGTATGCTTCTTAGTTCCATGCATTTATTTAGAAGGGAGGTCCATATCAACAGGAATTCTTGCACTGTCTGTTTTAAGTGTTCAAAACTTATTTCATGTAGTCTTGGTGCTCTGTTCTTCATTTTCTGCACACTCTCACAACTTCGTCTTTGATGAAGATCTCATCAGCCTGTCGAGACCAAGGTACCTTGATTGTGGGTCTTGTTTCTTTTGAACAGATAACTTCTCTTATGTGTTCCATGTTTCCATGCGGTTACTAGGTTGGATTTTCTGCCTTTTCAGTCTTAGGGCTTGGTTCATATCTTTTTCTGCCTCCTGTACCATTTACCTTTCTTCTTCCATATATTGCTTTCTCTTCACTCTTATGAGGTCCTTTTAGGTGCTCTGTTCTTGTTGGGAGGCTTCAATGGTTGTCTTGCTACCTACCCTCTAGCTTTATGTAGTATTTCCAACGTCAACTTTCTTTGTTCATAGCATTCTCTGTCGAACCATGGCCTCGCTCTTCTATTTGTGTTTTGTGTGTTGGCACCCTTTATTATACATATTGTCAGCCATGTAGCAGCCTCATCAATATTTCCTGTTTGTATCACTCTTTCGACTGGACCTTTTTCTGTCATTCCCCCCCCCCCCCCCCCCCCGTAGGGGAAGGGATCCGTCCCTTTTAGCTGCCAAAGTGCGGGCGCTACAGACCCCTAGCACTCGTGGTACCTCTGACGTTACTAGAGGAACCTCGGGCCGAACATAACGAGCCCCTCCCGCATGGGAGTTGTTCGGATTGGGTTGGTCTCGAGGGGGCAGTTGGTTCCCGTCACCCACGGGCAATTGGGTACCTCCGGCCAGGTCGCCAGGGCCGCCCGGAGGGGGCAGAGGGTTGTCTTATAAGTCCCGGGGACTAGCCTGCAGAGCTAGTAGCTGGTGAGCTAGACACTGGCGGCCCTACCAAGGTTATTTGGTAGCTGGTTCATTAAGGACTGGCGCGTATGTGGCGTATCCACATCCGTCCTGTTTGCCGTAAGGCAGACGGGGGGGCAGCTTATAAAATAGGTGCTGTCCTAATGGAAATAACAGACGAGGCCCGGGTTCCCGGTCCTACGGGGCTGGGGCTTATGGGAAGTAGACCTCGGCGAGTATGTCATTTTCCCCTTGATTATCTCCATGTCCAGTTTGTATTAAGTGTTAAATTTTTCCTTTCTTCTATTCTTCTGGTTCTGTCATTTTCTGTATCACTTACTACATTCACCAAAACAAGTTTGGTGTTGATTCATAGGTTAATTTGACAGACAATTCAGATAGTAGTTGAACATGTTTTCACTAAAATGGCAAAAGTGCGGTATTGTTTAAAGATTTGCATTTTACTTTTGGATGGAAAAACTTGTGAGGAGATAAAAGCTAAATAAATTGCTGCCAATGGCAACATTTAGATTTTGATTCAACAACTTCAAATGTGTCCTAAAATCCATTTTTGATGAGTATTCAGGATGTCCGGTAGTTGTGGTTACCGAGGAAGTCACTGAAAATATCCCCAGCATGATTCTTGTTGATTGTGGCAGAGTGGATTGGGTACAGAATTCATATTTTGTGTAAGTTAAGGATGTAAAAGTTGTCAGCTCAATGGGTGCCAGGTTTGCTTATATTGGCAAGTGCAGCTTTCAGCTTAGAAGTTGTGTTTGGAACTATCAAAGAACTTTCCAAGTCAAGTTGTCACCATCCATCGTTATACCCCAGAAAGCACACAAAATCAAAACAATGGGTTTTTTGTGGTGAATCTGCTCCCCAAAAAAGTAAAATTGTAAAAGTGATGGTGACAATTTTTTGGAATGAGAAGGGTGTCTTGGAAAAAGGAAAAAGGAAAATTGATTACTAGATATTATTACAATGGGTTATTGACCTGATTTAAGAAGTGGGAGACATTCCAATGCACCAGCACATTTGTGTAATGTCTCCCCATATTCACCTGACCTGCTTCTCTGCAAGTTCTCCTTGTTTCCAAATATGAAGAAATGGCTTGTGCAAACAAAGAGGTCATTAATACAATTTTGAGTCAAACTAATACTCAATGCTCCATTTATTGCTAGTATTTACCTAGAACGCGTTTCGTTAGGATCTTCCTAACATCATCAGCTGTTGTCGACTAATAGATGCCGGTTCAGTGAACTCCCTGGAGGTGAAAGGTGCGTCTCTGTCTGTATCTTGATGAGCTTGAAATTTGGGTTTTCTTTAAAGGTAGTATCGAAATTAAACAATTTACTTTCATATTTCTTTATAAAGATTTTTTCCCACGTGGTTAATGCAGCTGGACCTTGGACACTTTTTAGTAAGTGAATTTCTCGTTCTAAGTCATGATTTTCCTTCCAAAAATGGTACGCTACCGCCGATTTATCTATTTCTTTATTCCTGATGTTCCTAAAGTGCTCTTTAAGCCTAATGTTCATGTTCCTTTTTGTTTTTCCAATATAGAATTTGTCACAGTCCTTGCAATTTATCCGGTACACTCCTGATTTTTTGCCTGTGGGTATCTCCTTTGTATTATGTGATTTCAAAAGGTGTTGTACACTAAATTTGTTCTGTGGGGCCAAAGTAATATTGTGTTCTTTGAAGACTTTTTGGAAAAGGTGTGTAGCTCTGGGATGATACGTACATTTTCTGTATGAGGTTTCATTGCTAATTGGGGAGAGAGTAGTTACTTGTTTGCATCTTAGTTGTCTTTTGAATTTATCTATTTTCTTGTTGACCAATTCAGCACTGTATCCATTGTATTCTGCAATGTGAATGATATTATTGTACTCTTTGTTATATTCTATCTTGTTTAAAGGTACATTAACCAGCCTGTAAGTTAAACTGTTGATAACAGCATGCTTGTGTTGTTTTGGGTTATATCCATCTGATTTTATGAAATTTTCTGTGTGTGTTTCCTTTCTGTGTATGCCAAATTCAAGTTTATTATGTTTTCTGGTAAGTTTCAAATCTAAGAAAGGGATTTCATTGTTTGTCTCTTTTTCTATGGAGAATTTTATTGCAGGATTTTGTAAATTAAGTAGTTTTAATGCATCATCCACTTGTTTCTCATTTATTATTGCCCAAATGTCCACATATCTGTACCAATGCTTAAAACTTAGTGGGAATGCCTTTGTGATGTGCGTTTCCAAAAAGCTCATGAAGAGGTCTGCCAAAAATGGGAACAATGGGTTGCCCATAGATAGTCCTGATTTTTGTCTGAAAATTTTTTTATTGAATGTAAAAAAGGACTGTTCAATGCAAATATTGGTTAATTGAAGGTATTCCTCTATGACGTTTTGGTCTATTTGTAGGGACTGAAGCCATGTTTTCATGTACTCTATGAGTTTGTCTCTCGGAACACTTGGGAACAAGGAGATTACATCAAAGGATACCATTCGGTCGGTGGGAGAAAATTGTAGATTTTTAGTTTTGTTGATGAATTCCAACAAATTTTTAATACTGTGGCTTTTGAATTTTGGTAGCTCCTTAAATTTTTTGTTTAACCATTTGGATAGCTTGTAGCAGGGAGTGCTTATGTTGTTAATGATTGGGCGCATCTTATTTCCTGTTTTATGAATTTTGGGTAATCCTATATGTTAGCTACTGTAGGGTTGTCTGGTTTTAAACTTTGTTTAATTTCTTTTGGTATGATTGTTTTATCCTTCATTGTTTCATTTAACTGTTTTACACACATATTTAAAGGGTCAGACTTTATTTCCTGGAATTCATCACTTGCCAATAAATCTGTCATATTTTGGAATCTGTCATCATTTTGGAAGAAAAATCATGACATAGAACGAGAAATTCACTTACTAAAAAGTGTTCAAGGTCCAGCTGCATTAACCACGTGGGAAAAAATCTTTATAAAGAAATATGAAAGTAAATTGTTTAATTTCGATACTACCTTTGAAGAAAACCCAAATTTCAAGTTCATCAAGATACAGACAGAGACCTCCAGGGAGTTCACTGAACCGGCATCCATTAGTCGACAACAGCTGATGATGTTAGGAAGATCCTAACGAAACGCGTTCTAGGTAAATACTAGCAATAAATGGAGCATTGAGTATTAGTTTGACTCAAAATTGTATTAATTTTGTGCTTCATTGTATCATAGTCCTTAAACAACGGAAAGAGGTCATTGTTAGACTTCTGGGTATTTTAAAGAGTTGACAATTCCTGTTTTTGGGGTGGTTAAGGAAATGGCAGGAAGCGAACTCTCTAAAAGAGGACTCTTGAAATATAATTTTTTATTACTGTTTTTGGAGAAATTTAGTAATGGACTACAAATAGTTTTGTTTAAACATTGGCATTCTTCATTCCTAACACAGATATTACCCGGGACATATAGGAAGATACTTGGCAGTGGAGGCACAGTTATTTGTTTACACTGTATTGCTGGCTATCAGAGGGGAGGAGATGTAAATAGCATGTTGCCAAAATATGTACTTCTTGAAATGTGCTACACCAAGGAGCAAAACAAAATTTACTTATTTAATTCTGATGTGAAGATTCCAATTCCTGCATATGTGTTTCACTTGCTGTACTGAGAGCTTCCATCTGTGGTGATGTCATAAGTTATGTCCGTAGAACTGACGTCATCTCTGGAATGCATAAAACTAAGGTATCTGCTTCCTCTTGATCACACATTGATTACTATTCTGTTTCTTCTTCCATTAAGGCATCTTGATCCAGTATTCTTATTCTTTGGACTTATGCCCGATTTCACCAACATATTGTCACCCTGGCGGTAGACTTGCGAAGCCGATGAATAAATGATGGCCGGTGGAGATTCGGAAAACTTTGAGGCCGATCGTTACCGGAAGCGAGAGACAGTTGAGTGCAATGGCCTGATATCGTGCAACTTAAATGTTCTATTGTTTCTCGCTACAAATCCTTTAATTTGGCTCCAAATAAGCTCAATTGGATTTAAAATCCAGTGATATGGTGGAAGCCTGAGTACCTCATGACCAGCTGACCTTGCCATTTCATCGGTTACGTATTTATCACAATTACTGGCATGCTTTACTACAAGTTCCAGTAGTTCCGCCTTAATAAGGGATTCATTTATAACTTCATTTTTTGCACGCAGCCACTCAATAATGTCTTGTTTCTTCCAGGATGTATTTGGTTTCTTTTCGACACGAACGCTGTGGTAAGGAGCATTGTCCATCACAATTATGCTGCTTGGTTCCAGTTTTGCTAACACACTTGCAAACCACTGCTGAAACACATCTCCATTCATATCCTCATGGTAATCACCAGTTTTCTTTGACTCAAACAGCAGTAGACCATCTTCCGCAAAACCTTGATCACTTCCTATATGAGTGACAATCAGTCTTCGGCCTTTTCTACTGGGATTTTTTAAACTTAATAGTCGTGTCACGCCATACTTTACTTGTCGTAAGCCCTTCATTCACCCATGTCTCGTCAAGGTAGTATATTTTGCGATTTGTATCCCGGTACTGTCTGATTGTCCTTAAATAACGTCTTCGCCACACAGCAATATCGTCTGTCTCTCAGCACATTTTTCTTGCCCCTTTTTTCATTCACAAACCCCAGCTGTATAAGCAATCTATACAGACTAGATCTGCTGAAATTTGGTAAATCTGCATCCTTATTTACAGCAGACAAAATGTTATTTATGTTAGTTCGTTTCTAAAGAAAAAACTATGCACATGACGACGTACAGCAGTTTTAACGAACTCATCGCATTCTCCGAGCACGCGCTTTTCTTTATTCCTGCGTTTGCCTGGAGTGGTAAGTTTTCCTGTTTTCTCAACTTCACGTTGCGATGTTCCTATGGACCTAACACTCACACCTGTAAGTTCGGAGCACAACTGTTTGACTTCTCTCACTGACAAAGACTGATTCTTCTCTGTGAGTGCATTAAACACATGCAACACAATTCTTTTTTCACCGTTTTGTAATGGTTTACCCTTGCAATGCTTTAGCGAAAAACTGGCGGTAGACTCTGCCATTATACATATAATAAGTACACGCACTATAAACGATGGATAAAATAACGTATCTCTCGCACTCGCACAGCACACCTTCGAATGACAATACATGACTAATCCAGTTCAAAACAAGGTCAGTGATAAAAGTCATATAAACAAATATGTCATCACTACCGCTAAAGCACGTGCTATTGTGTCATCTGAAAGGCAGGCCTAGATGCAAAGGAACCTCCTCTTTACTTCGTTTAAGAATTAACATGCATTTCAGATAAATTAACTCTGTTGCATAATATATTTAATTGAAACAGTTATGAAAGTAAATATTTGACAATTCTCTTTCAACTTATAAAGATATATCACCATGTTAAATAACGAACTAATTTTTACGGCAAAACAGTCTGTACCACAACAGCAGCCAATGAGAGGAGATGAGGTCACGTAACCGTTAAGAGATTACGGGGCAAGCTTACGTGAAACAAGGTATAGACCATGTTTTTCTCCTTGCCGAACTGGAAAACATTTTGAATCATTCTGAATAATCCTGCTTTAGGAGTTTACAATGCTCCGAGGTGACTTTTTTGGTGTTTCCATGTTTAAAAATTATTATTAGAGACACTTACTGTAATATGATACTACTACAGTACTGTGGAACTCATATGTCATATAACAGTTAACAGCTACATTAATAACCTAATACATAGCCTATAGCCAACCATCACTACACATAGTTCCTACTACAGCTACATGTAAACAAAGCTCAAGCTTTAGTTAATTGATGGAAATTATTCATTTCTTCAAAATTTGAATTTTTCATGTTGACTCTATCAAAAACCTTAACCTAACCATGGCTAGTGTGAAGAAATGATCCATCAATTAACTTAAATAATAAGAGTTAAATGATGAAGCCTGAGAACCAAGCACTTACAAACGGTGTATCTTGAATGCGAGAGCCCCTAGTGTCTTACCGGGAAAAAATACGAGTCGAATGGAGAATTTAATGACAGGATGGCATGTTGACCATGGTAGCTCAATGGGTTAGAGCAATTGGACAAAAACTAGGAGATCTGTGGTTCAAATCCCAGCCATGGCATTGAATTTTTCATGTTGGCTGTATCTATCAAAGCTCAAGCTATTCGTCCTGAGTAATACATATTGAACCAACCTCATAAATAGTTGATGTACTTCTCATATGCCTAAAGGATAAAAGTTTCCTGTTTATTCTAGCCATTTACGTTTATAGTTCATGCTATGAAGCAGAGAGTATGGATTAAACTGTATATAGCCTAGAAAGTGATGTTTGGATATTTCTTACTCAGTCTTAGAGGTTCATCAAACAGAAGATAGTACATGCAGTATTGCAATTAGGATGAATAAATGAGATTAATGTACATTAAGCTCTCACAGCTGAAAACCAAAGATCCATGATTCTTTCTACTTCTCAGTTTCTGTGCATGTTAATGTGGAAGAAAGAAGCATATAGATATCACAATTGTTTTGTAGATATTTTAATTAAAATGTTTTTTTGTTTGTTTTGCAGTCACATTTTGCCATAAATGCTGCGAGAATTAGAGATAAAGCTGATCAGATTTACAACAAATTCAAGGTATGTGCCTTTTAAAATGCCTTGTCTTACAAAAGCTTATCTGTGAAAGAGTTAAATTTTACTGTGTGGATAATGTTGTTTCAGGCTTTGTTCACGATCCCAGAAGGCCTGACATTTGGGCAAGTGTTCTCAGATAAACTGGTAACATTTAGGGAACGGATCAGTCAACTTAGTCAAGATAAGCTGGTTTCACTTACTGAGGATCCGACAGGTACCAGTGGTTCATCTTTTTAGAATAAGGAAAAGCTCCACCCACCCATCCTACCCCCCTACACCACATTGTTGTTAATTGCACTAGTGTGCTGGAATTTTGTTCCACATACTGTTTTATTTGTTTTAAAGCATTTCAATAAGTCAATTGACATAGTATGTCACTTTGAAAACATTCGATCTGTGTTTGAATCCCTAGCAGAACTGCTACAATAAAGACAACAGCCACTGTTATGGTTTCTATTTTCTTGCAAAATGTTTTCTTTCTTCCCCCCCCCCCTTCCCCGTTAATTTATGTTCTCCAACAATGTCATATATGATCGTGGTATGTTCTTAACTGGCGTATGCTATTATTATTATTATTATTATTATTATTATTATTATTATTATTATTATTATTATTATTATTATTATTATTATTATTATTATTATTATTATTTTATTATTAAGTTTAATGACAGTGACACTGCTGACAACTTTCAAATATTTATAGTATAATAATGCATGCTGATTAAAATAAAAATTATTTCCAGTCTTTATTTTCAATGCACATAGGTATTCTTTTTTTTTTTCATTTACGTCCGCCCCAACGTTAAGTTATATTGGACAGTGAATGAATTGGGTGAAGTGATGCTCAAATGAGTCCAGGGTTCATTGAGCTTAGAGTTACCTGACATTCGTCTTGAAGGATAAGGGAAAACCCCAGAAAAAGCCTTATCTGGGTAACTCACCCTGACCGAGATTCGAACTCGGGACCTCTTGAACGTGAATAGATATTCCTTTATTTAACTGCTTCGCCAATGGCCATTTAAATCCTTCAGGGGCCGGAAACGGTTACCCAATAAACAGAACAAGACATTTAAATTGTTAAATGCTCTAAAAATGCATCATAAATACAATTCCGTATCTTCTGTATTTATTAAGTTATTTAAACGAAACAAAAACTGGTTTAAAACCCATTTAAGGCAGTATACATCTACAGTAACAATAAAGTAGAGACCACATTAATAAATCGTCGAAATTTCACTACTTTGTTTCACTGCAGCAAAAGCCATCATTTTGTTTTGTGTGTATGCGAACCAATGCCTGTCTGTTTAGCTATGCGAGCGACTTCTCCGATTCAAGTTTAGTTTATTTATGCTATACCAAGCGATAGTCATACGAGTATATGTTGCATTATACTGAAAAGAAAACTCTCTGTCAGCATCTGTTATTACAGTGTTTCTCAACCAAGGTTTCTGGTAGCCTTATGTAGCTGTTTTCGTTCAGTATTTTAGTTATTTATACTCTGTCTGTGTTCAAAGTGATTTCTTATAACTATCAAGAGCTAAATGAATGACACATTGGAAATTGTTAAATTTCAATGTTAACCATGGCTTATCCCCGTAATGTAGCAAATAAATTACCTTGCATATGATGTATACAGGCTTCTGATATTACTGTAGAAAATCTGGAATATTTGTTGTGCGATTATGAAGGAGTGGTTTAGGATATAGGTAGCAGTGACGTGTACTGGTCTACAGATGGCATGTTAGCTACTCCATTGTTTGGGGGAAGTGGCGGATCAAATATGGGTGATGTGGATCAGCTATTACTAGCTATCCCTCTTTACGAAAAACAGTTAAATGGTAAAAAAAAGTACTTTTATACCACTGGATGTAACCATGCACAATTGTTTGGTAATTTTCAGAGCTGTAAATCCATGCAAGACATTCATCTACCTGTACTTGCGCATATAAATAGCTCATAACCTAATTGAGTATTATAATACTCAGAGGTAAGGGGTAAGAAATTCACCACATCACCCCTCATACTTGAGAGAATACACTTTCCTAAAAGCATACCACCCACAACCAAAAAGGTTGCAACCATTTTGAAAATGTGTAGTGTGTTGCAAAAAAGAAATTCGCAAGGAAACCAATATTATTTGGTGTGAATCTGCAGATGTGCGCTTGGGTGTTTATCCAGGTTTGGAGGTGTACAATTCAAAAAGAAACCTTTAAGGGTACGTTTACATCCCTTATAGAACTAATTTAAATCTATTGTAAGATAGGAAGATTAAAATAATAGGCGTTATATGAGCACTAAATGCATGTATGCGCAGGACGTCTATACACGTCCATATCAGTTTGGGGCATTTTAACTTGGACGTCATATGACGTCCATATCGGTGAAAGGGTTATAGCATTACCACTGCCTGCTCTTTATGCAAACAGGAGTGTAAGAGTGATAGGATATGGAGCTATTTGAGGCAAATATGAATGAATACTGTCCAGCCATTCATCACAGCAAATCAAATGCTCTGGTACGACCCTCCCCTGGATATGCTGATTGCAATGAAAACCTTTTGTAACTAAGATATCATAAATGTAAGTGATGGAGTGTCAAAAAAACTGACTACAAATAGATGATAAATTTCAAAATGCATACAATCTGACTTCTATTCATTAGATGAGCAAATGTACACTAGCAAAGGGAAGTATTAATTGTGTGAATTAAATTTAACGGGAGTCGATTAATGACACTAAACAACACTTACTTTTAAATTTTTCCTGAACATGTTTCAGAGATATTTGAGTTTGATTTATGAGTCAAGTGACTCATAAATCAAACTCAAATATGAGAAATACTTCACTGTTAATAATGCTTCTGTTTTTAATATTAATGTTTCAGAGACTTTGCCTCTATCCTCAGACGGCCATTGACTGGTTCTCATTGGTGTAGTTGACGGTATTTTGTCACAGGTGGCGGTTCAAGGAACTTGCTGAACAAATCTTTCTGGGGGGATGTCGAAATTGAATACTTTGTTCCTATTTTTTGAAATGAAGATTTGTTCCCATGTGGATAGTTCTTGTTTTCCTTATGTATGTTTTAGTAGTTTTGGTTCTGGATTTATGTTGTGGTTTTTTTCCCAAAAATGTGTGATAACTGCTGATTTTGCTAATTGTTTATATTTTATGTTTCTAAAGTGCTCCTTTGCTCTTGTTTCTAAATTTCTTTTGGTTTTCCAATATAAATTTGACTACAGTCACTGCATTCAATTTGATATATACCAGATTTTTTTGTTAGATGGAATGGCATCTTTGATGTTTGAGCAAATTAGGTTTTTTAAGGAGAAATGGTTGACTGGTGCTAGTTGAGTGTTTTGTTTTTTGAAGACTTTTTTGAATTTATCATAGGCTCATGGATGGTATGTGAATTTTTTGAAAATCATATTAGTTTCTGCAGCTGAGAGGGTTGTGGTTTCCTTTAGTAGCTTCTTCTTTTTTGCTAAGTTCACTTTTTTGTCTACTAATGATTTGGGAAAGTAATTTTTTTTGTGCTATTTCAATTATTTTGATGTATTCTGTTTTGTATTCTTCTGCTGTGAGAGGGATGTTTACCAGTCTGTGTGCTAAACTATTGAAGATTACCTGTTTGTGGGATCTTGGGTTGTAGCCATTAGCTTTTATGTAGTTGTCTGTCTGTGTTGGTTTTCTGTAAATGCCAAAGAGTCATTAATCGACTCCCTTTAAATTTAATTTATCATAACAACACTGTTTTCAACACTTCCAAGAAAGGAATTGTGTGAATGTTCATTCTGGCACTTTAGGTGACTGTTCCTTGAAAGGGGGCGGGGGGAGGGAAAAAGAAAGGAATGATGAAGGTGGCAACACGTTCCTTTGTTAAATGCCACATTACAATATAAATGCATATTGTCCTTCCTTATTCACCTTGACAGAAACTCAGGGGATCCCATTACAACATGCTGGACAATTCTTTCACAAAATCATCTTGAAGCTTTGTTGCATATTGGACATAGTTGTCCAGCTTTGTTTCAGTAAATGACTTATGCCTATACCAATTCTATCGGATTGTTGAGTCAAATATGAGGTGGGCAGTGCTGCCCAATTCAGTGCACTTTTGTAGTTTATTTAATTGTGTTTGTGATTAAATAAACGGAATTTGCCTATTGGATAGCCAGCCATGTCTTACAGCATGATTATCTACTCCTTTGGTACAGAGTGTCACAACTAGAATCAATCTTGGGACTAAAAATGGCAAAAATCAGCATTTATTTCTGCATGAGAGTCAGATGGGACCTTAGATTTAGAGCAAAAAATAATTTTCTCTCTCAAATGAAAGCTGCATCAGTTGAGCCCATGGCATAAGACGAGTGACCCCATATTTCTTTGTACCTATAGGATGATGTTTATCTCAATTAACATAAACTAGAAGGATAAGGATAGTTTGTAGTCATATGATCAGATTTTTATAATTTACAATATACAATATTGTTTACAGAACCAGCAGCACAGAGTAGGTTGAATGATATAATAGCAGCAGATGAGGATAATGCACAGGCGGCTGAAGAAGAAATAATGAATGCTCCCGAAGAGATGAACGATGTTCCTGAATCAGAAGGAACATTGATACAAGTAAGTTATTCCCTTAGTAAATGTTGAAGTGATAAAGGAAACAAGTCAGCAGTGATGCGTTTCTGAGTATTTATCTCAAATAATATCCATTATCATTTTACACATGTTTAGGTTTTGTTGTACAACAAATTTTGGAAATACTTTAGAACATGTGATACGAGAAATCTTCTAAGTCCAAAGGCGAGTGAGTGTGTGAGGTTTGAGAGGTTATCAACAGCTAAGTCATTGGGCCCCAATGTTGTAGGTTCATTGCTAGACAGACCAGTGGTACTGGCACCACTAATATGTAAACTTTTTGGACGAAACTTGAAACATGTATTTCATGTCTAAGTGAATAAACCATTATTATTATTATTATTATTATTATTATTATTATTATTATTATTATTATTATTATTATTATTATTATATGATTTGGACAGTTGACAGCATTGGTAACAAAATATATTTAAATTTGAGGCTTAATATCATTAAAATTTAAATTAAGTAAATAAATATTATATTCTGAACTATCTTTTACAATCTAAATGCAACGAAACTAACTGGCAAATAATACATTGCTGTTTCCCACAATTGTGTAATGTCCGAAAGCATTCATCTGCTTTCTCTTAGGTTTTATCGTGGTCATCAGTTGAATAAAATTTATTGTTGTGCAAGAAGCAAACTTTGTGTGAAATTAAGTTTGTGTTTATGAACGCTGTTTAACTGCTGTGATTCTTAAGTGGCGCAGTGTGATTGGTCATGAATGTCCGCTTAATTTTGCTCAGAGGTTTCTTTATCAGATTTGAGATTCCTCACCAGCTTGACTTTCCTTCCAACAGAACCCATGCTAACAATTTTTAGCACAAAGAAAATCCCATTTTTCACTGTTGGCTTTGAACCTGCAACTTTGGGAACCCTTGGACCACAGAGAATGACATTTTTACATTTTTAGAGGTACTGTTGCAGATAATAGAAAACAGCTCGTCCGACACAAAGAACTTCCAGGAACTAATGGCAGACCTGCCCTTGGTTTTAATTAAACTTTAGGCTACGTAGAGTTTAATTACCAGTTTAATTAAGTTAATTGGGAGTCGATTAATAACACAAAACAACACTCACTTTTAAATTTTCCCGGAACCGGTTTCTGAGGCCTTCCCTCTATCTTCAGCCGGACATCGACTAGTTCTCATTGGTGTAGCTGGCAATATTTTGTCTTCGGTCTCCTCTGGTGGCGGTTCGAGGAACTTGCTGAACAAATCTTTCTGGGGGATGTCGAAATTGAATACTTTGTTCCTATTTTTTGAAATAAAGATTTGTTCCCATGTGGACAGTTCTTCTTTTCCTGTTGTATGTTTTAGTAATTTTGGTTCTGGATTTATGTTGTGGTTTTTTTCCCAAAAATGCGTGGCAACTGCTGATTTTTCTAATTGTTTGTATTTTATGTTCCTAAAGTGTTCCTTTGCTCTTGTTTCTAAATTTCTTTTGGTTTTTCCAATATAAATTTGACTACAGTCACAGCATTCAATTTGATATATACCAGATTTTTTGTTAGATGGAATGGCATCTTTGATGTTTGAGCAAATTAGGTTTTTTAAGGAGTAATGTTTCACTGGAGCTAGTTGAATGTTTTGTTTTTTGAAGACTTTTTTGAATTTATCAAAGGCCCATGGATGGTAAGTGAATTTTTTGAAGATCATTTTAGTTTCTGTAGCTGAGAGGGTTGTGGTTTCCTTTAGTAGTTTCTTCTTTTTTGCTAAGTTCACTTTTTTGTCTACTAGTGATTTGGGAAAGTCATTTTTATGTGCTATTTCAATAATTTTGTTGTATTCTATTTTGTATTCTTCTGCTGCGAGAGGGATGTTGACCAGTCTGTGTGCTAAACTATTAAAGATTGCCTGTTTGTGGGATCTTGGATTGTAGCCATTAGCTTTTATGTAGTTGTCTGTCTGTGTTGGTTTTCTGTGAATGCCAAAGTTTATTCTATTTTTATTTCTGATTATTTTTAGATCTAAAAATGGTAAATACTCGTCTTTTTCAACTTCTACAGTGAACTTGATGCTTTTTTCTTGAATATTTAAAAGTTTTAGTGCATCACTGATGTGTTTTTTTGGCACTATGGCAAATATGTCATCTACATATCTTTGCCAGAGTTTGAACATCCATGGGAAACCTTTAGTGATCCTTATTTCTAGTGCACTCATGTACAGATCGGCCAGGAAGGGTGATAAGGGGTTGCCCATTGCTAAACCAGAAGTTTGATGGAAATATTTTGTTTGAAACTGGAAGAAATTCTGTTCTATGCATAATTTGGTAAGTTCGATGTAATCTGAAATTTCAAGTGATGACATTCCAAGTGATTTGAGCCATTTTTCTATCAATGTTGGGAGTTGTTTAACTGGTATGCTGGGAAACAGTGATTTAACGTCAAATGAGACTAGTGTGTCTTCTTCATTTAGTTCAGTATCCTTAATGTGTTCTATAAGTTCATAGGTGTTTTTGATGCTTAGGCTATCGAATTTTGGAAATGAGTTGAATTTGTTTGTTAGCCATTTTGCAAGTTTGTATGTTGGTGAATTTATACTGCTAACTATAGGTCTCATTGTTGTGGATGGTTTGTGTATTTTGGGTAAGCCATAAAGTCTAGGTAAGGTTGGGTTATCTGGTTTAACTGCATATTTGTTTGATATTATACTTGATTTTGCTATTGTTTTTTCAAATGATTTTATGCAAGCTGTTAATGGATTTTTGTTAATGGTTTCATATTCACTGTTAGTTAGCATTTCTTCCATTTTTTCAAGGTAATCAGATTTATCCATTATGACTATTTTGTTACCTTTGTCTGCCTTGGTGTATATGAGGTTTTTTTTGTTTCAATGAACGGATAATATTTTGTTTGCTCTTCTGAACGGATCTGGTTTTTATTTCTTCCAAAATATTTTCACATTGGCTTTTAAGTGGGTTTTGTTTTGATACTGGTAGACACTGTGCCGAAATGTTTATATCTGCAATGTAGTCCTCAATTTCGTTTGAAAAACTTACGCAAGTTTTTAATCCTTTGTTTAGAAGACCTAATTCTTTTGTGGAGAAATTTTGATTTGATAGATTTACAACGTTTTCAAAGTTTTGCGTGTTTGTTTTTTCGTTTACGCTACTTGCTGTTTTGCATTTAGCGTGTGGACTAACTGCTGCAGGACTCAAGTTTGTATTTCCGATGTGTCTCTTATTCTTAAACTTTTTTTCGGTATGGTTTCGATGTGAAGAAAAGTTCATCAAATTGGTCAAGTTGTACTTTAGTTTTTCGGTTTTTGTTTTCATTTTCTTGCTTAGCATTGCCAAATAGTTTTGTTCGAAGTTATCCCACATCGTGTTTCCCAGTGTTTTCGTTAAAACTGAATGAAGTTTATAAAGTTTCAATTCCGTTTCTTCCAAATTTTTATAATGTTTATTGATTTCTAGCTGTAACACTTTTCTCTCAGCCGCTCTGTGTTGATTCCCGTAGCCTGGTTTTACTATCCTCAGGACAAATCGGGGTGTCACTTTATTTCGTAAACATAGCTTTATGAATTTTATGTTTGCAAAGCTATGTTTACGAAATAAAGTGACACCCCGATTTGTCCGGAGGATAGTAAAACCAGGCTACGGGAATCAACACAGAGCGGCTGAGAGAAAAGTGTTACAGCTAGAAATCAATAAACATTATAAAAATTTGGAAGAAACGGAATTGAAACTTTATAAACTTCATTCAGTTTTAACGAAAACACTGGGAAACACGATGTGGGATAACTTCGAACAAAACTATTTGACAATGCTAAGCAAGAAAATGAAAACAAAAACCGAAAAACTAAAGTACAACTTGACCAATTTGATGAACTTTTCTTCACATCGAAACCATACCGAAAAAAAGTTTAAGAATAAGAGACACATCGGAAATAGAAACTTGAGTCCTGCAGCAATTAGTCCACACGCTAAATGCAAAACAGCAAGTAGCGTAAACGAAAAAACAAACACGCAAAACTTTGAAAACGTTGTAAATCTATCAAATCAAAATTTCTCCACAAAAGAATTAGGTTTTCTAAACAAAGGATTAAAAACTTGCGTAAGTTTTTCAAACGAAATTGAGGACTACATTGCAGATATAAACATTTCGGCACAGTGTCTACCAGTATCAAAACAAAACCCACTTAAAAGCCAATGTGAAAATATTTTGGAAGAAATAAAAACCAGATCCGTTCAGAAGAGCAAACAAAATATTATCCGTTCATTGAAACAAAAAAAACCTCATATACACCAAGGCAGACAAAGGTAACAAAATAGTCATAATAGATAAATCTGATTACCTTGAAAAAATGGAAGAAATGCTAACTAACAGTGAATATGAAACCATTAACAAAAATCCATTAACAGCTTGCATAAAATCATTTGAAAAAACAATAGCAAAATCAAGTATAATATCAAACAAATATGCAGTTAAACCAGATAACCCAACCTTACCTAGACTTTATGGCTTACCCAAAATACACAAACCATCCACAACAATGAGACCTATAGTTAGCAGTATAAATTCACCAACATACAAACTTGCAAAATGGCTAACAAACAAATTCAACTCATTTCCAAAATTCGATAGCCTAAGCATCAAAAACACCTATGAACTTATGGAACACATTAAGGATACTGAACTAAATGAAGAAGACACACTAGTCTCATTTGACGTTAAATCACTGTTTCCCAGCATACCAGTTAAACAACTCCCAACATTGATAGAAAAATGGCTCAAATCACTTGGAATGTCATCACTTGAAATTTCAGATTACATCGAACTTACCAAATTATGCATAGAACAGAATTTCTTCCAGTTTCAAACAAAATATTTCCATCAAACTTCTGGTTTAGCAATGGGCAACCCCTTATCACCCTTCCTGGCCGATCTGTACATGAGTGCACTAGAAATAAGGATCACTAAAGGTTTCCCATGGATGTTCAAACTCTGGCAAAGATATGTAGATGACATATTTGCCATAGTGCCAAAAAAACACATCAGTGATGCACTAAAACTTTTAAATATTCAAGAAAAAAGTATCAAGTTCTCTGTAGAAGTTGAAAAAGACGAGTATTTACCATTTTTAGATCTAAAAATAATCAGAAATAAAAATAGAATAAACTTTGGCATTCACAGAAAACCAACACAGACAGACAACTACATAAAAGCTAATGGCTACAATCCAAGATCCCACAAACAGGCAATCTTTAATAGTTTAGCACACAGACTGGTCAACATCCCTCTCGCAGCAGAAGAATACAAAATAGAATACAACAAAATTATTGAAATAGCACATAAAAATGACTTTCCCAAATCACTAGTAGACAAAAAAGTGAACTTAGCAAAACAGAAGAAACTACTAAAGGAAACCACAACCCTCTCAGCTACAGAAACTAAAATGATCTTCAAAAAATTCACTTACCATCCATGGGCCTTTGATAAATTCAAAAAAGTCTTCAAAAAACAAAACATTCAACTAGCTCCAGTGAACCATTACTCCTTAAAAAACCTAATTTGCTCAAACATCAAAGATGCCATTCCATCTAACAAAAAATCTGGTATATATCAAATTGAATGCTGTGACTGTAGTCAAATTTATATTGGAAAAACCAAAAGAAATTTAGAAACAAGAGCAAAGGAACACTTTAGGAACATAAAATACAAACAATTAGAAAAATCAGCAGTTGCCACGCATTTTTGGGAAAAAAACCACAACATAAATCCAGAACCAAAATTACTAAAACATACAACAGGAAAAGAAGAACTGTCCACATGGGAACAAATCTTTATTTCAAAAAATAGGAACAAAGTATTCAATTTCGACATCCCCCAGAAAGATTTGTTCAGCAAGTTCCTCGAACCGCCACCAGAGGAGACCGAAGACAAAATATTGCCAGCTACACCAATGAGAACTAGTCGATGTCCGGCTGAAGATAGAGGGAAGGCCTCAGAAACCGGTTCCGGGAAAATTTAAAAGTGAGTGTTGTTTTGTGTTATTAATCGACTCCCAATTAACTTAATTTATACAACAACACTGTTTTCAACACTTCCATGAAATGATTTACCAGTTTAATGTTTAGTGTACAAAGCTAGTCAGCATGATTTAGGGAAAGTGTTATGTAATTGTATAGTTTAATTTAGTAACAAGTGTTGGCTGCATTGCTTTTCAGTGATGCAACTTGAAGAATTTGGCTGTCCTGCATACTTCAATGTGGCTTCATGCCCAGTAAGTAAAATAATTATAAAGCTTAGGTTAAAGGATTCTCCCAAATAAATAGTACATATTACACCAATGAATTTGAAGGAAAATATATGCCGCTGACGGACTTAGAAAAAATCTCAAGTCACTTGTCAGAAAGATGAACCAAAACATTTGTTAACATGTTAAGGTTGACACTGAGTTTATATCTTCTCTAGATACAAACGGTTTAAGCTTAAGTCACAATGTACTGTGTTAGAGATATGGACCCAAGTTGTTCTTTTCTCTTTGTCTACATGGACGTAAATGAGCCACAATGCTTGTCATTTTTATTAAATTTTAGATGAGTCGTATTTCTTACACATCTGCTTCACTTTCGTACCTATTTTGAGGACATTTCTGGTCTGAAAATCATGAAATTGAAGATAGCACAGAATTACTAAAATACGTACAAAAACATAGTGAACTCGTCATATGGGAGAGGATATACATAGAAAAACATAAAAACCAACTAATGAACTTTGAAATCCTGCTAGAAGAGAATCCCACATTTCAATTCATCACTAAATCAACAGATGGCAGCAACAACCCCAGAATTACCCACACCGCTGGATCTAGCGTGAGTCGCACAAGAGCCATAGATGCAAACGAAGATTTGCGAAACATGTCCTCAAAATAGGTACGAAAGTGAAGCAGATGTGTAAGAAATACGACTCATCTAAAATTTAATAATTTTTCGCTTCACTGTGGTGTTCCAATACAGTTAAATCTTGTCATTTTTATTTATGCATGATTGGAGTGACATCCAAATTAATTGAGAATACTATTTGTAGTTAGTCACATACCAACCTTCTCAAAAAATGTAAATGACAGTGTTAAAAAGCGACTGCAAATAGTTTTTTCAATTTCTTTTTTATCTGTTTTTCTTTGAATGTCCCTCAACATTTATCATGAGGACTGTCCACATTGTTTTATTCATCCCATGCACATGTGTACTTGGAGATACTAATCAAAGTGAAAGCATAAAACTCTTAATAATTTGACATATTAGTATGCAAAAGAAGAAAATGTTGATGTAATGTTGTAAGGGGTGGCAGTGTTAACTGAAGAAATTAATGACAAGAAAATGCAAATTATTTTATCCCATGTGTACGACAAGACAAGCTAAAATGTGCCCAAACCATTCTCACTTATGAAGTGACCAAGAATCCTATTAAGATTTTGATTAACCCATTAACTCCTATTTATATTTTTGAGTTTGATTTATGAGTCATTATGTTTACACTCAACTTCACTTACTATGTTGTGTAATTGAAATGTTTCCAAGATCATTCAATCTCATCCTCCGCTGTTTGGTGACTCAGCTCAGGTGAGGATGAGATCGAATGATCTTGAAAACGTTACAATTATACAACAACATAGTGACTCATAAATCAAACTCAAAAATGAAGAATACTTCACTGTTAATAATGCTTCTGCTAATATTTATCCTATTTATATATTGCTACATATATTAGTTATTTACTTATTTTACATAAATTGTCAAGAATTTTCACCATGTTTGTCATTACTGAAACTATCTGATTATGTGAACACATTATCAGCTAAAATTAGCATACTGTGAAGTTTATTAATTTACAACAGTAAGGTGCTAATGACTGCATTTTGTTATGTTCAGCCCCCCCCCCCTCCCCCTTCAGATTTCTTTTAATACCATACACTATCAATAAAGGTTTGTATTATTGTATCCCACAAAGAATCTGCAGCTGTAAGCAATCGTAATGCTGACAATATGAGCTCAAAGTTAAGACCGGGTGATTTTGAGACACTGGGCAAACAAAAGCAAAAAAAGAAAAAAAGAAAAAAGTTGGCCAATAATGGGTTAAGTAGGTAAAGAGAATACATCTTGGGTCACCCATTTTAGTACATTTACATGCTTGCTAAGTTTTCCCTACTGATGGTTGTTAACTTTCTTTTCCTGACAGTACTTTATCTCATATTTAAACCATCAGCCTGATGTGTTAAGATCTCTCACTATTACAATTATTAACTTCTCTCCACTTCCTTTCCTGTGATTTACCGAATCACTGTTGGGGATATGTCTCTTCCCTAGTTGTTGTTTTTCTTTTCTCTCTAATCATCTCATCTGTGTCTACACTTGTCTCATTGCAACTCCTACTTAGGTGCCTTATTTATTTTCTGAGTTTTCCCCCCTCTTCTCCACCTACACATGTTGCCAGTTCTCCAGATGACAAAACATAGCTGTTAATTGATGGAATCAGTTTTTTATGTTCCATGCCATATAGTTGCTTTGGTCATTTGCCCATTAATCTATAGTTTGAAGTTTCTTATGAAGCATTATGTCCTTGTTTCCTTGCCTCACTTCTTACTTCAATCTCTCTTTTCTTTGTTCATATGATAAGTCTTTGTTAATGTAAATACACATTCTTTTTAACACTTTTGCTTGTTATAATATTTCTGTTGTCAATTTGTTATTAATTGAATTAAGTAAAGTCAGTGATTATGGCTCCAGTATATGTATTCACCTTTAAGTTCAATGGTTGACATTGGAACATATTGGCTATAGACATTGAACCTTTATAACATGGGATTTGGATCTTTGGGTTCCTTGTGTGTATATATATACATACTTTCACAATCTGGGAAGTTTAGTGAAAAGAAAAGGAAAGCAGCGGCATATTCAGTGTTTCACATGCCACCCAAAACATTTAATAAATTAAAAAAGATCTTTAAAGAACAAAATATCATCTTGTCACCTACAAACAGATTCTCAGTATTTATTCACAGGACATGTTCCAAGAGCTTTTGCTCATATCATCAGCTGATACTCGATTAGTGCAAATTGTGGTGGTTTCCTCTTTACCAGTATCGTCGATAGATGGCGTGATGTACTTGTCAAAGATGTCCGGTGGTGGAGTTTCAAAATTCATGACTGTATGACTATTTTTGTTAATGAAGATTTTTTCCCATACGGAAAGGTCTATGGGGTATTTTATTAGAGATGTTTTTTAAGTTGATGTCATGTCTAGTATTCAAAAAATGAAAAGCCACTGCTGATTTTTCTGTTTCACCATTTTTAATGTTTCTTATATGTTCTTTAGTTCTGATGTTAATATTTTATTTTTGTTTTTCCTATATAAATTTTAGGGCAAGTTTCACATTTGATCTCATAGATTCCTGCTTTTTCTTTGGTAGTGATTGAATTTTTGGGAGGGCCTTTTAACAAATTTCTGATATTAAACCTATTTTGAGGTGCAAGAATTATGTTGTGTTTTGAGAAGATTTTCTGGAATTTATTATAGGCTGATGGATGGAAGGTGAAGTTTTTTTAAAAATTGTTTCTCTTTTTCTCCTGTAGGTTCTAGGGTGGTGGTTTCTTTTATTTTCTTGGCTTTGTTGAGTCTGTTAACTGCTTTGTCTACTAAATTTGGGTTGAAACCATTGGACATAGCTAGTTTTTTTTATGTGTAGGTATTCTTCTTGATAATCTTCTCTGTTTAGTGGAAAGTTGATCATATCCGAAAGATTAAACTGTTGAAAATGGCATGTTGGTGTTGTTTTGGGTTGAAACTGTTGTTCTTAATATAATTATCTGTGTGTGTCGGTTTCCTGTAAATACCAAAAGTGAGTTTGTTGTTCATTTTTTTGATCTTGATGTCTAAAAAGGGAGCACACCATCCTCTTCTGTTTCCAATGTAAATTTTACAGCTGGATTTTGTATATTCAAAAGTCTAAGACCATCCTGTATGAGTTTTTTAGGTACTATTGCAAAAATGTCATTAACATAGCGATACCAAACTTTGAAATAATTTGGAAAAGTTTTTGTGATATGTGTTTCAAAAGCACTCATAAATAAATCTGCCAAAAAGGGAGAATTTGCACTAATCAAGTACTAGCTGATGATAAGAACAAAAGCTCTTAAAACATGTCCTGTGAATAAACAGTGTGAGTGAAGCAATGTGTCCATATCTTCTCGATTAACTTTGTGCTAATTTCTGCTTCACTGTCCCTACGCTTCTTTCAAGTTTTTACTTAAAAGAAATCTAAGAAGCAGAATCAAAGAGCTTTTAGAAACATCAAATTGAAACAAGTAGACAAGTCAGCAGTAGCATTTCATTTTTGGAATGAAAACCACGACATTGACCCAAATCCAGAATTATTAATAGAGGTGATATACCAAAACAAACTGATAATGTGGCAGAATATGTTGTTGTTTTCAAATGCTAGGCTTTGGCAATGAAGCCATTAGCTCTCTTGCTCTCCAATATTTCTGTGTAGTGGGTCCGGCAGGTAGGGCTTCACAGGTTAGAAGATATTCTTCAGTCATTTCCTCTTCTTTGTTGTCAAATGCTAGGCTTTGGCAATGAAGCCATTAGCTCTCTTGCTCTCCAATATTTCTGTGTAGTGGGTCCGGCAGGTAGGGCTTCACAGGTTAGAAGATGTTCTTCAGTCATTTCCTCTTCTTTGTTGTCAAATGCTAGGCTTTGGCAATGAAGCCATTAGCTCTCTTGCTCTCCAATATTTCTGTGTAGTGGGTCCGGCAGGTAGGGCTTCACAGGTTAAAAGATGTTCTACAGTCATTTCCTCTTCTTTGTTCTCAAATGCTAGGCTTTGGCAATGAAGCCATTAGCTCTCTTGCTCTCCAATATTTCTGTGTAGTGGGTCCGGCAGGTAGGGCTTCACAGGTTAGAAGATGTTCTACAGTCATTTCCTCTTCTTTGTTGTCAAATGCTAGGCTTTGGCAATGAAGCCATTAGCTCTCTTGCTCCAATATTTCTGTGTAGTGGGTCTGGCAGGTAGGCCTTCGCAGGTTAGAAGATGTTCTTCAGTCATTTCCTCTTCTTTGTTGTCAAATGCTAGGCTTTGGCAATGAACCCATTAGCTTTCTTGCTCTCCAATATTTCTGTGTAGTGCGTCTGGCAGTTAGGGCTTCACAGGTTAGAAGATGTTCTTCAGTCATTTCCTCTTCTTTGTTGTCAAATGCTAGGCTTTGTCAGTGAAGCCATTAGCTCTTTTGCTCCAATATTTCTGTGTAGTGGGTCCGACAGGTAGGGCTTCACAGGTTAGAAGATGTTCTTTAGTAATTTCCTCTTCTTTGTTGTCAAATGCTAGGCTTTGGCAATGAAGCCATTAGCTCTCTTGCTCCAACATTTCTGTGTAGTGGATCAGGCAGGTAGGGCTTCACAGGTTAGAAGATGTCCTTCAGTCATTCCCTCTTCTTTGTTGTCAAATGCTAGGCTTTGGCAATGAAGCCATTAGCTCTCTTGCTCTCCAATATTTCTGTGTAGTGGTTCTGGCAGGTAGGGCTTCACAGGTTAGAAGATGTTCTTCAGTCATTTTCTCTTCTTTGTTGTCAAATGCTAGGCTTTGGCAATGAAGCCATTAGCTCTCTTGCTCTCCAATATTTCAGTGTAGTGGGTCTGGCAGGTAGGGCTTCACAGGTTAGAAGATGTTCTTCAGTCATTCCCTCTTCTTTGTTGTCAAATGCTAGGCTTTGGCAATGAAGCCATTAGCTCTCTTGCTCTCCAATATTTCAGTGTAGTGGGTCTGGCAGGTAGGACTTCACAGGTTAGAAGATGTTCTTCAGTCATTCCCTCTTCTTTGTTGTCAAATGCTAGGCTTTGGCAATGAAGCCATTAGCTCTCTTGCTCTCCAATATTTCAGTGTAGTGGGTCTGGCAGGTAGGACTTCACAGGTTAGAAGATGTTCTCTTCAGTCATTTCCTCTTCTTTGTTGTCAAATGCTAGGCTTTGGCAATGAAGCCATTAGCTCTCTTGCTCTCCAATATTTCAGTGTAGTGGGTCTGGCAGGTAGGGCTTCACAGGTTAGATGATGTTCTTCAGTCATTCCCTCTTCTTTGTTGTGAAATGCTAGGCTTTGACAATGAAGCCATTAGCTCTCTTGCTCTCCAATATTTCTGTGTAGTGGGTCTGGCAGGTAGGACTTCACAGGTTAGATGTTCTTCAGTCATTTCCTCTTCTTTGTTGTCAAATGCTAGGCTTTGGCAATGAAGCCATTAGCTCTCTTGCTCCAATATTTCTGTGTAGTGGGTCTGGCAGGTAGGACTTCACAGGTTAGATGTTCTTCAGTCATTTCCTCTTCTTTGTTGTCAAATGCTAGGCTTTGGCAATGAAGCATTAGCTCTCTTGCTCTCCAATATTTCTGTGTAGTGGGTCTGGCAGGTTCTTGATTCACAGGTTAGAAGATGTTCTTCAGTCATTTCCTCTTCTTTGTTGCACAGAGGACATTTTGGGCTTGTATAAATTCCTGTTCTATGTAAGTGTTTGGCCAAATAATCATGTTCTGTAATTAATCTAAAATTTGCTACTGCAGCTTTACGTGGGATAAGTGGGATAATGTGGCAGAATATCTTAATAAGGAAATGTAAGGACCAAGTAATGAACTTTGAAATCCCACCAATTGATAATTTGATAAAGAAGTGCATAGTTCCACCACCAGAGAGAAGAGAGCAGAAAACAAGAAGAGACAATAATCTGACTTTCAAAGTTGAAAATGGAAAAACTAGTCCCTCAGAAAATAAAAATATGACTGTTAAAAACTGACTCAAATAGTTTTTTCAATTAATTTGAATGTTACTGTTACTAAATTCCTCCAATCATGCAGAATGTCTTTAACTTATTTGGCAAATAAGGTCGGTTGATGCAACTGACTGTCAGTGTGCCAGCTCACTGTCTATTCAGGATTTTTCCTGAATTCTTCATTATATACATAATCATAATGAATCATGTTTTGTTTAATGTTTACAGATGCTAGATGAAGAAAGACAGCGGTGAAGGCCACTCTGAGTAGGAAGCAAGGATTTTAAAAGTGATATAGCATCTGAAAAGAGTGGTGCAGATTACGTTTATTACATAGTAGTTTAAGTTAATAGAACAAGATGATTATGTTTTAAAATACTCTAGTAATGATAAAGTTTAGATGTTTTAAATGTACCAATTAACTTACACCTAAAGATTTTGTTTCAAGTGCACATTGCCAAGAACATTGAACACAATTTACAAAATACTTTTAAGTTCCTTGGTGTTGAAAGTGTTTTTGTGCCACGAACGTACAGGGCTGCAGTTTTAATTTTCCATTCAGTTTTGGTGCTCTCTCAAGAGGAAATTCTGTTGTACTTAGAAATTAGATTTATAGTTTTAAAATGAGCATTAACATGCATGTAATGATGACATTTGGAAATACAAAGCAGCTTTCAAGAAACTTGTTGATTTATTATTTCCTCATATTTTGCTGAAAATAATTTGTTCTTATATAGGCACAATTTTAACTATTTTCAGAGGTAATGGAATGCAAAATAGGTCAAATCAAATAAATGAATATTCTAATGTGTAAGGACTATGATACAATGAAGCAGAAAATTAATATAATTTTGACTTGAACTAATACTCAATGCTCCATTTATGGCTAGTATTTACCTAGAACACGTTTCGTTAGGATCTTCATAGCATCATCAGCTGTTGTCGACTAATAGATGTTGGTTTGGTGAACTCCTTGGAGGTGATAGGTGCATCTCTGTCAGTATCTTGATGAACTTGAAGTTTGGATTTTCTTCAAAGGTAGTGTCGAAATTAAACAATTTTCTTTTATATTTCTTTATGAAGATTTTTTCCCACGTGGTTAATGCAGCTGGACCTGGCTTCAGTGCTGAATTGGACAAAAAGAAAATTGATAAATTCAAAAGACAACAAAGATGCAAACAAATAACTACTCTTTCCCCAATCAGCAATGAAACTGCATACAGAAAATTTACATATCATCCCAGAGCTACACACCTTTTCCATAAAGTCTTCAAAGAGTACAATATAAATGAAGTGAAGTTTGAGTGTAAACACAGTGACTCATAAAACAAACTCAAAAAAAGTACAATATTACTTTGGCCCCATAGAACAAATTTAGTGTACAACACCTTTTGAAATCACATAATACAAAGGAGATACCCACAGACAAAAAATCAGGTTACTAAAATTAGGCAAGTGAGTCAACCTTGTATATACTTTTCTCCACTTACAAGTTTTTATGAAGACTCATAAAAACTTGTAAGTGGAGAAAAGTATATACAAGGTTGACTCACTTGCCTAATTATGAAGACTCATAAAAACTTGTAAGTGGAGAAAAGTATATACAAGGTTGACTCACTTGCCTAATTTTAGTAACAATGGCACTCCACTTTCTGAAATACTTCTTTTTATTCTATATAAAAAATCAGGTGTATACTGGATAAACTGCAAAGGCTGTGACAACTTTTACATTAGAAAAACTAAAAGGAACTTGAACATTAGGCTTAAAGAGCATTTTAGGAACATCAGGAACAAAGAAATAGATAAATCGGCGATAGCGTGCCATTTTTGGAAGGAGTATCATGATATAGAACGAGAAATCCACATATTAAAAAGTGTCCAAGGTCCAGCTGCATTAGCCACGTGGGAAAAAATCTTCATAAAGAAATATGAAAGAAAATTGTTTAATTTCAACACTACCTTCGAAGAAAACCCAAACTTCAAGTTCATCAAGATACCAACAGAGATGCACCTATCGCCTCCAATGAGTTCACCAAACCAATGTCCATTAGTCAACAACAGCTGATGATGTTAGGAAGATTCTAACGAAACGTTTTCTAGGTAAATACTCGCAATAAGTGGAGCATTGAATATTGTTTTAAATGAATATTCATTCAAACCTTAGCCTATACACGGCTAGTGTGGAAGAAATGATTATTTCCATCAATATACCTGAAAAAATTAATAATTTGTTAACACTATTGTCAGTTACCAGGCTTGTCTGCAGGAGTTCTTTTATATGCCTGTCCCATTGGTCTGGGCTGCATGTGAATTGTAACCAACTGAGCCACTACCCAGACGGACAATACTCTCATTAGCCAAGGTTCCATAATTCTTAAAGTTATCTAAGATTAGTGATTAGCAAAAACCACAGTAAAAACCTTATCCATGTAATTCACCTGTAATATAACTTAATTTCCTATTTTACAGTCTGCCATGATGGGACAACAATTTGTAATGATTTATATTGTGACTTTGTGGGTTCGTGAAATAAAAAGTCCAATTGCACCACTCAAAAATGTTCTTTATTTCCACCGAATTACAATGTGAACACTTGCCGATTACATAGAATTACGTAATGCACACAATTACAATTTCACCAATTCGTCTGTCCACGTACACTGGGCGCTCCTCACACTGCTCGCCACGACTGACTCAACTCAACTAACGGTCGCCTCTCCTGTATTGATCGGTGGCTAAATGTTTCTCGAGAATTCTTTTTTCCCCTGTGGTTTCCCCTCCCTCCACTCTGTCTCGCCTCTACAAGCGGTCCTGATGCCACACGCCCCCCTCCACCGGCCTTCCCCTGCATTTATTGATCGGTACCGTAGAGTTTGCCGATTGGGTAACACTGCTCCCCCCTCAAGGCTGGTTGTCCCGAACAGCACCATTGTAGCAGGCCAGGCGATCCAGGTGTACCACCAACATCTTTCCTTGGGGCACCTTCTGGACACGGTAGACCACGTCGTTAATCCTCTTCACCACACGGTACGGTCCTTGCCATGGCTGCTGAAGCTTCGGGCAGCGTCCCTTGGTCCAGGTAGGGCGGTACAACTAGACCAGGTCACCTTGCTGGAAACCTTGGCTGTTGGCTTGTCTGTCGTATCGAGTTTTCATGCGGTCGCTCGCCTTCTGGATGTTCTGGCGAGCCATCTCATGCATGTCGTGGAGGTGGTCCACCAGGTTCTCCACATACTCGGGACCCCAGGGGCCTACTTCGGTAGGTACGGAATTGGCGTCTCCCTCGTGTGGGCTCCTCATCGTGGCTGAGGGAGACGGTCAACAGGCCCACCCACGTGTAGGCCGTGCATGGAGACGATTAGATTCTTTTTAGCTTCTTTTCTAGTTTAGAGTTTAGGATTTAGTCAACGAAATTTTTAATAGGGTTTGATTGATGTTTTGTTTCACTTGTATAGTTTTTAGAAACTTTTGTATCTGGCTTTTCCCATGACTAGTTTTTTAAAGGGTGCTGATGACAGCCGTAGTTGAGCGCCCTTATATATATCATCATCACTCCACATACTCGGTCACTGGCTGTTTCACCCCCGGAGGGCTTCCAAAAGCGTAACCCTCGGCCGAACATTAAGCTGGCTGGTGTCATTCTCGTGGTGTCGTGTGTTGACGAGCGGTAGGTCAGCAAGAACAGTGGCACCTTGACGTCCCAGTCTCGCTGATGGCTGGCCACGACCTTCCTCAAGTGTTCATCTAAGGTCTTGATGTACCTTTCGACCATGACATCCGACAGGATGTAGAGGTGTTGTGCGGGTCTTGTTATCCCCAAGTCTCTCTAGTGCCTCCTTCATCAGGTTGGACTCAAAATTGGTGCCTTGGTCACTGTGCAGCTCTAACGGTACCCCAAATCGGCAGAACACTTGCTCCACGAGGCAGTCTGTGATTGTCCTTGCCTCTTGGTTCGGGATGGAATACACCTCCGGCCACTTAGTGAAGTAGTCCACGACCACCATCAGGTACTTGTTGCCTCGGTCGGATATTGGGAACGGTCCGGCAATGTCAACGGCGATCCGTTCGAATGGCGCTCCGACGTTGTACTGCTGCATGCGACCCCCGGCTCCTAGTCCGGGGGCCCCAACTCGCCGCGCACACGTGACACTGACGGCACCATTTCTCAGTGTCTGCTCAGAGCCTCAGCCAGTAGTAGCGCTGCCATAGTTTGTCAATCATCCGGTTCGCTCCCAGGTGTCCTCCTGAAGTACCGGCGTGCACTTCTTCCAAGACTTCCGGGACCTTACTCCGGGGAAGTACCAACTGTTATCTCTGCATCTTCCCATCAGGTGATTCCCATACCCGGAACAGCACGCCCTCTCTGGTCTTCGAGTCCCATTGGGCCCAGTAAGACTTGTAGGTGACACTCCTCGGTGCGATGTCCTCCAAGGTTGGTCTTGTCCCTGCCTCCACTTCCCTCAAGAGTGGCCTCAAAGTCTGCGTCCGCCAGCTGCTCCCTCCTCAGGCCTGCACTGTCCCAGCCATCCGCAGGCACTGCCGTGACTACTCGAACTGCTGAGGCACGCTGCTTCTCCTCCACTCTTGTGAATTGGCCGCACTCCTCTGAACAGGGTCTTCTGGACATAGTGTCTGCGTTACCGTGGCTCTTCCCTCTGCGATTTTCCGAGGTGAAGTCTCAGGCCTGCACTATCCCAGCCATCCGCAGGCACTGTCGTGACTACTCGAACTGCTGAGGCACGCTCCTTCTCCTCCACTCTTGTGCATTGGCCGCACTCCTCTGAACAGGGTCTTCTGGACATAGCGTCTGCGTTACCGTGGCTCTTCCCTCTGCGATGTTCCGAGGTGAAGTCGTACTCCTGCAGCCTCTGAACCCAACGTGCTGTCTGGCCTTCCAGGTTCTTAAAGCTCAATAGCCAGGTTAGGGCGGAATGGTCAGTCCTCAGGTGGAATGGCTGACCGTACAGGTACTTGTGGAAGTGCTCCAAGGTCTTTACTACCGCCAATAATTCTCGCCGGGTGACACAGTAGTTCTCTGCCTTGGATAGCGTCTTGCTGTAGTAGGCCATCACCCGCTCATGGCCATCCTGGATCTGCAATAGGACACCTCCAATGCAATGGTCGCTGGCGTCTGTGTCCACAATGAAGGCACCACCCGGTTTTGGGAAGTCCAAAATTGGAGCGCTGCACAGGGTCTTCTTCAGGTCCTGGAAAGCGTCTTCAGCGTCCTCCATCCACACATAAGGCCAGTGTTCCTCTGTCAGGTGGGTGAGGGGTTTGGCGATGTTAATGAAGCGTCGGTAATAACTGCACAGCCTCAGGAAACTGTGCAACTCTTTCTTATCCTTTGGGCGAGGCCAACCTTTCACAGCCTGTGTCTTCTCCGTGTCTGTGGCCACTCCGGTTGCTGAGACTATGTGGCCCAAGTAGTTCACTTCCTTGCGGAAGAGCTGGCATTCTTCGCGTTCAGCTTCAAGTTGGTCGCCTGCAATCTCTGTAGCACCTTACTCAGATTCGCGAGATGGTCTTCAAAAGTTTTACCGACGATGATGTCGTCCAGGTATAGCAGGAAGGCGTCGTAATTCAGTCCTCTCATCACTGACTCCATGAGGCGTTGGATGGTAGCTGGTGTGTTGCAGAGGCCAAAGAGCATAACTGTGAACTGCCAGAGCCCTTGGCCTCTCGAGAATGCGGTCTTTTCCTTTTCTCTCGGATCTAGAGCTACCTGCCAGTAGACCGACTTCAGGTCCAGGGTCGAGAACCACTGCGCACCAGCTAGCGTGTCCAGGGTGTCGTCAATCCGGGGTAAGGGGAAGCAGTCCTTCCGGGTGACAGCGTTCAGCTTCCTGTAGTCCACGCAGAAGCGTAGCTTGCCGCTCTTCTTCGTCACCAAGACTACAGGGGTACACCAAGGGCTGTCAGACTCTTCAGTCACCCCCCTGGATCTCAGGTCCTCCAGCATGTCTCGTACCGCCCCTTGCTTCGCCAGCGGAACGCGTCTATATGGTTGCCGAATAGGCCGGGCATCCCCGTTGTCGATGCGGTGAAGCACTTTGTCCATGTGGCCGCAGTCACTATCGCCTTCGCTGAAGACGCACTGGTATCGCCTCAGCAGTTGTCGAACTTTCTCCAGTTGTTCTGCGGTCAGGTGGTCGGCCGCCCTCTCCAGTAAGCCTTCTAGCCGGGGCCCCAGGTGTTGCGTCGGCACCGGCTCCTGTGTCTTGTCGATTGCTGTTACGCTCAGCACGAGCTCGCACGTTCCACTCTCCGTCCCGGCCTGGACGTCGTGATCGGTGTCCGCTGGATTTAGCAGTCTCACTGGCACCTCCTCTCGGCACGGCAGCAATGCCCTGGCTACACACAGTCCGTGTACAGGCGTCTTCTGGTCCGGCATCATGTTCCCGGTTCTCTGGCCTTCCAGTCGCGCCGTCACTACCACATCGCTCCTCGCGGGGACAAGCACGTCTTCGTTAAAGACGACCCTGCAGGTTCCAAGGCGCTCTTTGGGTTGACGGAGAATAATCTCTTCTCCGTTGAGCCGCAGGGCCTTCCTGCCGACGTCGACCGTCGCCTCGTGGCTCCTGAGGGCATCCAGTCCCAGAATCACCTCCTCAGCCACCTTCGCGACGAACACCCACAGACGCACGGCACTCCGTCCCAAGGTCAGCTCCAGCAGGGCCTCCTTCTCCAAAGGCAAGGTGTCGCCCGATGCCATGACAAGCTGGTATGGTCGGCTCGGCTTCCTTGTCGGCAAACCCTTCGCCACGTCAGGTTGGATGATGGTCACGGCTGCCCCAGTTTTCACCCGCACGCGGCACGGCTTCCCTCTCACCCAACCGTCCGCGATGAGGCTGTCATCCATACGCCGGCTGACGGCGCGCAGTGTCACTCGAGGGGATGGTGGTAATGGCGCTGACGTGCCCCTTTCCACGCCGGGCCTTACTCGTTCTTCCGGCTGCCCTTCCTGGTGTCGGCAGTCTCTCTCTAGGTGTCCCGGCTGTCCACAACCCCAACACAGGCCACTAGGTGTTCGCCGGCGTCCCTCGGCTGGTCTTCTGTCTCCGGCGTAGTGGACACGCCTCGTTCTTGACGTCGGGGTAGCCGTCACCTTGGCCGCCTCCATCCTTAGTGCTGCCGTTAGCGCCTCGTGGACAGTTTTGTAATCGCCGAGCATTAGGCGCTGACGAATCTCCGAGTCTCGTACCCCGTCGACAAAGTTGTAGGCGGCTTCCCGGGATACGAACTCCGGTGGCTGGTCAACCAAGGCCTTGCTAGCCAGCTGCTCGTTCGCCATGGCGAACTCCTGCAGCGTCTCCCCTGGCTGCTGTGACCTTGCCTTTAGCTGGCTGCGGTACGCTGCGGCTAAGCGGTGGTTTCCAAAACAATTCTCCAGGGCTTCCCAGATGTCCTTGGGCGCCGCCGTTGTCTGTACCGCGTTTAGGACTTCCGCGGCCCGTCCCTGGAGGCTGGCTATTAAATGTGTGGCCTCCTCCTCTGGTAACCATTTGTTGTGCTTGGCCACTGCGTCGAATTGGCGGCGGAAGACCTCAAACGTTGACGCGCCGTCATATTTAGGAGCTTTGACGCGTGCAGATGTTGTGTCGCGTCCCGGTGCGTCGACCTTTAAATCCTTTAAGCTCTTGCTGACGACGTCCTCCACCATGGCGTTCAGGGACTTTGCGTTGCTGTCAGCCTTTCCGTCCAGCTCGTCAACGCGGCTTGCCAAATCTTCGACGCGCTCGTCCACTTGACCCATCCGCTTGCCGAGCTCTGTGACGTCATCTCTTACGCCGGTCAGCTGCTCTTCGAACTTCACGGCGAGGGCCTCTTTTGCCGCTTTCATCTCCGTGGTCAATTCGGTCATCTTCGCGGTCAGGCTGTTGTTTGCGGCTTCCATTTTTTCGGTAAGGTTATCGTTAGCTGTCCTTATTTGTTTCAGCTCTGCGGCCAGGTTGTTATTTGCCGCCTCCGTCTTTGCTGTTAGTTCCGCGGCCAGGTGTTATTTGCCGCTTCCGTCTTCGCTGTTATTTCCGCGGCCAGGTTGTTATAGCTGTATTTTGTGGACAAATAATATCATTAACATATATAATGAAAAGCAGAGGCCCTAGTACTGTTCCCTGAGGTACTCCATATTTTACTGTTTCTATTTTTGATTGAATTTTGTTTACAATTTTTCCGGTTTTATGATTTACTTCTGTATATTGCTTCCGGCCAGTGAGGTAACTGGAAAACAATTCTAGAGGTAGTCCCCTTATCCCATAATTTCTTAGTCTGTGTAATAAGTGTAATAAGATGCTATGGTCAACACAGTCAAATGCTTTAGTCAGGTCGAAGAATAGTGAGCTTACCTTATCATTAGATTCTAACTTACTTGTTATTTCATGTATATACTGTATGACTGCAGAGACTGTGGAAGAACCTTTTCTAAACCCATGTTGAAAATCTTGTAGTACATTATGTTTATTTAAATACTTAATTAATCTTTCTAATAAAATTCCTTCAAAAAGCTTAGCTATTTCTGATGTTAAGGTGATCGGCCTGTAGTTACTGACATCCTGTTCATCCCCTTTTTTAAATATTGGTTTGACTAATCCTAGTTTCAAAATTTCAGGAAATTGACCGACTTCAATGGAGTAGTTAATCAGGTGTGTTAAAGGTTTAGAAATAGCTGTTTTACATTGTTTTAAAATAACTGGACTAATATCATCCCATCCACTACTTGCTTTTTTAGGTAGTTTGTTTATTATGTTGGTGATTTCGTTTTCTGTTGTTGGTTCAAGGAATATTGATGATTTGATGCCGATGTCGTTGTTTGCATATACATTAGAAGACAGTCTATTATGTGAAGCTACGTTTATAAAATATTAATTAAATTTCTGACATATGATTGTTGGGTCTTGTATTAATTTCCCATCTATGTTTAGGCTTATGTTTTGATGCAGCTTTTTGTTTTCCCTACACTCATTAATTAGCTTCCAAGTTGTTCTGCTAGGGTTATTTGACTGATTTATTTGTTCTCTGTAAGTGGCTATCCTTGCATTTAGAAGACTGTTTATATACTCCTGTTTGGCATCTTTGTATTTACTTTTATAATGTCTGAGAGAGTGCTTTTATATAGGGCATGCATGTTTTTCACTTTTTCTTTGGATTTAACTACTTCAAATGGCAGTTTAACTCTTTTCTTCCTGGCTTTATTTTCTCTAACTTTTTTGAGTGGACATGTAGCTTCAAAATGAAGCCTAAACTTATTATAAAATTCATTCCATTTATCATTAACATTAGCTTTTTCAAAAACGTTTTCCCAATTTTCAGCAGTTAGGATATTTACAAGATTATTTATATTTTCTTCAGTTACGCTTCTGCGGATTATGATTTCTTCAGTGATTCTATCACAACATGCAATATCAAAGTGTGCCAGCTGAGCATAATGATCAGAAAGTTGAACATTTACTACATTAGTTGATATTTCTTGTATATTAGATGCTATGTGATCGATAATAGATGAGCTGTTAGCCGTTACTCTTGTTGGTTCCTTAATTAAATCTCTAATGTTGTATGAATTAAGTACTTCTTTTAACGCTATGTAGATGGTATCAGAGAGATCTAAATTTATATTAAAGTCCCCAGCTAAGATAATTTTTGTACATTTTTTAACAAATTTACTTAACGTAACTTCCAAATGTGAAATAAAATCTTTGGCAGAACCTGAAGGAGACCTATATATTCCAAAAATTAACACATTTCCCTTATCTGTCCTTACCTTGATCCCTGTTACTTCAAAAACTTTCTCTATACAATAGTTTTCTAAATTAAGTTTGGTGGCACATATGTAATTTTTTGTAAAAATTACAACTCTGCCCCCTTTGTGCATAGATCTGCTGTATCTATTAGCAATTTTATAGTTGTCAATGTTATAAATTTCATCACTACTGAGCCCATGTTCCGTTATTACACAGATATCTGAATTTGTATCCTTAAATAATACACTCATTGGCAACAGCTTGGAACGGAGATACTGAATATTCAGGTGTAGGATACTGAATATATCACTAAAGTTGCCGTATTGTCCAGTAAATGACGAAGGCTGAAATCCTGTTGGTATCACTGATTGTGACGGTAAATTAGCATCCACCCCATTCGAAATTAGTTTCCCTTTTTTTTGCGTAGGATATTACCTCATTAAGCAGATTTCCAAACACAAATGAACCTCTACGATTCAAATGAACTCCATCCCAGCCAAAGTGTCGGTTATTTATCCAAAAGTTACCATCAACAAATGTGCAGTTCTTCACTTCCATACAATCCCCCATTATTTCTTCGGCATAAACACCACTGGCGATGTTGTTGGTCCCCACGTGTACAACCATGACTTCCGGGTCCAATTTCTTTGTTGTGCTTGGCCACTGCGTCGAATTGGCGGCGGAAGACCTCAAACGTTGACGCTCCGTCATATTTAGGAGCTTTGACGCGTGCAGATGTTGTGTCGCGTCCCGGTGCGTCGACCTTTAAATCCTTTAAGCTCTTGCTGACGACGTCCTCCACCATGGCGTTCAGGGACTTTGCGTTGCTGTCAGCCTTTCCGTCCAGCTCGTCAACGCGGCTTGCCAAATCTTCGACGCGCTCGTCCACTTGACCCATCCGCTTGCCGAGCTCTGTGACGTCATCTCTTACGCCGGTCAGCTGCTCTTCGAACTTCACGGCGAGGGCCTCTTTTGCCGCTTTCATCTCCGTGGTCAATTCGGTCATCTTCGCGGTCAGGCTGTTGTTTGCGGCTTCCATTTTTTCGGTAAGGTTATCGTTAGCTGTCCTTATTTGTTTCAGCTCTGCGGCCAGGTTGTTATTTGCCGCCTCCGTCTTTGCTGTTAGTTCCGCGGCCAGGTGTTATTTGCCGCTTCCGTCTTCGCTGTTATTTCCGCGGCCAGGTTGTTATTTGCCGCTTCCGTATTCGCTGTTATTTCGGCCTTCATTTCTTCCATTTTGTGTAAAATCTTTTCCAGTGCCGATTCCATGGCCGTTGTCCCACTTCTGACGCCAGTTGTGACTTTGTGGGTTCGTGAAATAAAAAGTCCAATTGCACCACTCAAAAATGTTCTTTATTTCCACCGAATTACAATGTGAACACTTGCCGATTACATAGAATTACGTAATGCACACAATTACAATTTCACCAGTTCGTCTGTCCACGTACACCGGGCGCTCCTCACTGCTCGCCACGACTGACTCAACTAACGGTCGCCTCTCCTGTATTGATCGGTGACTAAATGTTTCTCTATAATTCTTTTTTAATGGAGGGGGGAAAACATTCTCGATTTTTTGCGCTCTTTCAGGCGGCAGGAGGAGGGGGAAACGAAGATTTAGCCACCCCTGTGGTTTCCCCTCCCTCCACTCTGGTCCCGATGCCACACGCCCCCCTCCACCGGCCTTCCCCTGCATTTATTGATCGGTATCGTAGAGTTTGCCGATTGGATAACAATATATACAGGTGTTTCGAAGCGACATCGAACGAATATATAGAAGTGGTTGCTCAGGTTCTATGTGACACATATGGATAGTTTCTACCGCCAATAGAGCCGCATAACAAAAGCGCTCCAGATTGAGTGTAGATTAGACAGCTACAGAAACAGCATGTGCCTCACGCTATCTAAGTTCGCAGGTAGGTGACAGCGTGCCGCCTGCTGAAGCTGTTTGTAAACATACCGACATACTCCACGGTAGCTTGCTACTATTAAGAATTTCTTTGGCTTATGAAACCACAATAAAGAAGCTATTCTTTAGTTATTAGTTTATGGGTATTTAACGTGCTCCAACATTCCAATATAACAATCGATGACAGCAAATAAGCTCGTGGACATATGCAACTTAAATCTTTTAGAGGGAAGTTAATGTTAGTGAGGTTGAGGATGGAAGCATTAAATGATACAAAGAACATCCATCCATCCATCAAGATGGTGGCCAGTAGTGATCGTGTTACAAGAAGCATGCAAAAAATGATTGATTTCGACGGTAATACTTACCGGAATGTACTAAATAACTGTGTTAGTAATCCAATAAGTGAGTGTAGATCATGTGATAATGAAGGTAAGGCAATATCACACATAAAAACGAGGAAATATGAAGAAACACGAAATGCAGCTCCATCTCTGCGCGGGAAACCAGAGGAACGCCAGGATTGTGAAAGGATAGCGTCACTCCAACACATCATTGATATGCTTTATGCAGACTTCAAAAAGGTGCAAAGTGAAGTGATAGAGCTACGAACAGAAAACGAAGAGCTAAAAAAAAACAGCTAATGCAGCTTAAGGAAATTGCGGAAAGGAACCTAAACACTTGTGAAGAAGAAGAAGAAGAAGAAGATGGATTTACCAAAGTACGGGCTTCGAAGAATTTTAAACAAAAAAGACTACTTAACGGACCCAGAGTGATGAAGAATAGTAAAGGAAACTGTAACACCATTGAGAGGAACAGATACGACGTCCTAAATTTGTACCCTGATGCTGCGGAAATGCCAGATCCTGTGGATAAATCTTCGCATGATCTACGATGTGACACACAACGACGAATAGAAGAAAGGAAGATTGGTGCTCTAGTAGTTGGGGACTCAATGCTTAAATTCGCTGGTGATGTGTGCAAGGAAAAGGGACATAGTGTTCAATGCTTTCCTGGGATTCGAGCTGCTGAGCTACAACATAAAATCAAACAGATGGATTTGAAGAAATTGGACCCGGAAGTCATGGTTGTACACGTGGGGACCAACAACATCGCCAGTGGTGTTTATGCCGAAGAAATAATGGGGGATTGTATGGAAGTGAAGAACTGCACATTTGTTGATGGTAACTTTTGGATAAATAACCGACACTTTGGCTGGGATGGAGTTCATTTGAATCGTAGAGGTTCATTTGTGTTTGGAAATCTGCTTAATGAGGTAATATCCTACGCAAAAAAAGGGAAACTAATTTCGAATGGGGTGGATGCTAATTTACCGTCACAATCAGTGATACCAACAGGATTTCAGCCTTCGTCATTTACTGGACAATACGGCAACTTTAGTGATATATTCAGTATCCTACACCTGAATATTCAGTATCTCCGTTCCAAGCTGTTGCCAATGAGTGTATTATTTAAGGATACAAATTCAGATATCTGTGTAATAACGGAACATGGGCTCAGTAGTGATGAAATTTATAACATTGACAACTATAAAATTGCTAATAGATACAGCAGATCTATGCACAAAGGGGGCAGAGTTGTAATTTTTACAAAAAATTACATATGTGCCACCAAACTTAATTTAGAAAACTATTGTATAGAGAAAGTTTTTGAAGTAACAGGGATCAAGGTAAGGACAGATAAGGGAAATGTGTTAATTTTTGGAATATATAGGTCTCCTTCAGGTTCTGCCAAAGATTTTATTTCACATTTGGAAGTTACGTTAAGTAAATTTGTTAAAAAATGTACAAAAATTATCTTAGCTGGGGACTTTAATATAAATTTAGATCTCTCTGATACCATCTACATAGCGTTAAAAGAAGTACTTAATTCATACAACATTAGAGATTTAATTAAGGAACCAACAAGAGTAACGGCTAACAGCTCATCTATTATCGATCACATAGCATCTAATATACAAGAAATATCAACTAATGTAGTAAATGTTCAACTTTCTGATCATTATGCTCAGCTGGCACACTTTGATATTGCATGTTGTGATAGAATCACTGAAGAAATCATAATCCGCAGAAGCGTAACTGAAGAAAATATAAATAATCTTGTAAATATCCTAACTGCTGAAAATTGGGAAAACGTTTTTGAAAAAGCTAATGTTAATGATAAATGGAATGAATTTTATAATAAGTTTAGGCTTCATTTTGAAGCTACATGTCCACTCAAAAAAGTTAGAGAAAATAAAGCCAGGAAGAAAAGAGTTAAACTGCCATTTGAAGTAGTTAAATCCAAAGAAAAAGTGAAAAACATGCATGCCCTATATAAAAGCACTCTCTCAGACATTATAAAAGTAAATACAAAGATGCCAAACAGGAGTATATAAACAGTCTTCTAAATGCAAGGATAGCCACTTACAGAGAACAAATAAATCAGTCAAATAACCCTAGCAGAACAACTTGGAAGCTAATTAATGAGTGTAGGGAAAACAAAAAGCTGCATCAAAACATAAGCCTAAACATAGATGGGAAATTAATACAAGACCCAACAATCATATGTCAGAAATTTAATTAATATTTTATAAACGTAGCTTCACATAATAGACTGTCTTCTAATGTATATGCAAACAACGACATCGGCATCAAATCATCAATATTCCTTGAACCAACAACAGAAAACGAAATCACCAACATAATAAACAAACTACCTAAAAAAGCAAGTAGTGGATGGGATGATATTAGTCCAGTTATTTTAAAACAATGTAAAACAGCTATTTCTAAACCTTTAACACACCTGATTAACTACTCCATTGAAGTCGGTCAATTTCCTGAAATTTTGAAACTAGGATTAGTCAAACCAATATTTAAAAAAGGGGATGAACAGGATGTCAGTAACTACAGGCCGATCACCTTAACATCAGAAATAGCTAAGCTTTTTGAAGGAATTTTATTAGAAAGATTAATTAAGTATTTAAATAAACATAATGTACTACAAGATTTTCAACATGGGTTTAGAAAAGGTTCTTCCACAGTCTCTGCAGTCATACAGTATATACATGAAATAACAAGTAAGTTAGAATCTAATGATAAGGTAAGCTCACTATTCTTCGACCTGACTAAAGCATTTGACTGTGTTGACCATAGCATCTTATTACACTTATTACACAGACTAAGAAATTATGGGATAAGGGGACTACCTCTAGAATTGTTTTCCAGTTACCTCACTGGCCGGAAGCAATATACAGAAGTAAATCATAAAACCGGAAAAATTGTAAACAAAATTCAATCAAAAATAGAAACAGTAAAATATGGAGTACCTCAGGGAACAGTACTAGGGCCTCTGCTTTTCATTATATATGTTAATGATATTATTTGTCCACAAAATACAGCTATAATAACTTACGCAGATGACACAACTGCCATATGCTGGAACAAGACGTTGGAAGCTCTAAACAAAAATTTAAATCACACTGCTAATACCCTAATCAAATACTTTGAATCCGTAAATTTAAAATGTAACATGCTAAAAACTAAAGTAACGTGGCCCAATACATCAAGAAAAACTACCTCCAATACAGAATTGGAAATAAACACTACCACCATTGAAGAAGTAAAATAATATAGATTTCTTGGAATAATTATTGATAAACAGTTAACATGGGCTAAACATATAGATTATATATGTAATAAAATTAGTAAATCTATATACTTGCTTAGGTATTTTCAAAGTTACAAAGACACTAGGCTTCTGCAGATTATTTATTTTGGATGTATATATCCTTACTTTAACTACGGGATCGAAATATGGGGTACAGCTGCAAAATGTCACATGGACATGTTACTAATTCTACAGAAGAAATGTATTAGATTGATTTATAGCCTAAAAGGAAGGGAATCATGCAGAGAAACATTTGAAACTGAAAACATGTTCACAGTCTATTCTCTGTATATATACAGAACTATATTATTCATAACTGATAGACTTACATTAGTACGAAACAACCAAATTCACCACTATAGTACAAGAAATGGTGATAACTATCACATGTATAATATTAACAGGTGTGTCACTGAAAAGGACATTAATATCAGAGGGATCAAACTGTATAATAAACTACCTAGTGAGATAAAAATTTTGACGAATAGCTCAAAACCAAAATTTAAAAGTAAATTAAAACAATATTTGTTAAATAAATGTATATACAGCCTAGATGAATTTTAAATTATATATGTAAAAATTTGGTACTAGCATACAAATGTCATATTATTAAATAATTTGTATAGAAATGACGTGTCCAAAATCAATGTACATCTGATAAACTGGATCAATAAACTATCTATCTATCTAACAGAGAACAATATCAAAGAATTGTAGATAAAGTTAACCAAAACTAAATGACTTATGCAATGAAACAAGCATTTTATTTCACTGTGTTTAATAATGCTAAATAAAGCATTTGTAATCATAAAAACTATTTGTAGTCGGTTTATTGATACTCATCACTTACTTTTTTTATATTATCGATGGACTAGTTTCAAAGGCCATTGCCTCCATTTTCAGTCTCTCTCCAACTAGCATCTGTTGTCTCTAGTTGGGAGAGAGGTTGAAAATGGAGGCAATAGATTCGAACTAGGGACCTGTTGAACGTGAAGCAGACATGCTACTGAGGCGAGCATTGCATGTTTATGTGTAATTGGGCTATAGCTATGATTTATCTAATTTTCTGACTGTGTTGGCTTCTGTAAATTCCAAATTTTATTTTTGTGTCATTCCTGATATTTACCTCCAAGAAAGAAAGTTTTCCATTGATTTCCTTTTCTATTGTGAATTTGATAGTCTTTTCTCGTAGAATGAGTAATTTTAATTCAAATTCAAATTTACTGTCCATATAAATTACAAAAATGCATTAGACATTGCCAATACATTATATACATTAAAAAGACAAATCTATACATTTACAAAATAAAATTACATTTACAAAAAAGCATCATCTAAATATTTATTTAAAACTATTGCAAAGATTTCATCAATATATCAGTGACAAACCTTGAAGATCCATGGGAAGGATATTTTAATTTGTGTTTCAAATGCTTTCATAAATAAATTTGCCAAAAAGTGTGAAAGTGGGTTGCCCATTTATAAAACATGTAATAATAAACAGCCTTACACATTGACTAGTCAACATACCCATGGATAAAGAAGAATACTTCAAAGAACAAAAAGCAATGCTCCACATAGCAGAAGAAAATGGATACAACAAAAGTCTGGTGTTTAAGAAAATTAAAAAGGCTAAACTAAACAAAACCATTAAGGAAACAACCACATTTATAAAAGAAAAAGAAAACAGCATATTCAGTGCAATCACATATCATCCTAAAAATGTAATAAATTAAATTCAAAAAGATCTTAGAGGAACAAAACATCAACTTGGCACCTATTAATAGATACTTGGCTAAATTCAAAAACATAAGATGAAATTCCACCAATTAACAGATCCGGAATAAACCAAATAAGTTGCAAGAATTGTGAAAAATGTTACATAGGTCAAACTAAAAGAAACCTAAAAACCAGAGTCAAAGAGCTCTTTAGAAACATCAAAATGAAACAAGAAGATAAGTCAGCAGTAGCATTTCATTTTTGGAACGAAAACCATGACATTGATCCAAATCCAAAATTATTAAAAGGAGTGATAAACCAAAATAAACTGACCACATTGGAGAACATATATGGAAAAATAAGGATAGAGTAATGACTTCAGTGTATTATTGAAGTTTGTAAAGAAACTTAGAACTTAGAAGAAATTGACGCAGCAGACTTATGGCCAATGAAACTACAGATATTGTTGACATATTTCAGCTTGTAATAGTCTTAAGGTATTGTAATGCCTTAAGTAGTCATGTTGAGCAATTCTGGGGACTTTTTATTCCGAATGGGAAAACTTCTGATGCAATTGCAGAAGTTTTAATTTCTGAGTTTGGCAATATATTAAAAGATAAGAAGAAGCTTAAAGGCCAAAGTTTTGATGGTGCAGCAGTAATAAGTGGGAGTATCAATGGAGTGCAAGCTAAAGTTAGAGATGTGTACTTCGTGCATTACTTAGCTCATCAACTAAATGTGATAATGCAGAGAGCTGCCAGGCAAAACACAAAAGTTAGGATTTTTAAAAAATCTTTGTGCCTTCTTTTCCCGCTCTCCACACAGATCATCAGTGTTAAGAAGGGAATACCCAGTGGTGAATCAACGAGGTGGAACTATAAATTCAGGACTGTAAATGTTGTTTACGAAAAGGAGGCATTGAAAGATTGTTTTCAAATTTCGTCAGAATCAGAGACTTCAAGCAATATGACAAAAATCTTAGAGCTAATAATTTATCTGATGTAGGAACAAGTCACAAGATAATATCCACCATTATGATTAGTAATAAACTCAAGACCGTATTAAACAAGCCACGGTGCTCCTTCAACTTCAAAAAAGCAAACTGGAATGAATTCCAAAATCAAATAGAAAATGACCTTACAAATATAACATTTGACTTCACAGAAGCAGCCCCTGATAAAAATTGTAATAAATTCTGTGACACAATTATAAAAGCTGCAAATAAACACATTCCTAGAGGAAAGGTATATAAATATAAGCCATTCTGGTCGAAAAGACTTACAGAACTAAAGAGAGAAAGGAACAATGCAAGGAAACGAGCTGAACAAACAAAACAAGCAGCGGATGTAAAAGATTGGAGAAAAAAAGCAGCACAAATGAAGAAAGAAATATTATCTGCAAAAAAACAATGTTTCCAAAAATTTGTAGAAAATCTAGATTATAGAAATAATAGCACAAAAGTACATAACTATATATCAACCTTAAACAATAATGAAAAAGTGCAAAAAAGAGAGCCATTAATATTGGCAAATAAAACCTTAACAGATGATCATAAAATAAGTGAAGCCTTTAACAAACATTATACTAAAAAGAATGATAAAACTAAGAAACATAAACAAGATGAAAAGAACATTAAACAAAATCTGAAACGATATACCAAAAATATAAACAAAGACAGCATATTCACCTCCAACTTCAACATACAAGAACTGAAATGCTCCATAAATAAACTGAAAAACAAAAAACAACCAGGTCCAGATCACATCTTTGCAGAATTTCTTAAACACTTAGGCCCCAAGGCAATGACTACCTGCCTTCATCTCATTAATCAAATCTGGAACACTAATGTGCCCTCAGCATGGAAAAAAGCCATCATAATTCCTATACTGAAACCTAAAAAACCTGCTGACAATGTATCTAGCTACCGTCCAATCTCACTGACAAGCATATTGTGTAAGACAATGGAGCGAATGGTGCAAGCAAGACTTGTTTGGTATTTAGAAAAAAAAAATCTAATATCACATGCCCAAGCTGGATTTCGACCACATCATTCCACAACAGAGCAAGTTCTGAAACTGAGTCAAGAAATCAAGGACTCATTAGATGCACATGAAACAGTCGCAGCACTCTTTGTGGATTTTGAAGATGTCTTTGGATCAGTCTGGAAACTGAAACTCATGGAGAAAATAATGAACTTAAACATTGATGGGAACATGTTAAGATGGATCTACAACTTCATTAATCAAAGATTCTGTGCAACAAAATATGGCAATTCAACATCGAAATACAAACAAATGAAAATGGGTCTCCCTCAAGGCTCAGTACTCAGCCCAATTCTATTCAACATAATGATAAATAACCTACCATCAGAATTAAACAAAAACAGAAACATTAAATGTTCACTCTATGCTGATGACGTAACAATTTGGACAACTACACCTAGAAATCTTCTACATAAACTAACCTCACAAATGAACAATGCTATTACCACATTGGAACAGGGGTGTAAAGATAACTGCATGAAGATTAACACCAACAAAACCTGTTTCGAGATATTTTCATTGGCACATACGTCACCAGAGCTCCACCTCAAAATTAATGGGCAAAACATTCAACAACAAAACAACGTCAAGTACCTAGGTATACACTTTGATAGGAAATTAACCTGGGACCATCATGTTAAAATTACTACTGAGAAAGTAAACAGAAGATGCAATATCTTAAAGAGATTAGCAAAAACAAAATGGGGATGCTCAAGATCTGTACTAAATAATACTTACAAGACGTACATAAAGCCTGTGCTAATGTACGGAAGTGAAACTATGGTCACCTGTAACGATACTAATCTAAACAAACTGGAAGTAACACAGAATAATGCTTTACGACTAATAACAGGTGCAGCCAAATCCACCCCCATAACAGCAATGCAGGTCCTTACTGAAAATAACCCCATAGCCCATCAGATCAACAAACAGACCGTATTGCAATACGAAAAATTGATAAGACTTCCCCATGATAATTACTGGCTGAATTATAAAGACAGAGAGAGAAACCTGAAAACACAAAATGGCTTCATACAAAAAGCAACTAAACTTCAGAAAATATATAACCCAAACCAAATGCCAGAAAAACTTCTTTTACCAACATCACCCATGGAAGACACAGATATTGCCCATAACATAAACTTAATAAAACCTGTCCTAAAAAAAGAAATGACCCCAGATGAATTAAAACAAATCACACTAGAAACTATCCACAATCTATACCCTGAACCACAATGGATACATATATATATATATATATATACAGATGGATCTAGAATGAAAATAGAAGATGGAGCTGGAGCTGGGGTTTATTCAAAACTTTTTAGTTTTTACGTTGCAGTAGGGAGAAATTCCACCCATTTTGATGGAGAAATTCAGGCAATAGAACTAGCACTAACACACCTAGTATACAGAATAAATGCATTTCAGAGAGCAGTTATACTAAGTGACTCAAGTTCAGCTATACAAGCTATAACAACAAATAACTTACCAATATCCAGTAAAATATTGGAAATTAAAAAGATCATAAGAACTTTAAATAACCAAAATAAAACTATCCAGCTCCAATGGATCCCCTCTCATTGTGGAATTCAAGGAAATGAAATGGCAGACCTTCTGGCAAAAAGGGGCACCAAAATCTTACAGAAACCTAACAAAACTCTGTCCTATCATTCGGCAAAAATTATAATCCAAAGAAAGTTTCAGAAAGAACTGATGGAACACCTCACAACAGAAAGCAATGAGAAACCATGGGCAGCTATCCTACACAAGAAAAACTTGATACCTGAACACCCAAGACATGAAGCAGTAGCAAAATTCAGATTGATAACAGGTCATGACTGTCTGGCTGCACATCTTCATAAAATTAAAATCTTTAAATCTCCAAATTGTATCCTGTGTCAAGATATCGATTCCATAATGAATAAAGACCACCTTTCTGTCTGTCCGGCTCTCAAAACATCACCCACAAGAACAATAACTGAACTATACTGGGAAGCAAGAAAGCAAATGGAATATATCCGAGCTAACGGGCATTAGACTACTACTACTACTACTATAATTTATCTTCCACTTTTTCTTAAGTGTTAAAACTTTTGAAAATACAAGGGCAGATCAAATATAAATGGGAATTATTTTTTTAAATTTATTTTATCAACAAACAAAAATGCTCATACACAGATTACTTTTATACATAGTGTCCTGCCTTCGATACACATTTTCTCCATTGGATTGGCAAGTTTTTGATGCAGTATGTGACCTCGCATTGTCATGGAGAAGAATGGCATTTCGAATCGGTTGTCATGTTGCTTGTTGCAATATGCAGCTTTTACTTCATCCAAAATGTTACTTCTTCTTTTTTAAATTTTACGTCGTCCAACATTAAGTCATATCAGATGGTGAATGAAGTGGGTGAAATAATGCTCAAATGTGCCTAGGGTCCGTTGAGGTTAGAGCTACCTGACATTCATCTGTAAGGATAAGGGAAAACCCTAGAAAAAACCTTTACCAGGCAACTTACCCTGACCGAGATTCGAACTCAGGACCTCTTGAATGTGAGGCAGACATGCTACCATCAATGCTACCGAGGAGGGTAAAATGTTGCAGCAATAGGCAGCATTAATTGTCCTTTATTTGTGAATAAAATCCACCAGGAAAACACCCGCTGAGTCCCGCAAAACGATTGCAAGCACCCTTCCATCAGATAGGCGTGTTCAGACCTTCACTGGACCTGCTTCGTCTCCTCGCCGCCACTCCATGCTTGCTTGCTTTAACTCTGGGTTGTAATGATGCACCCAGGTTTCATCACAAATCACAATGCGATACAAGATATCTTCTCTCTCCTCGTAGCGATGCAGGTGTCTGACAAACTTCCTGGCATAATGCTTTTTGTTCCTGGTTGAGAGACAAGGAATCTACCTGGCAGACCATTTTCTGTAATGGAGTTCATCTGGATGATTGATTAAACACTTCCATAACTTATTCCTAGGGGGGAAAAAAAAACAATTTTGGATAAATCCTTTTATGGAAGTGTTGAAAACAGTGTTGTTGTATAAATTAAGTTAATTAGGAGTCGATTAATAACACAAAACAACACTCACTTTTAAATTTTCCCGGAACCGGTTTCTGAGGTCTTCCCTCTATCTTCAGCCGGACATCGACTCGGACATCTCGAGTCGATGTCCGGCTGAAGATAGAGGGAAGACCTCAGAAACCGGTTCCGGGAAAATTTAAAAGTGAGTGTTGTTTTGTGTTATTAATCGACTCCTAATTAACTTAATTTTGGATAATTTTATGCACCGATGTTCTTCAATAATGTCACGAATGGGTACAATATTGTCTGCAGTAATGCTTGTCTACGATCTTCTCCTAAGAGGTTCATTTTCTACAGCTTCTCTCCCCACCACAAAAATGTTAGCCCACTCATATACTCTAGTCTTCGAAAGTGTTTCTTCCCCAAACTGCGCGAAGTTGTCCCAAATTTTCCGATGGTTTGGTGCCCTTTTCTGCAAGAAATCTGATGATGGTGCATTGTGCAACAGACGTATGTACCTCTTACTCATGGTGTACTGATGCAGTCCCATTCTCCACAGTGCGTAGGCGCCCAATACCTTCTCTCGAGATACCCTCACCAGCATACTGACAAAGTCTCTCCTCAAACTTATTACCAACAGCAGCGTTGTATTAAAATTCCCGTTTATATGTGATCTGCCCACGTAACTATAGTGTGATCCATATAAACCTGAACCATTTCAATAGGCCATAACTTTTGAACCAATAATAGGACACACGTACAACTTTGGGAGAACATAATGCACAATTGGGAGATTACATTATACTATTTACATCTCAGAGAAATGTTCGAAGTGTCCTCCACCAGCATCTATACATGTTTGCACTCGTCTCACCATATTCTCTCAAGTTTTCCAGAGATATCTAATTGAGAGAAGGTTATTTCCAGCAAGATGGAGCAATGTGCCATACATCTAATGACACCATGGAACTTGTAACCACTTTCTTTGATAATCGAATAATCTCATAAGGTCTGTGGCCCCCAGATCCCCTGACCTAACCTCTCCGGATTTTTTCTTGTGGGGGTATCTAAAAAATAGAATGTACAAGAATAGGCCACGAATAATTGATATTCTCAAGGAATCCATTCGAACTGAAATAAGTAACATTGGCAAGGATATTCTCCGTAAAGAGTATAATGTGAGACGAGTGCAAACATGTCTAGTTGCTGGTGGAGGACACTTCCAACTTTTTCTCTGAGATATAAATAGTGTAATGTAATCTCCCAATTGTGTATTATATTCTCCCAAAGTTGCACGTGTGTCCTATTATTGGTTCAAAAGTTATGGCCTGTTGAAATGGTTCAGGTTTATATGGATCACATTGTATTACTCTGCCTCTAACAGCAATTGAATCTGAGTGCTGTTTCTCCACACTGAAAAGAATTAAAACATTTCTTAGGAACACTATTTGGAGAAGATAGATTAACTGTGCTTGCTGTGTTGTCCATTGAAAAAGTAATGATAGAAAACATCCCGAAGTTCAACGACAGAGTGGTTAATAAGTTTGCTACAGAGGAAGATCGCCGTATGCAGTTCATCTTCAAATAATTAAGGTAAGCTAAAATTCCAAAATTCAGTAGAGACAACATGAGCTGCCACTGGACAAATCTACACTCTTAAGAGTTTTATGTATTGTCAGCAAACTTTCCTTTTAATGATAATCCTTCCAATGGAGGTAATATTAGAAAACAAGGATTAATTTCATTTTAAGTAGAAAGGTGAAATGACAGTTTGATATAAAAATGCAGTTTTCTGCTAACTTTGTCATATTGGCTTACCTGTTGTTTCTGCATTAGTCTTGTGCAAGGATTACAATTGTATTGTGGAGGGGATTTGGCTCATAGACCAGTCTTGATTCATTGTACCTGTGTCCTCAAGTGGGGCACTGCTAGGAGGAAGGTTGAGGCAAGAAGAGACAGGGCGGCTGTCCCAAGGAGCCACGACAGTGTAAAGGGTAGGGTTCCTACATTTTACTTAGAGACCAGGACAACAGACATGGCCCTTTACTGCGGTATGGAAGCGGGCACAGAAGCTGGTTTTGAAAAGGAAATCGGCGATTGACATACTAGAGGAGGAAGTAGTTTTCCTCAGAGCATATCATCTCGCCATATACCGCCGAAACATCCGCCGACACTTCTGCCCTGAAAGAGACCACCAGATGAGAGATGTGAAATGATTTTGGAGACATAATGGAGGGACAGGTAATTCGGGAAATGTAGTTAAACTACACAGCATTGGTGTAACGATCCGAGAAAATCCATGGGTCATGTAGGTCGGCCACAGGAGTCGAACCCGGTCTCCCGAATGCGGGCCACACACGAGACTGCCTGAGCCATCCCACTCGGTCGATAATTGTGCACGAATTTCTTGTATCCCTTTGCCACACCACTCCTTGCTAGTCACGAGTCACTGCGGAGAAATGTACCATTTGTCCATCAGCTCTTGGCCCTGGCAGGAAGGTGCCGTGATAAATAATTTTAGGTTATACAGGGTGATATCTCAAACTAGAGATGTTATCAATTTATAGATGAGTTGTATTTATTATACATCTATAAATTAATAATTATTTCGCTTCACTGTGGTGTTCCAATACAGTTAAATCTCGATATAGAGACGTTGTGATTGCTGTAATGATGCCAGTACCAACCTTGGACTACAGCAAAGAAGTCGCTAAAATTTTGAAATTTAATTGTTATTCAGTTATTCACTTCATGCAGTATGTATAACAACCATACGCTCACCTCAAGCAAATGGAGTAGACAGCTCTTCTTGGGAACCAGATTCATTTTCACTGCAGCATTAGGAAGAAGAATCTAAATTACAACACTAGCGATTATGTTTTCGACTACACCATCTTTCTCTCACTAATTATTTTGTACCTTTTCTAAATGTTTACAAAAACCTTGCCAGTCTGTTTCGGTCAAAAGTGATACACAATTTCTGTAAGGATAATTCTTTCTCTTCTTCTCATTTCACTTTTACCCAAGCTAGTTCTATGGTAGCAAACGAACTACAGTTTAGCCTAATGTAACCAAAAATGCTTTCACTTTAAACATTTTATCATTGGGTTTGTTTCAATCAGCCCGTAGATATTTGTTTTGCTCATAAAGTGGTCACGCTGGACCTCTTTGTTCTGTCCCCTCAAGATTTCACAGCATTCCTAGGTGGGGGTTTATCTACTGTGATAGGGAGCATTGTCCAACACCACAACAGAAGAAAGCTTTTCTGGGATCAATTATTTAAAGATCACAGTCATTTGTACATGGTAGTTGTCCCAGCCTTGTAAACGAGAAGAGAGTTTTTGCTACCTGCGTGATCTATCAACCTATTGCCTCATTCATTTTTGCATTGATGCCAATACCTCCTAACTTTGCCAGTACTTACCAAAAGTGATTTTGCTATCCACCTAGCTTTCAGCAATATAAAAATACTTTTCCCATTTTGTCGCAAATGCTTTCTGATCAAATAATCCTGCTACCAAGCAATGTTATGAGGGCATTCTATAAGTGCCTCCCTTTCTTTTGTTCTGTCATCAGCTCTGAAATAACTAAAATTCCAAATTAGTTCCCATGGAACATTTATCTTCTTTTGAAAAATAGGTAGCAGTTTAGAGTAAGAACACGAACGTATAAGTCATGTATAATTCTCCACATCACACACTACGGGTGTGCAGGTCTTGTGTTTCACTGAGGTCGTTAAATACTCTTGTACCTGTTTACGAATTCTTTGGATTGTTATTTCAGAAATCCCTGTATAAACGACAGCTCTTGCACTGTCCAGCAATGCAAATAAGGTCCCTGAAAGGAATGTGCTCCCTTACACAGTGGGGCAAGGACAGCAAATGTGTGACAGAGAACGCATGCTACACAAAGAGCAGAACCATTAAAACAACATGTGCCCTATTCACTCTGTACACTAAAACCGAGAAGATTCATTCACAAAAGTAGAAGCCTTCAAAATGTTTTTGAATGGTCTGTAACTGTACTGACATGGAGTGTCATAAACCTGTCCAGGGAGGGTGTGGGAACCTTTGCCAACTCCCCTGCATCTCAGGTCCTGGAGACTTTCTCTCCTGTGGTATACTGTAGTTGCTTTTCTCACTGGTAGTTTGATAGATGTTTCTGGTATCCTCATGATGTCCCTCAATCACTTTCCTAATTATTTTCCTACCCTCAGAATAAATCACTCATTTTGTCTTTACTTCCAACATAGTACTAGAAAACTAAGAGAAATTCGCAGTGAGTAAACATAACATACAGAACATTGGAAGAGTAGGTAGGCAACATTATTGACAACTTTCTTAAACATTTTTGAGAAGTTAATGTTTGTCAGGTTGTACAATTTCTTTGAACATAATAATATTCTAGTAAAAGAACAGTTTGGTTTCAGGAAAACTATCGACAGAAAATGCATTGCAGGTATATTTTGTGATCTGGCTAAGGCTTTTAACTGTGTTAATCGTGAAATTCTGATAGAAAAGCTGAAGTTTTATGGAATTAATAGTGTGCACCTTAGTTGGTGGCAAAGAGTTCAGATAAAGAATTCTCATCAGTGGCAGAGTTCTGACTCGGAGATCATTGAGCATGGACTTGTGCAAGGTTCAATTCTTGGACCACAACTCTTCTGAATTTAGATCAACGATCTCCCTCTAGCAATTAGAAGCATCACAACTACTGTCTTGTTTGTTTATGATACTAGCATAATAGTGACTAGCACAACTTACATGATTTTGCATTAAAACTGAATAATGCATTCAGCACTATATGCAATTGGTTTAAGGTGAATAAACTCACATTAAATATTGACAAAAATAAGGTCTTGAGTTTTTTTTAGGCATACGGTTCACAAAATCTTTCTCAACGCATAGGCTGTGCTTGACTAGACTACTCATTAAATTTTTGGGTTTGCAGGTTGATGCAAATCTTAATTGGAAATCTCATATAGAGAGTATCGTTCCCAAGTTGAGATTGCCTACTTTTACGCTTAGGTCGTTGAACTCTTTTTAAAACAGGTATACTATGCATATTTTTATTCTACGATAAAATATGGTTTGATATTATTGGGTAACTGTTGAGAGTAAGCGATTATTTATATTACAGAAGAGCCATCAGAGAGATATGTTACAGCTTCATGTAAGGGTTTATTTCAAAAGCTGAATATTTTGACACTTCCTTTGAATATATCTTTATGCTTATGTGTTCCAATATAAAAAATCAACACTACTTTACACAAAATGTGAATATACATAGCAAAATTCCCAGACAAAGATTGGACCTACATAAACACAGTGCTAAATTGACTTGTTATGACCTTGTTGTCGACGGGCCCTAAAACACTACACACTCACTCACTCACTCCAGAAAGGAGTATATTATGAATGTATCAGAATATTCAATGTATTTCCGTAGAAATACACTTTGTACATCTGTGGCAGCAAGATGATGCAACATAAAACAATATAATCTCTCGTCACTTGTGCACACGTAAACAAGAGTTCACTTTCAAAACACAGCTGCAGGCAGTTCGGATTACTACTCAACTAACCACAGCTTGCTTTTATGTGTTCATTCATGGTTCCAGACATTTGTGGAATGTTCTCTATCAATCAAGATGGCACTAGAAAGTCGAACGTTCCAGTTATCTTTATCTGTTTCGACAAGCTTTTGATCTCCGCGTTGCACTATCTGTCTCTTTGTGTACGCCAACCGTATATTGTCACAATAATAGGTTCGCAACAATACTTAAAATTACTGTCTTCAGGGAAAAAAGTATAAGTTACTATCTTCGGGGAAAACATAAGTATAAGTCTGCTCTATACAGCAAGACCCATTTCTCAGTACAGGAATTTATGAATGATTGTTAAAATGTCCTGTGCTATAAAGGAAATGTAATGTATTATCATCTCGATAAACGAATGGTTGATCTATTTACTTGGATGAGTAATTGTATAATTTTATCTGTAGTAGTAATAGTTCTTAAAATATTTAATGTTAGGTGATGGTGATTAAATAAAAGAATAAAATAAAAACATAAAAAAAAGGCATGTTTTGATGTATGGTGGTGGTAGTTAAAACGTTTTATGTTGCTTTGGTGATGGTTTTCTGTTTGACGTGTTCAATGTCCTAGAGCGCTGCTCAGTGATAGGATCAAACGATCAAAACAAACATCTGAAGCAAAACACATTTGCATGAATGTATAAAACTCAGTGGATTAGACTATGTGGAATGTCTCTTCACCCTTTATTCTCCTGGTGACATTAGCTCGTTGACAGATGCAGATTCCACATGACTTTAACATCACAGTGTTGAGACTGAAAATGCATGTAACTTCACTCAGCTTCTGTGGATTTCTGTTGATTGGCAAGACAGTTCACTGAGTCTTGAATGATCTTGAACATGACCACATTCGGAGAATGCAGATAATCATAACTTAAACCCGTATTTCTGCCCCCTTTTATGGTAGTGCCTTGACACGTGGACCACACTTCCGGAGCTACCCCTGTTGCTCAAAAGAAAATGGAAGGTAAAGTTTGGATGGATTTGTCCGCTGATATGGAACATATAACACAGTCTGCATAATACGATGGAGCTTAAAAGAAAGTATGAAAGTTTATTTGCTTTATTGAATCTCTTTTACAGCATTCGAGAAAAAGTAATAAACAAAAGCTATCTCACACAGAAAATGAAGCTAGTTACAGTGGAGTAATAAATATTACACAAATAAAAATATTTGTTAATTTTGACATACCGGCAATTGATTCTGTTTTTAGGTTTGTTTCGTCTTCAGATTTTGGTAATACGAAAAAACATGGTATCCTTGACGACAAAGTGTGTTGATTGACAATGTGGGCAAATGTTCATGAAATCAATTTTAGAAAGAAGAAAAAAGTATTAACATCAACTTCTTAAAATAAGTAGACATTAATTAACAAATATTTTTATTTGTGTAAAAGCTTATCTTATTTAAATATCAAAATGTAACCAACATGATTAAAAAAAAACCAGAACACTGTTGGAAGTGCGTTCTATTACTTAAAGTAACCTACACAGTCTTGTTTTGCAATAATGTATCTATGTTTAGAGTGATCAACACTTTCTTTTGACATGACGAAATATAAGAACATCTTTTACATCTAACCGATGAATATTACGGGTTCAAACCTAGCGGAGGCCGATGAATAAAGACCTTAATGTAAATCCAATAGTCCTATGTACATTTACGACCCGTAAAAGAACCTCGAGTCTGATAAGGAGGTCTATCAGAAAATTAAGTGTTCGTTGATGCCCAATATAGAATGGAACACTAAGCACCACAGAAGTTAAAGAGCACCCATTAATAAAAGCTCAATTTCCTGACTATTATCCGCTACACTGAGACTCTATCGACCAATTGATAGTATTAGAAACAACTGCATTTGCTAGTCCTTAATTCGACAATGACAGAGCTAGTACAGCCAACGTTAGCTGGTACACTTGTGAGCAACGGGCACTTGTGCAATTTCTTATACGGGAGTTTTGCCTTAATGGTATTCAATTAATTTTCGGAATCGTGTATTAGAATGCATAGAACACGACTCACGAGAGAATTGTAAGGAAGTAAGCAGAGGAGCACGAAGCAGATGGATCTTCCCAGCCTTTATCTCGCTTAACAATTATCTCTAGATGTTTGCATTGGCTGATAAAACGGTGCGTTTAGGAACCAAAGTTATTCCGTGACAAGAGACAGCTGGAAGAGGCGGAAATGAAGTTATATTTAGAATCTTCTCAGGAGAGCAAGAAGATTTATTGCTCTTGCTGGATGCCGGATGTGAAGGTCAACTGTTAGCGAAGGGGTGAAAAATACATGTGTCGGAAAATGACATGCTCGTAAACGTTGCCTAATACGTTGAATAGCTAAATATAAAAATATAATAGTACAAGAAAGATATAATTATTAACTTTAAAGTACATAACCTCGATAAATGACAAAAATTAAGCTGAAAATGCTTCGAAATAATCGAAAACCTAATTGTAGTCTCGTCTCTTTCATAGCGCCGTAGGATCACATCAAAAATGGCTGCAGAGGGGAGAGCAGACGATATGCAAATAGCATAAACATTACTAAAAATTAACGATTACGGCAAGGAATGAGTAACAAAATCCAAACCAATGTGTCTTCGGACGTTCCAGATTATGAAAAATGTAATGATGAAGTGGATCCGCGAGTACAGGTAAACAATAGGCTTAAACAAAACAAAAAGTAAAAGCATAGTCTGCTCAGCAGACAGATGCTGCAGTGACGTGACTGCAGCAATATTTTTTCTTTCTCTAATGTTTACGTATATTAAGTAGATGCAGTATTGCATTCCATCAATAAATTTCGATATTTACCATAAGTAAAAGTTTCGTGATTTCTTGAGTAAAATACTGTCTTAGAAAAAGGTACATGTATGTGTACGTTAACCCAAAACGAAAGATCGGTTAAATACCAAAATTGGAATTTAAGTTTCGCATCTTCCAGGGAAGCGAAATGATTTTCAAGAAAAGGTGCCGTCCACCCCGAACTACCTGTCCTGTACGTGGAAACATTTTTTTTATTTTCTCAAAAATATCCCTTGACTAAAATGACTATTTGGAGTGAATTTACAACTTGTAAACTGAATAACGTAGGTTAAAACTTATAGACCAAAAAAAAAAAAAAAAAAAAAAAAAAAAGTGTGTGTATGTATCTAATGTTTAGAATTTAACGCTTCCGAATATTTGCATGTTAGATTCACGTGAGGACTTTCAATTTATCAGATGTTCCATCACCTAGTTGGGTATAATAATATACATTTAGGGAAATTTAATAACCCAATTCAACGAAGATGTTCTCCAAGAAGCTGTGAGCAAACATGACAATAGCTATTTTACTTTGGAAGTTGGGAATTAAGTTTAAATCTTTGCATTTTAGATTTTGTTGTTTTATATTGTCATACCTTGATTTGACTTTATTTATTTTAATACCCCATTTAGTAAATTCATATGAGAATCTTTAGTTATTTTGCATTGCGTTTTTGGTTAGCATATCAGAATTTTTCAGTCTGACTCTACCTTTCCATACTTTAGTCTATACATATCCAGTGTTAAAGAACAGTTAATTTACATGAATTGACCTAATAGTGGTCCGAACTATAAAGCCCGGGCCTTAAAGTACTTACAGCATAGTAAGTCGTCATTAAGGTAGTTGTCTCATGTGTTTATGAGAACTCCTAGTGGTTTACTATAAAGCCCGGGCCTTAAAGTACTTACAGCATAGTAAGTCGTCATTAAGGTAGTTGTCTCATGTGTTTATGAGAACTCCTAGTGGTTTACTATAAAGCCCGGGCCTTAAAGTACTTACAGCATAGTAAGTCGTCATTAAGGTAGTTGTCTCATGTGTTTATGAGAACTCCTAGTGGTTTACTATAAAGCCCGGGCCTTAAGGTACTTACAGCATAGTAAGTCGTCATTATTTTTATTTATTTATTTATTTGTGTACTAAGCTATTACAACTGTTGAGCTGATCACCAGTATTTGGCCCAGGCCATTAATTGGTGAGCAGCCCATTGAATTACAAAATGTGTAGTACACTACTTACATTTCTATTACTACTACCATTACTACTATTGCTTACACACTATTGTTCATTTCCTTTTTTCACAGTCCACTTCCATTTATTTTTCACTTTATCTAAGAACTGACCTACATTCTTGAGATTTTTATCTATAATTTTACATATATCAGGACTTCGCTTAATTTTTCTCCAGATATATTCTTTTCGCCAAATCTCTGTTTCCCTGCATTCGAAAAGGATATGTTCCACATCTTCCTTACCCCCACACAATGGGCACTTGTCTTTCACAAACCCATTCCGCTGCCCTTTTAGCCTCCACACTCCTGCTCTCAGCCATGCTATCCCCTTCCTTTCTTCATTAATGGTTTTATCTATATACTGCTCCCTTCCCCAGCCACTTTTTAACTCAACATAATATACCAATGACCTCTTTTCACCTAACTGGCTGAACAGTTTTTGAATCTCTATATCTTCAAATCTTTTTCTAACACCCTTCCAGAAACCTTTATAATTTCTCTCTCTTTTTCTCCAAATATCCCCTAAGCCATTATTTTCTAAATTGTTTCGTAGAGTGCTTGCCCAGCCCGAGCTTTGCAGACTTGCTTCTTGATATTTTAAACATTGTTGCAATAAGAGTCCTTCATCTAAATTCAAGATCCTATGCCAGTATTTCAAGGCTCTTTCCATTATTAACCCTTTCCTTGTTACTCTCCCCATTTCAATTTGAGCAACTTCGTTTGCTGTTGCCATTGGCAGCCCCAAAACTTCCTTACAGAACATCCTGTGTATCTGATCCACAACTTCCCACCCATTCTCAAGCCCCCATATTTCAATGCCATATAGCATTCTGGCCTCGACTACAGAACTATATACTCTTTCCAACCATTTCATCTCCATCTCTGGCATTTTATATAGACACCCTCTCACAGCCATCATTGCTGCTTTCCCTTTTGCCAGTGCTGATTTCTTTTGTTTTTCCCATTTGCCTCCTGCATCCAATTTTAATCCTAAGTAAGTACAGTCACGCACTACTTTGTATTCAGCTTCTCCCTTCTTCCACTTTTCATATTTACTCAATTTAGTTCCTTTTTTAAATACTACAATTTGGGTTTTTTCGCTGTTTACCTTTAAGCCCCACTCTGAACAGTATTTCTCCACCTCTTGCAAAGATATTTTTAACCCATTAACAGTAATGGACATTATTACCAAATCGTCTGCAAAAAGTAAACCTGGGACTTGTAAGTTGTTTATTACTGGTATGAGACTATTATTCTTACTTATATTTTGTAATACATCATCAATAAATAAATTGAATAAAATTGGACTTAGCTTGCACCCTTGCCTTAGTCCTTTTCCCTCCAGTTGTATTTCTTTAGTTAGTGCCCCTTCTTCATATTTTATGCAAAATGTATTTTCATTATACAATTCTTTTAGTATAGTTACCATTTGATTACTCACTCCTTTCATTAACAGCTTATACCACAACAGTTTCAGCTCTACCCGATCGAAAGCTTTTTCCAAATCGATAAAAGCCATATATAATTTACCTTTCTTATTTTTTAGGTATTTATCTACTAGTGTTTTTATGATGAATACATTATCAACTGTCCGCCTCCCCTTTCTGAAGCCCATTTGGAATTCTGAAAGAATATTATGCTCCTCTACCCAGACTTGCAGCCTTTCTGCCAAAATACCCGTATAAATTTTTCCCACATTCGATAACAGTGCTATGCCTCGGTAATTATTGGGTATATCCATATCCCCTTTACCTTTATAAATTGGCTGAATAATAGCTTTTTTCCAACTCTTAGGTGTATACCCTTTGGTTTTCATTGAGTTGAACAATGATGTTATAACTTTAACTCGGTTCACGTCTTTGCTCCATTCCCTAATGAACTCTCCGGGTATACCATCTATACCTGGTGCTTTGTTCCTTTTAATTTTTTTAATTTGATTCATTACTTCTTCATCTGTTATGACACTGTCCAAGATTTCATTGAAATTATTTACTATTTCTGGGATTACCCTCCCTACACTAAAGCTTTCAAATGTATATAAAGTTGCAAAATACTCTAACCATTCTTCTTGAGTTATGTTAGATTTGACAATATATTTTTTGTATAATGTCTTAATACCTTTCCATATTTTACTTACATTATTTTCAGTAATAGTACTGATTAGTTTGCTGGCATTTCTTTTCCTCCATTGAGATTTTTTATTTTCCAGCAACTTATTATAATAATATTTGCTTAGCAGATATTGTTCTTTCAGTTTGATATTCCCTGATTCTCTCCATTTTACCAACTCCGCTTTTACAATACCTTTATTTATTTTACACTCCTCATCAAACCATGTGTCACTTTCAATAATTTGCCTGTTTCTAACTTTCATCTGTTCCCCTGCCCATTGCAATATGAAATTTAGGATATTCATCGCCTTTTCAATTTCAAAGGTTTCCGAATTATATAGTACCCCATACTGACATATTTTCCCTCGCTCGGAATTTAAAAGATTTTCAAAGTTTGCCTTATGGTATTCCTTCCACCTATATCTAACATGTTCTCTATTTGCTGTTATTTTCTCCCTTATTTTGTCAGCTTCCACATTTTGAGATTTGATTTTAATACATGTTAGTAATGGGAAATGACCACTATTGGTACTTATGTTAGACACTTTAAAATTAGTCACTATATGTCTAATATTATTGGACCAGAAAACAAAGTCAATTACACTCTGGCCATTTGCATTTATGAAGGTGTATTCCCCCTGCTCATCTTCACCGTATTTCCCATTAAGAATGTCAAGCGCATTTATTTCACAAAATTCAATGAGTTTTTCACTTCCTCTCTCGACGATCTTGTCCTTGCTACGTCTAATATTATCATTTTTCCCTGTTAGGTTATTATTTTCCCAATCATCTGTCAGATTTACGTCACTTTCCCCAATTCTTATATTTAGATCTCCCATTATTATAATCTCAATGTTAATGTATTTATCCCTTAACCTCTCAATGTCTTTGTCTAACAGATAAAATATTTCGGGATTATGAAACTGTGAGGAGGCTGGCGGGTTATACACTATACCTAAACATATCATGCTGTCATCTAGCTCCTTATCTTCTATTACAACCCAAAGCACTTCTTTATGCCTGGACCATGATTCTTTCATTGTTTTACACAGAGAAGTCGTCATTAAGGTAGTTGTCTCATGTGTTTATGAGAACTCCTAAGTGGCTTAGGGAAAAACAAGAGTCAGTTGGAGAATTTAATGTTATGTTGGCAAATTGGCTATAGTAGCTCAATGGTTTAGAACGGCTGGATGGAGACCAGAAGATCTGTGGTTCAAATCCTGGCTATGGCATTGAATTTTTTAGTCTGACTCTACCTTTCCATACTTTAGCCTATACATATCCAGTGTGAAAGAACAGTTAATTTACATGAATTGACCTAATAGTGGTCCGAACTATAAAGCCCGGGCCTTAAAGTACTTACTGCATAGTAAGTCGTCATTAAGGTAGTTGTCTCATGTGTTTATGAGAACTCCGTGGTTTACCGGAAAAAACAAGAGTCAGTTGGAGAATTTAACGTCATGTTGGCACGTTGGCCATAGTAGCTCAATTGGTTAGAGTGGCTGGATGGAGACCAGAAGATCTGTGGTTCAAATCCTGGCTATGGCATTGAATTTTTCAGTCTGACTCTACCTTTCCATATCAGCTTTTTGTTTACCATTCTTTGTAAAACACGTTCATTTTAAATGTTGGATCTTTTTTTATCATGTAGTGCCTCTTCTTAAAAACAGCGTTCACAAGAAAGGACGTATTTGAAGTTACTATATGGAGTGCAGCTTTAGAATCATAACTGTTTTTGCTTTAATGTAGCCAAATTCACTGTCAAAGTTTTTGTTATGCATTTGTCAGCAAAAAGTATCACCTGCTCAAAGTCTTGAAGAGGTAATCATGTGTGGATATTTTTTTTTATATATTAGATTTATGTCTGTTTTGTTAAATATTTTATATACTGAAATGTAGATCTCATTAAAAACACTATTGATGACGAATAAAATAGTTTTTTTTAGCAATAACTATTATGTGAACTATTTTATTCATTGTTATTTGCTTCATTTGCTACACTAATTTTTAAGTGATAAGTTGTTAATCTGAAAAGTTTAAATTGTAATTAATGCTGTGAAGTACTGTAATAATTAAAAATATAAGTTATTTTTTTATCTCTTGTACATACAAAGAGAATTTAATTACAAAGATGTCACAAACATTTGACTATCACTTAAAGTCTACTGTATTCCCTTGTAATTACAATAAGATAATGTTTATCTTGAAGTAGATAGAGCAATAAGTGTTTGTACAAGAGTAGAGAAAGTCATGTATATATCACATAACGACCAAAACATTTGACTATCACTTAAAGTCTACTGTATTTCCTTGTAACTACAATAAGATAATGTTTATCTTGAAGTAGATAGAGCAATAAGGGTTTGTACAAGAGTAGAGAAAGTCATGTATACATCACATAACGACCAAAACATTTGACTATCACTTAAAGTCTACTATATTCTCTTGTAACTACAATAAGATGTTTATCTTGAAGTAGATAGAGCAATATGTGTTTGTACAAGAGTAGAGAAAGTCATGTATACATCAAGTAACGACCAAAACATTTGACTATCACTTAAAGTCTACTGTATTCCCTTGTAACTGCAATAAGATAATGTTTATCTTGAAGTTGATGTAGCAATAAGTGTTTGTACAAGAGCAGAGAAAGTCATGTGTACATCACGTAACGACCAAAACATTTGACTATCACTTAAAGTCTACTGTATTCCCTTGTAACTTCAATAGGATAATGTTTATCGTGAAGTAGATAGAGCAATAATTGCTCAAAAGTGAATTGAGAAGATATGGTTTATTGACACACCGCTTCACTCACACTGTTATTTGTGAAAAAACAGTGTGAGTGAAGCAGTGTGTCAATATCTTCTCAATTCACTTTTGTGTTAAGTTGTGCTTCACTGTCTCTACGCTTCTTTCAAGTTTATACTTTGAGAGCAATAAGTGTTTGTACGAGAGTAGAGAAAGTCATGTAACGTATCAGGGTCTTTTCAGACTCTTAGATTTTGTTCTGAAAATGTTTTTTTTCGGGGGTAGGGGGTTCACGGCACATTAAAATATGTATTTCTGGTAGTTCTTGACATAGAATATTTGATTGGATAATAATAATAATAAATCTTTATTGTCTGTAAACTTGTGGGTTACAAGCGTTGGAAATTGTCACATTCTAAAGTATGTACATGAGAATTTAGCTATGTTTGAGTTTCCATTTACATTAAACTTTACAATTACTGTGTTACATAGTACAACTATTGCATTAAGAGTTATTTGAGCTTACCTATTCCTAGTACTAGTAAGTATACAATAACAACAGCAGTATAAAAGTAATAATAATATGATACAATTCAAATTCCCTTGGAATTTGCAAAGATTTATGTATAAGAAATAAGTATAATAATTACAGCAAAAATATAAGACAATTATAATTCACTTCGGCTGTATAAACATTTCTCTATAATGTATTTTTTCAAGAGATTTTTAAATATATTGCCTTGTGCTGATTTAATATATAGAGGAAGTTTATTGTACAGAATGATACCTGCAATGTATGGGTCTTTGTTGCTAGTGGTTTTTGCTTTATATTGTGACTTTGTAGGTTCGTGAAATTAAAAGTCCAGTAGCACAAACTCAAAATGTTCTTTATTTCCACCGAATTACAGTTGGAACACTTGCCAATTACATAGATTTACTTAGCGCACACAATTACAATTCACCAGTTCATGTGTCGCAAGTCCATTGCACGCTCACAGTTACGTACAACTCCTCTGATACACGTACACCGTCTTCCAGTCCGTCCACTCTCTCGGCGCTCCTCAAGGCTGCTCGCCAAGAACTGAACTGAACTCGCCAACTGCAGCCCCCTTTTATAGGAATGTTGCTGTTTCTGGAAGTCTCGCGTTTCAGTGAATCACCGCGAAGGTTCCAGATGGCAGGGGGAAGGGAAAGAGACGGTACAGGCTCGCGCCGCTCTCCTAATCATCCCTTCAGTTAGTGACACGAGACAAATGCGGAGGCGTGGTCTGAATGCTTCCCGCCTGGCCCTACTGCCGCCCGGTTCTATAGCGACTTCCGACGTTCAGGTGACACTGCTCCCTTCTCAAAGCTGGTCGTCCCGAACAGCACCATCGTAGCGTGCCAGGTGATCCAGGTGTACCACCAACATCTTCCCTCTGGGAACCTTCTGGATGCGGTAGACCACGTAGTTAATCCTCTTCACCACCCGGTACAGTCCTTGCCAAGGCTGCTGAAGCTTCGGGCAGCGTCCCTTGGTCCGAGTAGGACGGTACAACCAGACCAGGTCACCCTGCTGGAACCCCTGGCTTTTGACTTGCCTGTCGTATCGGGTCTTCATGCGGTCGCTCGCCTTCTAGATGTTCTGGCGAGCCTTCTCGTGCATGTCGTGCAGATGGTCCACCAGGTTCTCCACATACTCGGTCGCTGGCTGTTTCGCTTCCGAAGGGCTTCCAAAAGCCAGGTCACAAGGGAGGCGTAACTCCCGGCCGAACATAAAGCTGGCTGGCGTCATCCCCGTGGTGTCGTGTGTTGACGAGTGGTAGGCCAGCAAGAACAGTGGCACCTTGACGTCCCAGTCTCGCTGATGGCTGGCCACGACCTTCCTCAGATGTTCCTCTAAGGTCTTGATGTACCTTTCGACCATGCCATCCGACTGGGGATGTAGAGGTGTTGTGCGAGTCTTGTTAACCCCAAGTCTTTCTAGTGCCTCCTTCATCAGGTTGGACTCAAAATGGGTACCCTGGTCGCTGCGGAGCTCCAACGGCACCCCAAATCGGTAGTCTTGTGTTTGTCTTTGCCTCTTGGTTCGGGATGGCATACAACTCCGGCCACTTAGTGAAGTAGTTCACGACCACCATCAGGTACGTGTTGCCTCGGTCGGACACTGGGAATGGCCCAGCTATGTCGACTGCGATCCGTTCGAATGGCGCTCCGACGTTGTACTGCTGCATGCGACCCCGCCTTCTAGTCTGGGGGCCGCGACTCGCCGCGCACACGTGACACTGACGGCACCATCTCTCAGCGTCTGCTCGGAGCCTCAGCCAGTACTAGCGCTGCCGTAGTTTGTCAATCGTTCGGTTCGCTCCCAGGTGTCCTCCTGAAGCACCGGCGTGTACTTCCTCTAAGACTTCCGGGACCTTACTCCAGGGGAGTAACAACTGTTCTCTCTGCGTCTTCCCATCGGTGATTCCCATACCCGGAACAGCACGCCCTCTCTGATCTTAGAGTCCCATTGGGCGATATCCTCCCAGGTTGGTCTTGTCCCTGCCTTCACTTCCCTCAAGAGTGGCCCCAAGTCTGCGTCCGCCAGCTGCTCCCTCCTCAGGCCTGCACTATCCCAGCCATCCGCAGGCACTGCCATGACTACTCGGACTGCTGCGACACGCTCCTTCTCTTCCACTCTTGTGCACTGGCCGCACTCTTCTGGACAGGGTCTTCGGGACATAGCGTCTGCGTTACCGTGGCTCTTCCCTCTGCGATGTTCCGAGGTGAAGTCATACTCCTGCTGCCTCTGAACCCAACGTGCTGTCTGGCCTTCCAGGTTCTTAAACCTCAATAGCCAGGTTAGGGCGGAATGGTCAGTCCTCAGGTGGAATGGCTGACCGTACAGGTACTTGTGGAAGTGCTCCAAGGTCTTTACTACCGCCAGTAACTCTCGTCGGGTGACGCAGTAGTTCTTCTCTGCCTTGGATAGCGTCTTGCTGTAGTAGGCTATCACCCGCTCATGGTCGTCCTGGATCTGCGATACGACACCTCCAATACAATGGTCGCTGGCGTCGGTGTTCACAATGAAGGCGCCACCCGGTTGTGGAAATCCCAAAATTGGAGCACTGCACAGGGTCTTCTTCAGGTGCTGGAAAGCTTCTTTGGTGTCCTCCGTCCATACATAAGGCCGGTGTTCCTCTGTCAGGCGGGTGAAGGGTTTGGCGATGTTTGAGAACCCCTTTATGAAGCTTCGGTAATAACTGCACAGCCCCAGGAAACTGCGCAACTCTTTCTTATCCTTTGGGCGAGGCCAATCTCTCACAGCCCGTGTCTTCTCCGGGTCTGTGGCCTGAGACTATGTGGCACAAGTAGTTCACTTCCTTGCGGAAGAGCTGGCATTCTTCGCGTTCAGCTTAGAGTTGGTCGCCTGCAGTCTCTGTAGCACCTTACTCAGGCTCTCGAGATGGTCTTCAAAAGTCTTCCCGACGATGATGATGTCGTCCAGGTATAGCAGGCAGGCGTCGTAAGTCAGTCCTCTCATCACTGACTCCATGAGGTGTTGGAAGGTAGCTGGTGCGTTGCAGAGGCCAAAGGGCATAACTGTGAACTGCCAGACCCCTTGGCCTGTCGAGAGTGCGGTCTTCTCCTTGTCTCTCGGATCTAGAGCTACATGCCAGTAGCCCGACTTCAGGTCCAGGGTCGAGAACCACTGTGCACCAGCTAGCGTGTCCAGGGTGTCGTCGCCACGCCGTGGCTCAGTGGTTAGACCGCTTGGCTCTCACCAAGGCGGCCCGGGTTCGATCCCAGGCGACCGCAAAGTGAGATTTGTGGTGGACAGCACGGCGTTGGGACGGGTTTTCTCCGGGACCTCCGGTTTCTCCCGCCATCTCATTCCACCGGTGCTCCATCTTCATCTCATGTATCATCAATGTCACCGCCTGCGGTGCCGTATATAGTAAAAGCGCGCGTTAAGCACTACCCATTTCATTTCAGGGTGTCATCAATCCGGGGTAAGGGGAAACAGTCCTTCCGGGTGACAGCGTTCAGCTTCCTGTAGTCTACGCAGAAGCGTAGCTCGCCGTTCTTCTTCGTCAACAAGACTACAGGGGAACACCAAGGGCAGTCAGACTCTTCAATCACTCCCGTGGATCTCATGTCCTCCAGCATGTCTCGTACCGCTCCTTGCTTCGCCAGCGGAACGCGTCTATGTGGTTGCCGAATAGGCCGGGCGTCCCCGGTGTCGATGCGGTGAAGCACTTTGTCCGTGCGGCCGTAGTCACTATCTCCTTGGCTGAAGACGCGCTGGTATCGTCTTAGCAGTTGTCCAAGTTTCTCCGGTCAGGTGGTCGGCCGCCCTCTCCAGTAGGCCTTCTAGCCGGGGCACCAGGTGTTGCGTCGGCACCGGCTCCTGTGTCTTGTCGATTGCTGTTACGCTCACCACGGGCTCGCACGTTCCCAACTCCGTCCCGGCCTGGACGTCGTGATCGGTGTCCGTTGGATTTAGCAGTCTCACTGGCACCTCCTCTCGGCACGGCAACAATGCACTGGCTACACATAGTCCGTGTACAGGCGTCTTCTGGTCCAGCGTCATGTTCCTGGTTCTCTGGCCTTCCAGTCGCGCCGTCACCACCACCTCGCTCCTCGCGGAGACAACCTCGTCTTCGTTCAAGACGACCCTGCAGATTCCAAGGCGCTCTTCGGGTTGACGGAGTATAACCTCTTCTCCGTTGAGCCGCAGGACCTTCCTGCCGACGTCGACCGTCGCCTCGTGGCTCCTGAGGGCAACCAGTCCCAGAATCACCTTCTCAGCCACCTTTGCGACGAACACCCACAGACGTACGACACTCCATCCCAAGGTCAACTTCAATAGGGCCTCCTTCTGCAAAGGCAAGGTGTCGCCCGATGCCGTCACAAGCTGGTATGGTCGGCTCGGCTTCCTCGTCGGCAAACCCTTCGCCACGTCAGGTCTGATGATGGTCATGGCCGCCCCGGTGTCCACTAGCACGCGGCACGGCTTTCCTCTTACCCAGCTGTCCGCGATGAGGCGGTCATCCATACGCCGGCTGACGGCGCGCAGTGTAACTCGAGGGGATGGTGGTGATGGCGCCGACGTGCCCCTCTCCACGACGGTCCTTACTCGTTCTTCCGGCTGCTCTCCCTGGTGTGGGCAGTCTCTCCAGGTGTCCCGGCTGTCCACATCCCCAATACAGGCCACTAGGTCTTCGCCGGCGTCCCTCGGCTGGTCTCCTATGTCTGGTGTAGCGGACACTCCTCGTTCTTGACGTCGGGGTAGCCGTCACCTTGGCCGCCTACATCCTTAATGCTGCCGTTAGCGCCTCGTGGATGGTTTTATAATCGCCGAGCATTAGGCGCTGATGAATCTCCGTGTCTCGTACCCCGTCAACGAATGTATAGGCAGCTTCCCGGGATACGAACTCTGGTGGGAGGTCGACTAGGGCCTTGCTAACCAGTGGTTCAACTGCCAGGACGAACTCCTGCAGCGTCTCCTCTGGCTGCTGTGATCTTGCCTTTAGCTGGCTACGGTTTGCTGCGGCTAAGCGGTGGTTTCCAAAACGATTCTCCAGGGCCTCCCAGATGTCCTTGGGCGCTGCCATTGTCTGTACCGCGTTCAGAACTTCCGCGGCCCGTCCCTGGAGGTTGGCTATTAACTGTGTGGCCTCCTCCTCTGTTGACCATTTGTTGTGCTTGGCCACTGCATCGAATTGGCGGCGGAAGACTTCGAAAGTTGACGCGCCGTCATATTTCGGAGATTTGACGCGCGCCGATGTTGTGTCGCGTCCCGGCGCGTCGGCCTTCAACCTCCTGCCGACGACGTCCTCCACCATGGCGTTCAGGGACTTGACGCTGCTGTCGGCCTTTCCTTCCAGCTCATTAACGCGGTTTCCCAGGTCTTCGACGCGCTCGTCCACTTGGCCGATCCGCTTGCTGAGCCCCGTGACGTCCTCCTTCACGCCGGCCAACTGTTCCTCAAATTTGGCGGCGAGGGCCTCGTTCGCAACCTTCATTTCTTCCATCTTCTCCGTGAGGTTATCGTTAGCCGTCTTCATTTCTTCCAGCTTTGCGGCCAGGTTGTTATTTGCCGTTTCCGTCTTCGCAGCGAGGTTGTCATTCGCCGTCTTTATTTCTTTCAGTTCCGTTGCCAGGTTGTTGTTTGCCGTCTCCATCTTCTTTTCCATTTTCTCGGTGATGTTGTCATTTGCCGTCTTTATTTCCGAGGTCAGTTCGGCCTTCATTTCCATCATCTTCTACAAAATCTTTTTCAATGCTGATTCCATGGCCGTTATCCCACTCCTGACGGCAGTTGTGACTTTGTGGGTTCGTGAAATTAAAAGTCCAATTGCACAAACTCAAAATGTTCTTTATTTCCACCAAATTACAGTTGGAACACTTGCCAATTACATAGAATTACTTAGCGCACACAATTAAAATTCACCAGTTTGTCACAGGTCCATTGCACACTCACAGTTACGTACAACTCCTCTGATATACGTACACCATCTTCCAGTCTGTCCACTCCCCACGGCACTCCTCACGGCTGCTCGCCAAGAACTGAACTTAACTCGCCAACTGCAGCCCCATTTTATAGGAATATCGCTGTTTCTGGAAGTCTCGCATTTCAGTGACTCACCGCGAAGGTTCCAGACGGCAGGGGGAGGGGAAAGAGATGGTACAGGGCTCGCAACGCTCTCCTAATCATCCCTTCAGTTAGTGACAAGAGAGAAATGGGTAGGCATGGGCTGAATGCTTCCTGCCTGGCCCTACTGCCGGCCGGTTCTATAGGGAGTTCCGACATTCGGGTGACAATATTCTCTATGGTAGTTGTTAACTCCTCTAGTGTTATAACAATAATGTTCCCTATTTAATGATGCTTCCTGCGCTTACAGTAGAGAAAATAAAATGTTTATCTAAAAGTATAAACTTGAAAGAAGCGTAGGGACAGTGAAGCACAAATTAGTACAAAAGTGAATCGAGAATATATTGACACATTGCTTCACTCACACTGTTTATTCACAGGACATGTTTCAAGAGCTCTTGCTCCTATCCTCAGCTGATACCCCATAGACCTTTCCGTATGGGAAAAAATCTTCATCAACAAAAATCGTCATAGAGTCATGAATTTTGAAACTCCACCACTGGACATCTTTGACAAGTACATCACGCCATGTATTGACAATACGGAGAAAGAAGAAACCACTACAACTTACACTAATCGAGTATCAGCTGAGGATAGGAGCAAGAGCTTTTGAAACATGTCCTGTGAATAAACAGTGTGAGTGAAGCAATGTGTCAATATATTCTCGATTCACTTTTGTACTATGTTTATCTAGTTAAATTTCGTAACGTAGAACATTACATAATCAAAACAAGTATCATAATGGCTCTGTGGGTAAAGTTAAAATTAATTTTGTATATACTTACTGATGTTGACCTTGTTCAATGAGCTGGTACTGCGTACCAGTCCACAATGAACTAGGTTTCATTTACACTTACCAAAATAAGTTTGAAGAACATTTTCAGACACATTATCAATATTTGTCTTCTGGCACCACAGTTCAAATTTATTATACTCGGATTCATATATATTTTGAGATTTTACTGCTATTGTTAAATTAATAGCAACATTTGCTGCAAATTCAATATCACTATCAGAATCATTCATTTTTGCATAATGTATATTGATATGTTCCTCTAATTACAACAGTTCTATTCTTACACTATTGATATAGCACTCTACTTTCAATCACTGTATGTGGCTATTGTAGAAATTTTAACTGTAAAAATATAAAAGTTATAGGATATACGTATCATAACATCAAATTACAATTTTTGACCTACGATCTTGTCTGAGAATATTTAAATCTTGTTGATATTGTAAATAACTGTTAAGTTGTGTTAAACTAAACCATGAATAAAATTGGTTTCTTTTCTTGCAGATAGAGTTGGAAAGACTGAACACTGCTACAGATGACATCAACAAATTGGAAGTTGATTTGGATGTAAGTATGTTAGTAACATGAATTTATTTGAATTAATAAGTTTAGCATTTGAGTGACATTGAGTCAGAATTAACATTTAGACCTTCAAACTCTCCTACTGGTGAACCTATGAAGTGGGTTGTCTTCAAAATTCATTAATGTTGATTTATATCTTTTCAACAAAATCTCCAAATTATCAAATTTCATTAGTTACTGTACTGATTACATTGTTTTTAATTCAGAAAGTGGAGTATGTTACTGCTGATTTTTCTGTGTATGTGTACCTTGCATTCCTTGAGACAGTTCTCAATATAAATATTAAAAGCAGAAGCATTATTAACAGTGAAGTATTCTTCATATATAGTGAGTTTGATTTATGAGTCACTATCTTTACACTCAAACTTCACTTATTTGTTGTTGTATAATTGAAACATTTTCAAGATCATTCGATCTCATCCTCAGCTGTTTGGTGACTAAATGAACCTTCCTCTTCTTCCACTACTACGGAGCTCCGATCACTCTGCCATCTGGTGTTAGGGGCACTAAGTTTTAATACTTCATTTAATGCCGGGATTTCAAAATTTATAACTTTATCACGGTTTTTGTTTATGAATATTTTTTCCCAAATATCCAATTCTATGGGTGTACTTCAAGATTTTAACAGTTTAATGTTGTGGCCAATGTTGTGGTTTTCTGTGCAAAAATGGTGTGAAACTGCATATTTTTCTGTTTGTTTCAACTTAATGTTCCTGTGGTGTTCTTTTTGCCTGGTTAACAAGTTTCTCTTAGTTTTTCCTATGTAGCTTTTTTCACTGGTTTCACAATTAATCTGATAAATTGGATATAATAAAGCAGTTATCCCCAATATACAATAAAACTTACAACAAAACAATAAGAAATTTAAATAGGAAGCCTGTGATATACCTAAAAGCCCACAAAGGTAATTCTCTAGTAATTATGGAGACAGAAGACTATATTCAGAGAGTAAACCTTATGTTAGACAGTCCAGAATATGAAATAATTCCAAAAAATCCATTAACCCCAAGTATCACTTCTGTTAATAAAGCTTTATCAATTACAAAAACATTAAGTACATCTGAAAAATACAACTTAAAATCTTCCAGTCCCACACTACCAAGGTTGTACTGTCTGCCAAAAATCCACAAACAAGACAACAGCATGAGACCCATCATCAATGGCATCAATTCACCTACATACCACATTGCAAAGTCGTTAGTAAAAAAATTAAAATCATATGACAAATTTCAAAGTTTGGGAATAAAAAACTCCTTAGAATTGATAAATCACCTACAGAAGTACAACATCCCGGAAAATCACATACTAGTTTCTTTTGACGTTAAGGCACTTTTTACAAGCACTCCAGTAGAAAAGATACCTACACTCCTCAAAAAAATGGCTAACCCAGACTACATCGGACCCCAGAGAAATAGATGACATTATCAATCTTACCGATTTATGCATAAGGAATAATTATTTCATGTTTAACCAAAAATTCTACAGACAATCAAAAGGATTAGCTATGGGGAGCCCACTTTCGTCTATTTTAGCAGACCTATACATGAGCTATTTTGAAACATACATAGTAAAGGCCTTCCCACAGATTTATAAATTTTGGCGGAGATATGTTGATGATGTTTTTGCTATCATTCCGGAAAAACTTAGAGAAGATTCTCTAAAATTACTAAACCTGCAAGATAATCACATCCAATTTACTATGGAAGTAGAAAGAGACAACACCCTACCCTTTTTGGACCTCAAGATAACTAGAAATTGTCGTGATGTAGATTTTGGAATATACAGGAAGCCCACACACATAGATAATTACATAAACTAAAATGAATACAACCCAGTTCCACATCAACTAGCTGCCTTTAGAAGTCTAATTCACCGGCTATACAACATCCCACTGAGTAAGGATGAATTTTTGAAAGAACAACAACACATAAAAGACATAGCGGTATTAAATGGATTCAACCCAGCCATAATAAGGAACATGATGAAGAGAAAAGAAAAACTGAAGATAATATAAAAAAATACCACTCTCACACCACTTAAAAACACAAATTGGTAATATAGAAAATTCACCTACCATCCATGGGATTTTAGAAAATTTGAACGAATCTTCGAAAGACTAAACTTAAAACTAGTACCCCAAAACAAATTCAGTCTGAGGAACCTGCTAAATAAACCACTGAAAAATACAATCCCCAACAATTTGAAATCAGGAATTTATCAGATTAATTGTGAAACCTGTGAAAAAAGCTACATAGGAAAAACTAAGAGAAGCTTGTTAACCAGGCAAAAAGAACACCACAGGAACATTAAGTTGAAACAAACAGCAAAATATGCAGTTTCACACCATTTTTGCACAGAAAACCACAACATTGGCCACAACATTAAACTGTTAAAATCTTGAAGTACACCCATAGAATTGGATATTTGGGAAAAAATATTCATAAACAAAAACCGTGATAAAGTTATAAATTTTGAATCCCGGCATTAAATGAAGTATTAAAACTTAGTGCCCCTAACACCAGATGGCAGAGTGATCGGAGCTCTGTAGTAGTGGAAGAAGAGGATGGTTCATTTAGTCACCAAACAGCTGAGGATGAGATCGAATGATCTTGAAAACGTTTCAATTATACAACAAGTAAGTGAAGTTTGAGTGTAAACATAGTGATTCATAAATCAAACTCAAAAGTTCTCAATATTTCTATTAGTTTTTCCTATGTACACTTTACAGAGTCATTGTATTTGGACTCAGTGAATTCATACGTTTGCTTTACTCTTTGCTCTTCCAATAAGTTTAATTATTTTAGAGTTTATAGCAGTTTCAATTTACTTAGCCATGTCATATATTGACTCTGGCTTTTGGTGAATCTGCTATGAGTAAGATAAATGGTAGAAATTTTCAAATAAGATCAAGAAGATGGAGAGGTAAAGTGAAAAATTCAATGTCATAACCAGGATTTGAACCACAGATCTTCTAGTCTCCGTCAGGTGCTCTTTAATCACTGAGGTACCATGGCCAATTGCCAGCACGACACTAAATTCTTCAACTGGACATCAATTATTGACGATACTGTGGACAAACTGAAAACAAATTATTCTGGAAAATCACCAAATCATCATCAGGAAGTTTGACCAGAATTATGCCTAAACCACTCATGATAAAGCTCCACTCACACCTCAGTGTTTGTTTGTGATTTTTTTGTTAGAAAAAACAAAACTGTTACATTGTCTCATGGCCCCTTGCAACTTCTCTTTATTAACGACTGAAGAAAACCATGAAAGGACATCATTTTATCAACATTGATGAGATAAAAGAGAATCACTGAAAAGTGAGTTCCAGAAGTTGACAAAAGTGGTGGCACGTAATATCTGAGGGAGATTACTTTGAAGTGGACAAAGTTAATGTTAATGACCAAATTAACTACAAGCTGCTACCTCAGCTTTCTAGCTCTGCTTTGTCCATCGTTAACATTTTACACTGTTTTTCCTTTGTCTTTATTCTTTTGTTATATCTCTTATCTTTCTTTCTTTCTTTCTTTCTTCTTTCCTTAAGCGTTCCATATTTTGACTCTGTTTTCATTCCTTGACATAACAGCAGCACTGTGGCTGAGTTGCCTCTTACCGAGGAAGCCCAGATTTGATCACAAGAGAATGCATATTGGGTTTGTGGTGGATGAAGTGTCATCTTGGCATTTTCTAAGTTCTCTGGCTGCGCTCCACCATCCCGTCCGTCAACTGCTTGACAATTACCTTTTATCCACTGCATTGACATTTCACATCATCACCTTGTTCAAGTTCAGGTCAGGTATTACGCTGGTCCCTTAACTTGGATATATTGTCTCGGATCGAGAGTTCCTTTGCTGCTCGACAGATGTCTGACCCCAGCAAGTTCTCCGTACAAGTAGCGTAAAATAAGAATGGAATGGAGAACATTGGATTACTTTTTAATGTTTTGCATGTGACAGATTTCATATTGTGTGCACTCTCGTATTTTCAGATTCTTAAGTTTGAAAATAAGGACAATTTGTAAATAACTTGTAATTTATTCACAACAACAAACATAATTAAACTAGAAATAATTATGAATAAAACATATATACAAATATAACAGTTTGTAACTTAAAACTTCAGTTATCTTATAAGAAATGATGATAATTTTCTTATAAATTGTCTGGGATCACAATCTCGTGTAAAACTTTTACATATCTTCTGATAAATCGGCCGTAGCAGATCATTTTTGGTCATTTAACCATGAAATAAATCCAGAAGTTAAATTATTTAAACAATAAAATGATTCAATAGATTTAATGGTTTGGAAAAAGATATTTATTTTTAAAAACAAACATCACATAATGAATTTTGAAATACCGGCAGTCAATTCTGTTTTTAAATCTGTTTTATTTTCAGATTTTGATAGTACTAACAAGAACATATCAACATCTAGGTTTGTAACGATGGCGACGACTTTGTTGTTTCCGGCTGGTCAGAAGTTAAATTATTTAAACAATAAAATGATTCAATAGATTTAATGGTTTGGAAAAAGATATTTATTTTTAAAAACAAACATCACATAATGAATTTTGAAATACAGGCAGTCAATTCTGTTTTTAAATCTGTTTTATTTTCAGATTTTGATAGTACTAACAAGAACATATCAACATCTAGTGTTTGTAACGATGGCGACGACTTTGTTGTTTCCGGCTGGTATAACGAATTTAATTGTGGCCGCCATTTGCTCAGTGATGAAGTTCGTGAAAGTTGTCCAAAATCAGTTGTGCCAGAAAACATTGATGCTGTACAAAAACTAATAATACAAGATCGTCATGTGACATTGTCAGGTTGAGACAACGCTAGACATTATTTCCACCAGCATATATAAAATATTGTATGAGTTTTAGTTAATTGATGAAAAAAAAATATATATATATATATATATATATATATATATATATATATAATATTGTATGATTATTTAGCTGTGAAAAACATTTGCTCTCGTTGGATCCCTCATAATTTGACATAATGTCAGAAAGATGCTCGTGTCGATTGATGTACAAAAATGCTCAAGAAATACAATGGCAGTGTCTCAAAAGACGTATATAAGATTGTAACAGGTGATGAATCATGGATCTATGCTTATGAACTGGAATGTAAACAGCAGTCGACTGTATGGGTGTTTCAAGATGAAGCAAATTCAACAAATGTTGTTTGCACTGGAAGCACTTAGAAGCAAATGTTCGCCTGCTTTTTCAGCTAAACTGATCACGTAGCAAGAGTGTTTTTAGAGGGATGTAAAATGGTCAATACCGAATGGTACACAACCATTTGTTTGCCGAAAGTTTTAAGTGAAGTAAGGAAAACCAACAAGAACATAGGATCATTCTTTATCAAGACAATCCAAGTGCACACATCTCGTCTAACAACAGAGTATTAAAAATCTCAAAAAAAATTGAATTGATGGGTCATATGCCATACAATCCTGATTTGGTACCCAGTGATTTCTTTTTGTTCCCGAACATCAAGAATAATTGCTGGACAATGATTTTCGTTGGCAGAAGAAGCTGCTAATGACTTCAAAAACCATGTTTTGGAGTTGTCTCAAGAAGACTGGAATAAATGCTTTGACAAATGGTTCAAACGGATGTAAAAGTGTTTTAATCATAAAAACAATTATTTGAAAAACAATAAAGCAGTTTTCAATCAGAAATTAGTTTGTTTTAATTATTAAGCTCAAAATATAAATAGTGGCCCTACTAATTTGTCTACCAACAGCTCAGAACTTAAAATATCATAATTCAGAGAAGCTGAAAGCAGGGAATTTTAGACTTTGGTAATAGCTTTGGGAGAACGTCATGGCTAAGTGGTCAGACCACTTGTCTCTCACCAAGAGTTCAGTCCCAGATGACCCTTGCCCAATTCTGGACATTCTCTTTATTCATTGTCTGATCCCAGACACTGCCTGGGTAGTGTAAGTTGTACACATTAAATGAGTAAAAAGAGAAAGAAGCTGGTAGCATCAAATGGTATTTTCATAATAGTCACATCACTAAGAACTGCAGTTTCACTTGATCAACTCAAAATCACATGAGCATAGCAAATTCTATTGCTTCATTCAAACATTAGAGCATGGCATGGAAAGCTGAAGAAACTTGGTTCAAATCCCGGTTTGTCTATTGCTTACCTATAGTAACTATTGGAAGTGATGTATACTAACCCAAATTTGCAATGTTGTCTAGAGTTAGAAATAATCATTTCTTCCACACTAGCTTACGAGTTATAGGCTAAGTTGAACCATGGATCTCCCGGCTATAGCATTGAATTGTTCAATGTGACTCCTCATTCAGTACCTAGAGGTCATTAGGAATAGACTTTGATACTTCCCTAATCCAAAAACAAGGCTTTTTAGAAAGGGATGCACATGCAAGTCTGTATGTGTGTGTGTGTGTGTGTGTGTGTGTGTGTGTGAGAGAGAGAGAGAGAGAGAGAGAGAGAGAGAGAGAGAGAGAGAGAGAGAGAGAGAGAGAGAGAGAGACAAGATAATTCTAAAACAAAAAGTTGGTTAAACAGTGAACTTGGTTTGAATAGGAGTACAGAGCACTGCTCAGTGATAAAACAAATGAACAAAACAAACTAAGTCGCATAAGAGCCGTAGATGCAAACGATGATTTGCGAAACATGTCCTCAAAATAGGTACGAAAGTGAAGCAGATGTGTAATAAATACGACTCATCTAAAAATTAATAAAGAAACTAGGTTTAAACCCAGTTCAGAGAATGTTTTTAAGTATACTTGTAACAGCTCCATATTCAGTAGATATGTATAGAGATAATTGACAGTGTCAGATGCTCTTGTAAGAGTCTATTGGCCGCAATAAATTATTATTTCTACAAGTAAAAGAACTTCTGCAGAATGAAAAACATTGATATGATTCCAACAATTGACAGTGTTATTAACAAAAGAGTTTTAATGTAATCAAGTAAATTTGCTTTGCATCTTTATAGATTTAAGAGTCTGATTTTGTTTCAGGAAGCAAGAGCTGCATTTAGACAGTTGCTGTGTGAGTCTACGGTTCGCATAGATGCTCTAGCAAAGAAACTTGGTGCCTGTGTTGATCGCGCAAGACCTTATTATGAGGCTCGAATGAAAGCAAAAGAGGTAAGTAATCTCCTGTGTTATTGAACCATACTTCTAGGCAGTCTAAAACTGCCTGATTGAGAGAATCCAGAAACCCTCACAATATTCTGCCAAACCTTTTGTTTAGATACAAGAGTAAACCAATTTTTAACAAGATTTGAGAAAGCCATGTTGCTTTTTCCTGTTATTGCATCCGTTTGTTTGAAGTAAATAAATACAAGGTTTTTGTGTGTGTTTCAGGCATTACAAGAGACACAGCAAGCAGCAGTAAGATTTGAAAGAGCAAACTCGGCCCATGCTGCAGCCAAGGAGATGGTTTACCTAGCAGAAGAAGGTTTGTCTACGGAAGGCAGGACGTTCGATCACGCATGGCAGGAAATGCTCAATCATGCCACAATGAGGGTTTGTACTCATCTTAAATGTTGTCAAGCTTTGGATTTAATATTTGCTTAACATTTAGTTAGTTAAATCCTTTCATGGAAGTGTTGAAAACAGTGTTGTTGTATAAATTAAATTAATTGGGAGTCAATTAATGACACTAAACAACACTTACTTTTAAATTTTCCCGGAACTAGTTTCAGAGGCCTTTAGTTAGTTGATTATGACGCAATATCACTTATTTACTTAACAAGGAAAAGGAAATTGCTCCCATTTTCAGTTCCTAGTAGATATTCATCGTGGTATTTGATCTTGTCCTTAGTGGTGCTATGTGGGGTGGTTTTCAAATTTCAAAATTCATTTTCTGTTTTTCCAAATGTAATTGAAACTCTGAATTCTCTTTTTTCTGAAATGTTTCTTAATAGTTTCAGATTTGTATTATGCTGTGTTAGTCTCTCCACAAATGCCTAACTGCAAATATTTTGTCTTTGTGTTTTATGTTCTCATGTGTTGTTTTGTTTGTTTCTTTTAGTATTCATGCTGCAGATATTTTTGCAATTGTTGCAGCTAATCTGCTATATTCTTGCTTTGTCCTTCTGTAGAATGTCATGATTTAATTTGGAATTTAATATGTTTTTCATTCAGTAATTACTTTTTGTGGCAAAAATTATTTATTTTACTTCAGAAGTTTCTGAAATTTCCAGTGCTGTTGGGTGGTATGTGACTTTCTTGAAGAAAGTTTCTTTTTTATTACGGATGAGTGTGCTGGTTTATTTTACTGTTTTTCTTTTCTTGGCTCTGTTTAATCTTCATGTACCTTGTTTTCTCTAGAATCCATTTTCTATAGCTATTTCTATCATATTCTTTAGTTCACACTCATTATTGTCATTGGGAAGTTAACTTAAAAATAAATTAGTGTCCTCCAACATTAAGTTATATCGGACGATGAATGAAATGATGTTCAAATGAGTACAGGGTACATAGAGCTTAGAGTAACCAGACATTCATCTTTCAGGATAAGAGAAAACCTCCAACGTTAAGTCATATCAGACGATGAATGAAATGATGTTCAAATGAGTACAGGGTACATAGACCTTAGAGTTACCAGACATTCATCTTTCAGGATAAGAGAAAACCTCCAACGTTAAGTCATATCAGACGATGAATGAAATGATGTTCAAATGAGTACAGGGTACATAGACCTTAGAGTTACCAGACATTCATCTTTCAGGATAAGGGAAAACCTTATAAGACCTAGTCCATGACTCTATTAAAATTGTTTGGCTGAGTATAACATGGACAAAAGCTCTGAAACATCAGGGAGCTAAAGGAAACAGTTTTAATATAGCCAGCAACACTCTGCCAAACCAATAGCAGAACACCAATTCCCTATTGGATAGCACCATTTAGCCCTGCCCCTCCGCCCGGAGATATATATACTGCCCTGGACTGGTCCTCACTAGTCACGGAGCAGCAAACATGGGGAAGAAGAACGCCGCCAAGAAAAAGCACTGCCGACAAGAGAAGCAGCAGCCGCCGCAGCCATCACCTGCCAGCTCTCGGAGTTCGTCTCCCGCCTCTCTGCCGGCAGTTGAGAGGGAGCCTCTCACTGAAGTGGCCGGGAAGTTCTGGGCTGGCACCACCTCACGCGGTCCAGTGCAGGCTTCGAGTCCTACGCTGCTCAGCTCCTGGGCTCGCAGCAGGCACACCTGTCTCCCGGGCCCACTCGGCCTGCAGAGCCAGCCTTCTCCACCACACAGCAGGTTGCGCCTGCATCTCCCAGTACTGCAGCACAACGCATCCAGACGGCACAGCTAACATACGCAGCAGCCTGCTCCACTGGATCCACACAAGTCTCACCGCGGGAGCCCTATTCTACAGCTGTGCAGGGTCATCAGAATCTGCGCTCGGTAGTCATCCGTGGGGGGGCCCCCCGCAATCTACCTACGCGGTTTATTCACGCTGCTGTGCTACAACACTGGCCATCAACTCAATGCGCCTCCAGGATTTCCACACAACACGGACCTACGAACCTTGTCCGTCTGCAGTTCACTGACGCAGCAGACTACAACATGGCCTTGAGGAGTGGCCTGTTCTTACTAGGGCAGCGCCTACAAATCGAGGCCGGCAGGACTGAGCGGCCTGCTCCATGTCGTCGTTGCTGCAGATTCAGGCACTCAGCAGCATCCTGCTCAGCACCGCCACACTGTCACTACTGCGGTGCGCCTTCCCTCACCAGAGACTGCCGCCAACACGACCTCCGTTGCTGCCGCCAGTACTGCGCAACCTGCAGTGGTTTCGGCCACTTCACGGGGCAGGCGCAGTGCCCGTTCTTTCCCTGTGCCTCCAGTAACACTGGCCGAGAGAACTATCCCTCAGCCAGCTTCGCCGCAGCAGACATCACAGTTAAGGAGTTACTGCAGAATCTCCGAGCTGAGATACAGTGCCTAAACACAAGAATAGGCGACATAGAGACTAAACTCACCGACGCAGCAGGTGCCAACAACACCAACCCCTTGCGGGAGGACCTCCAGGATCTCCACTCTGAGGTGCTGAACCTGGGCCCTCGCCTCGGGAGTTTGGAAGAGGTGACAACCACAACCTTCAATACAGTCTTCACTGCACTCAACTCACACCACCAGTCGACCGTGGATCAGATCATCAGCACAACCAAACCCACGCAGGACACCATAACTACAATCACCCGGCAGAACTCTTCACTTCAAGAACAAGTCACCCAACTCGTCAGGACCACTTCAGTTCATCAGAAGCTCCTGAAGAAGTTGAAGGACAGCAGCACAACCAGCCACACCATCCAAAAGGACATTCTCCAAACCTTGGAGCAAATCCATCAGAAACAGACAGACCTTCAGGTCGCCCTTGCCAATTCATCTTATGACACAGATCTACTACAGCAAGACTTCATTACACAACTGCATTGACTCCTTAAGCTCCAGCGTCAGTAACTCCCACATGGACTCCGCCATAGAAACAACACAACGATCCCGACGCCACTAGGTGTCACATGCCCTTCTAAGCACCTCGATGCACAGCAAGAACAATAAATAAACTTAATTTCCTCTCTTTATCCGTTCTTTCTCTTTCAACCTTCTCATCCCACCCTACTACACTGGCTATGGTCAGGGCCTTGTGTCATGGCCATGAGCCAGGAAAGCCAACCTGACCTGTGCACCCTTTCCTGCACAGATTTAGCATCAACCGTGACTAACGGAGGTGCTGTTGCGGGACTCCGCTATTTTTCCTGACCTTCTCCCCTCTATTACCTGAACTTCTCTTGTTGGCTTTTCTTTCTCTCCTGTCCTTTTCTCTTTCTTGTTTAAAAAAAAAATTAAAAAAAGTAAAAAAAAAATGTTCATCACTTCCTTGAATGACACTTCACAGAACGACCAAAACATTTGACTGTCACTTAAAGTCTACTGTATTCCCTTGTAACTACAATAAGATAATGTTTATCTTGAAGTAGGTAGAGCAATAAGTGTTAGTACAAGAGTAGAGAAAGTCATGTATACATCACATAACGACCAAAACATTTGACTATCACTTAAAGTCTACTGTATTCCCTTGTAACTACAATAAGATAATGTTTATCTTGAAGTAGGTAGAGCAATAAGTGTTTGTACAAGAGTAGAGAAAGTCATGTATACATCACATAACGACCAAAACATTTGACTATCACTTAAAGTCTACTGTATTCCCTTGTAACTACAATAAGATAATGTTTATCTTGAAGTAGATAGAGCAATAAGTGTTTGTACAAGAGTAGAGAAAGTCATGTTTACATCACATAACGACCAAAACATTTGACTATCACTTAAAGTCTACTGTATTCTCTTGTAACTACAATAAGATGTTTATCTTGAAGTAGATAGAGCAATAAGTAATACAAAAAACTATAATAACAATGCTTTGAAAAAAAAAAAGAATAGAATCTAATCGAATCGATTTAAAATTTGGACCAAATTAAAAAATACTTTAAATTCTAAAACAATTTACAAAATTAAGTAAAACGAGCAAAAAGCCTACCTCCCAAACATTTTGCAAGTGAAAGGGTGACGAGAAGCGGCTGGAAAAAGTTATGTGAAAATGAAACCAAAAGTACAAATAATGTAGTAAATGAGTACGTAAATGGAAACTCAACAGCCAAAGTAAGTAGTAAATATGAAGGGAACACTATGAGAATTTTGGAGGAGGAAAAAAAAAAAGCAAATGGAGAATAGCACATGGACTGCGGGAAGCGCAGACAATAGCGTCGCTTCAAAAGATATTAGAATTGTTAAACAATGATTTGAAAAAGGCACAAGAAGAGATAAAAGTATTAAAAATGGAAAATGGGGAACTAAAAGCTCAACTGCTGCTTCAGAGAGAGAGTTCATCATATGCAGCAAAAACAAAGAAAAGTCTGGCAGCATGCGAGGTAACCTCAAAAAGCTTCACAAACACAAAGAGATTTGAGGCATTACGTGAAGAAGAAGACAACGAAACATTTGGATCAGATGAAAGAAGACTACACAAAGACGAAAAAACTGGAGCAGGAGAAAGAATTGAAAGCAGCAATAAATACAAATGGACAAGTTCAAAAGCAAGGGAAATAATACCAAGGCCATCTGAACGACACAAGAGGGAAAATGAGAAGAACGAAGATGCTGATAATGTTATTGTGTATGGTGACTCAATAATAAAAAACGTAAATCTGGGAAGATGTGATGCAAAAGTGAAAGTTTTTAGAGGTGTAAAGGCAGAATACCTGCCGAACATTATAAAAAATGACAGTGAAAGGTGCAAAGCAAAAGTAGTAGTGTTACACGTGGGCACAAACAACATTAGAAAAGGAAAATGTGTAAACGAAATTATGGAGGAAGTTTACAATTCAAGTGTATGTACAAGAAAGTGTTTTCCGGGGGCAACTATAATTGTAAACGGTGTAATCATAAGAAGAGACTATAGCAAAAAGTTTATAATGGATATAAATGAGGAAATTAAATGGACATGTAAGGCAGCAAGGGCAATATATGTAGATCCAAATAGACATGTAGATGAAAGCTGTTTAGGTAGGGATGGCTTACACTTGAATAGGAAGGGTACTTATATATTAAGTCAAGTGATAAACAAAGTGATAAATATTTGCATGGAACAGGGAAACTAAAATGCTGCTCAAATGATGCCAAAAAAATCCTTAAATAAATAAAGGGCAAAACATAGATGAGATAAATGAAATGCAAAAAAAAAATTAAAGGTATCATATAAAATTAGTAAATGCAAAGGGGGTTTTATCTGTTTTCATCAAAATGTGCAATATATTAGCAATAAGAGAACAATTATGGAATTAAACATAAATGAAATAAAACCAAATGTGATAGTTTTTACAGAGCATGGGCTAAAATCTGAGGAAATAATAGCAAATAATTATGAAGGATATAAACTACAGGCATACTACTGTAGAGCCCGCCTCGGTAGCGTGGAGGTAGCATGTCTGCCTCACACTCAAGAGGTCCCGAGTTCGAATCTCGGTCAGGGTGAGTTACCTGGATAAGGGTTTTTTCCTGGGTTTTTCCTTATCCTGAAAGACGAATTTCGGGTAACTCTAAGCTCTATGGACCCCGGGCTCATTTGAGCATCATTTCACCCATTCCATTCATCGTCCGATATGACTTAACGTTGGAGGACGTAAATTACAAAAAAAAAAAAAAAAATACTACTGTAGGAGGGAGCACAATAGTGGGGGAGTAGCGATTTACGTGAATGAGTCAATAAAATGTCAAGAATTGGATTGTAGCAATTTTGTAGTGGAATTGGAATGTGAATTAGCTGCTTTGGAGATTAGTGTAAAGGAAATAAAATTGCTAATAATTGGAGTATACAGATCTCCAGCAGCAAATAAAAAAACTTTTATAAAAAAACTAGAAAGTTTTATAAGCACGATTTCGGGAAATAGGATTAAAATCATCATGGGAGACATAAACATTGATTTTAATAAGGAAAATTTGGATAAAATTATGCTAACTGAAACCCTAACTAGGCTGAATTTAAAGATTGGTATAAAAGAACCAACAAGAATTACTAAACAAACAAAATCCTGTATAGACAATGTTTTTTATAAATTTAATGGAAAATAAATGGGAAACTAAAGTAATCAACACAGCAATAGGAGATCATTATGTTCAGTTATTAAAAGTTAATCTTATAAAAGATATACTACCAAATAATTTTGAATATAAAAGAAAAATAAATATAAATAGTTTACAGAGTCTAAAAGATTATTTATCTAAGGTTAGCTGGGAACAGGTGTATGAAACTATAGATGTAAATGATAAGTTTGAAAGGTTTAATAGTATACTACAAAAGGGGTAAACAGTGAGATGCCAATAAAAAAGGTTAAAATTAAGTCAAGAGCAAAAGGTATAACACAGAAAAAATGGATGACAAAAAGGATAAAAATTTCATGGGAGAGGGCAAAATTTCTAAATTCTTTGAAGCATGCAAATATGGGGGAGAGATCATACAATTACATTGAAAATTATAATAGAATTTTTAGAGATGTATGTGAAAGTGCAAAGATGAGGTATAACAGGATACTGGTGGTAGCAAATGCAGAAAATAAGACGAAAACAATATGGAGTCTGGTAAATAAAATGCATAACCAAAGTAAAACAAAGCAAATGGAAAATATAATATTAAAAGAAAATGATAAAGATATAAACGATCCTAGAGAGATTTGTAATACATTTAACAGTTATTATATAAATATCGCAAATCAAGCAAAATCCAATACCCAAGTAGTAAATCAAGTAGCTAATGTAATAACATCACCTAGTCAAACAAAATCAGTGGGTGTATTTGAAATATCAGAACAAAATATTTTAGAAGAAATTGATAAGCTTAAGCCTAAAAAATCAATGGGTTTGGATCAGTTCTCTAACAAAATTGTAAAATATATTAAACATGAGATTTCTAAAGTAATGGCACATATTACAAATGCTTCATGAATTCAAGGCATTTTTCCAGATAGGCTAAAAGAAGTAATTGTAAGACCACTATATAAACAAAAGGGAAGCAAGACAAATGTAGTAAATTATAGGCCTGTAACTTTATGCTCCATGTTTTCAAAAATCATAGAGGGTGTGTTCCTAAAATAGTTACAAATGTACTTTAAAAAACTTAACATAATATCAGAATGGCAATTTGGATTCCAAGAAAAGAAATCAACAATAAATGCAATAAATAAAGTAAATAGTATTATAATTAATGCATTAAATAACCATGAACGAGTAATAGCTATATTTTTAAATTTATCAAAAGCATTTGATTTTGTGGATATAGATATACTTACAAGTAAATTAGAAAATCATGGGGTTCGAGGATTAGCGCAAAAGTGTATAGTATCATATTTGAAAAACAGAACACAGTGTGTGGAAATAAACCATAGAAATTGCTCGGGTATGATAAAGAAAGTTAGATCATATTTTCAATCAGTTAAACAAGGAGTACCACAAGGTTCTAAACTAGGACCATTTTTATTTTTAGCCTATGTGAATGATATTTTGGAAATAATACTAAGAAATGGAAGTTTGGGAATTGGATATGCAGATGACATGACAATAATAATTAGAGGCAAGTCAGCAATGGAGGTGGAAAAGAAAGCAATGAAATTAATTAAAATAATAAAACAGCACTATTCAAACCTAAATATGATTCTAAACGCACACAAAACAGCATGGATAAATTTTGAATTAGGAAATTATAATAAAAATGATTTAAACATTACAATAGATGGTGAAAGAATACCGGAAGTTAAGCACACTAAAATTTTAGGTGTAATAATAGACAAACAATTAAACTGGAAGCTATATATATATCATATAACTAAAAAGTTAAATAAAAGTATATTTATAATGAAACAAGTAGGAAAAAATATGGATTATGAAACTTTAAAACAAGTATACTATGCATTTATAAACTCACACATAAAATATGGGATAACTTTATAGGGAAACATCACAGCAGCAGAAGTAAAAAAAGTATTCAAACTACAAAAAAAAAAAAAAAAAAAAAAAGCAATTCGAATACTGGCAAAAATAAATAGCAGACAGACATGCAAATTAAAGTTTCAAGAGTTTGGTATTTTAACTGTTCCATGCATATATATATATATATATATATATATATATATGAAACAATAAAAATTATTTTACAAGGAAAAGAAGAACCAAAAAATCATGGTATACATAATTATACTCTAAGAAATAATTAAGACTATTTTAGATCAATGTATAGGGGAACTCTAAACAACCATTGCGGTAAAAGCATGGGTAAAGAACTATATAAGTTACCAGAAGAAATGAAAATAATTAATAAAATGGAATATAAACTGAAGGCAATAAAAGTATTGTTAATAACAAATGCATTCTAGAGTTTGGAAGAATTTAAGTATAGAGATATGTAAAAAGATAAAACTATGTATGTATATATGTATATAAAATTGGAATTGACGTGTCCTTGAAATCATTGTATTCAAAGGATAAAGAAAAGTATCTTATTTTATCTTAGTATTTATAAACAGTGGAGCTTCATCAATCAAAAAACTTTTTTAAACCACTTCTTGAACTGTAAAAACACTTAAGCTCCACTTACTTTTGAAATTAGGACATGTTTCAAGGACTCCACGTCCCCATCATCAGCTGATGTTCAACTGGTTCTTCAGGTGACTCACCTGAAGAACCTTGGGTGAAGAACCAGTTGAACATCAGTTGATGATGGGGACGTGGAGCCCTTGAAACATGTCCTAATTTCAAAAGTAAGTGGAGCTTAAGTGTTTTTACAGTTCAAGAAGTGGTTTAAAAAAGTTTTTTGAGAGCAATAAGTGTTTTTTGTAACTACAATAAGATAATGTTTATCTTGAAGTAGATAGAGCAATAAGTGTTTGTACAAGAGTAGAGAAGGTCATGTAAACATCACATGTTAAATAGTAAGAAGATACTGTACCTTTTAGTGTTCCAGCATTATAAGGAGCATTTATTCAGATTTAATCTTATCCTCTTTTCAGGTGAATGAATCAGAACGAGAGCGAACATTGAGCGAACTGGAACATAGACGCACATCTCAAGCCTACCACAGAGCAGAAATGAGAGTGCAGCAGCTGCAGAAAGAACTGAAAAGAGCAATCGCCAAGTCTAGGTAATAGATTTCTACTTGTCATTAACTTTTGTATTTATAATGTAGCTAGAACAGTAGTAGATGTACATATCTGTTGTAGATAATATCTCACTGCTGACAAAGTGTGTCACTTATTTTGCATAAATGTGCAATAGATTTATAAAAGTATTACAAACAGTTTACATCAAAAAGTAAATTTATATAAGAATTTTATGATCAAAACAACTGCAGATAATATAGATTTCATAGAACTGTATTTTAAATGTAGTTATATTGGAAAATAGACATGTTCCATTAATTAGCAGCAATGAAATACGTGATTTATTATTTGTGGATGATCTTATGAAATGCTCAATAGCCATGGTTAGATTAACAAACAAAAAATTTAAGCCATATATAATTTTTATAAGTGGAATCTAACAATCAGAGTAACAAAAAATTTATGGGCACAAGTTAAGGAAAGATAGGAAATGTTATTGGCAAGGAAGGATATTGTAGTGGTTAAAAATTATAGTGCTTAGAAATAAGATTAAATAGTAATGATAGATCAAGTAGCAAAAGAAAATTAATTGAAATAACTATTTGTAGTTGGTTTTCAACACTTCATCACTCAGATTTTTATATTATTGAGGTACTAGATTTGGAAGCTCTTGTTTCTGTTTTCAACCTCAAAGGTCCGACTATCTCTGTTGTTATCTGCTCTCTTCTCTCTAACTATTAACTTCTTTATCAAATTATTGACTGGTGGGATTACTTGGTCCTTATTTTAGCACATTGTGACTTTGTGGGTTCGTAAAATTAAAAGTCAAGTTTGCAGAAATCCAAAATGCTCTATATTTCCATAGAAACACACTGTTTGTACACCTCTTTACAGCAAGCTGACATAACATACACAAATACAATCTCTTGACACTTCTGCACACATAAATAAACAAAAGAGTTCACTTTTAAAACATAGCTGTACACACACATCAGTTCTGACTAAGGTATGAATGAGTAGAGCCAGACTGAAAGCCTAGCCTACGCACGGCTAATGTGGAAGAAATGATTATTTCCATCAGTTTACCTAAAAAACAGTGATTTAACTATGAAGCCTGGGACTTAAGTACTTACAGCATAGTAAATCGCAACAAGGTGTGTGTCTCATAACATATGAGAACCCCTAGTGGTCTACTGGGGAACATATAAGTCAATTGGAGAATTTAATGTCCTGTCAGCACGTTGGTTATAGTAGCTCAGAAGTTTAGAGCAACTGCACGGAGAGCGGGAGATCCGTGTTTCAAATCCCGGCTATGGCTTTCAATTTTTCAGTCTGACTATTCATTCAAAGAAGTTCATAGTTCCACCACCAGAGACAAGACCACAGGCAACAACAGCAGACGATAGTTGGACCTTTGAGGTTGAAAATGGAAGCAAGAGCTTCCGAAACTAGTCCCAATAATATAAAAATGTAAGTGACAAAGTGTTAAAAACTGACTACAAATAGTTTTTTCAATTAATTTTGACGTCACTGTTATTAAATTCCTGTAATCACGCATACAAGAGACATTTAATGATAAATGCATTATATTCTGCGGCATAATTTAAGTACAGGGAAGAGTAATAAGACATTTATTTTTGTACAGGTCTTTAATGTAAAGGCTTATCTGTGTATAATTGTAAATTAGGTACATATAGGTTCAGAAAAAATAAAAGTAGCATTTAAATTATTGTGGTTAACATCACAGGTGTACAATAATGGCTGAAAAAGTTATTTCTTTTTGGTACAATTTGCCTTTCAAAGCATTAAATTTGGCATGTGTGAGCATTATTTTTAAAAACTGAGTTAAATTCAGTTTTATATGCATTATTCTGCTCTTACAAATGGTCCTGTACAAAGAAAGCAAAAACATTCAAAATACTGTACTCTTTTGAATTCAAGTTATTCACTGGCTAAGATAGGAGCAATTTAGTATTCAACTTATTGATCAGTCACTAGGTAAATACACAATTTACTATAGACTTCATCACAGCTATTGCATTATTGTGACTTTGTGGGTTCCTGAAATGAAAAGTCCAATTGCACCACTCAAAAATGTTCTTTGTTTCCACCGAATTACAATCGGAACACTTACCGATTACACAGTTACGTAATGCACACAATTACTATTCACCAGTCAGTCCGTTACAGTTCCACTGCATGCTCACAGTTACGCACACTCTTCCGATGCACGTACACAGTCTTTTCGTCCGTACACTAGCATGGCGCTGCTTCGCTGCTCGCCAAGAACTGACTCAATTCACTCACTGCGGTCCTTTTTATAGGAATATCGCCGTTTTCTCGAAGTCTCTCGTTTCAGTGAATCACCGCGAAGGTTCCAGATGGCAGGGGAAGGGGGAAGAGGTGGCCAGCGACAAGTGACACTTCCCTAATCATCCCCTCAGTTAGTGACTGAGATAAATGAGTGGGTGTGGCCCGGATGCCTCTGGTCCCTTCTCAGCTGTCGTTGGTCGGGCTTTCCGATAATTGGGTGACACTGCTCCCTCCTCAAAGCTGGTCGTCCCGAACAGCACCATCGTAGCGGGCTATACGATCCAGGTGTACCACCAACATCTTTCCTCGGGTCACCTTCTGGATGCGGTACACCACGTCATTTATCCTCTTCACCACCCGGTACGGCCCTTGCAAAGGCTGCTGAAGCTTCGGGCAGCGTCCCTTGGTCCGCGTAGGACGGTACAACCAGACTAGGTCACCTTGCTGCAACCCTTGGCTGTTGGCTTGCCTGTCATATCTGGTCTTCATGCGGTCGCTCGCCTTCTGGATGTTCTGGTGAGCCATCTCGTGCATGTCGTGGAGGTGGTCCACCAGGTTCTCCACATACTCAGTCACCGGCTGCTTCGCCTCCGGAGGGCTTCCAAAAGCCAGGTCACAAGGGAGGCGTAACTCTCGGCCAAACATTAAGCTGACTGGCGTCATTCCAGTTGTGTCGTGTGTAGACGAGCGGTAGGCCAGGAAGAACAGTGGCACCTTGACGTCCCAGTCTCGCTGATGGCTGGCCACGACCTTCCTCAGGTGTTCCTCTAAGGTCTTGATGAATCTTTCGACCATGCCATCCAACTGGGGATTGTTCACCCCAAGCCTTTGTAGTGCCTCCTTCATTAGGTTGGACTCAAAGTTGGTACCCTAGTCACTGTGTAGCTCTAACGGCACCCCAAATCGACAGAACACTTGCTCCACGAGGCAGTCTGTGATTGTCTTTGCCTCTTGGTTTGGGATGGCATACACCTCCGGCCACTTGGTGAAGTAGTCCACGACCACCATTAGGTACTTGTTGCCTCGGTCGGAAACTGAGAACGGTCCAGCAATGTCAACGGTGATCCGTTCGAATGGCGCTCCGACGTTGTACTGCTGCGTGCGACCCCGCCTCCTAGTCTGGGGGCCGCGACTCGCCGCGCACACGTGACACTGACGGCACCAACTCTCAGCATCTGCTCAGAGTCTCAGCCAGTAGTAGCGCTGCCGTAGTTTGTCAATCGTTCGGTTCGCTCCCAGGTGCCCTCCTGAGGTACCGGCGTGCACTTCTTCCAAGACTTCCGGGACCTTACTCCGGGGAAGTACCAACTGTTCTCTCTGCATCTTCCCATTGGCTGACTCCCATATCCGGAACAGCACGCCCTCTCTGGTCTTCAACGAGTCCCATTGGGCCCAGTACGACTTGTAGGTGGCGCTCCTCGGTGTGATGTCCTCCCAGGTTGGTCTCGTCCCTGCCTCCACTTCCCTCAAGAGTGGCCCCAAGTCTGCATCCGCCAGCTGCTCCCTCCTCAGGCCTGCGCTATCCCAGCCGTCCACAGGCACTGCCCTGACTACTCGGACTGCTGCGGCACGCTCCTTCCCTTCCACTCGTGTGCACTGGCCGCACTCTTCTGGACAGGGTCTTCGGGACATGGCGTCAGCGTTATCGTGGCTCTTTCCTCTACAATGTTCCGAGGTGAAGTCGTACTCCTGCAGCCTCTGGACCCAACGTGCTATCTGGCCTTCCAGGTTCCTAAAGCTCCATAGCCAGGTTAGGGCGGAATGGTCAGTCCTCAGATGGAATGGCTGACCATACAGGTACTTGTGGAAGTGCTTCAATGTCTTTACTACAGCCAGTAACTCTCGTCGGGTGACGCAGTAGTTCTTCTCTGCCTTGGATAGCGTCTTACTGTAGTAGGCTATCACCCGCTCATGGCCGTCCTGGACTTGGGATAGGACGCCTCCAATGCAATGGTCGCTGGCGTCGGTGTCCACAATGAAGGTGCCACCCGGTTGTGGAAATCCCAAAATTAGAGCACTGCACAGGGTCTTTTTCAGGTGCTGGAAAGTGTCTTTGGCGTCCTCCATCCACACATAAGGCCGGTGTTCCTCTGTCAGGCGGGTGAGGGGTTTGGCGATGTTAGAGAACCCCTTTATGAAGCGCCAGTAATAACTGCACAGCCCCAGGTAACTGCGCAACTCTTTCTTATCCTTTGGGCGAGGCCAATCTCTCACAGCCCGTGTCTTCTCCGGGTCTGTGGCCACTCCGGTTGCTGAGACTATGTGGGCCAAGTAGTTAACTTCCTTTGGAAGAGCTGGCACTTCTTCGCGTTCAGCTTAGAGTTGGTCATCTGCAGTCTCTGTAGCACCTTACTCAGATTCTCGAGATGGTCTTCAAAAGTCTTCCCAACGATGATGATGTCGTCCAGGTATAGCAGGCAGATGTCGTAAGTCATTCCTCTCATCACTGACTCCATGAGGCATTGGAAGGTAGCTGGTGCGTTGCAGAGGCCAAAGGGCATAACCGTGAACTGCTAGAGCCCTTGGTCTGTCGAGAATGCGGTCTTCTCCTTGTCTCTTGGGTTTAGAGCCACTTGCCAGTAGCCTGACTTCAGGTCCAGGGTCGAGAACCACTGTGCACCAGCTAGCGTGTCCGTGTCGTCAATCCGGGGTAAGAGAAAACAGTCCTTCCGGGTAACAGTGTTCAACTTTCTGTAGTCTATGCAGAAGCGCAGCTTGCCGTTCTTCTTCGTCACCAAGACTACAGGGGAACACCAAGGGCTGTCAGACTGTTCAATCACTCCCCTGGATCTCATGTCGTCCAGCATGTCTCGTACCGCCCCTTGCCTCGCCAGCGGAACGCGTCTAGGTGGTTGCCGAATAGGCCGGGCGTCCCCGGTGTCGATGCGGTGAAGCACTTTGTCTGTGCGGCCGTAGTCACTATCACCTTGGCTGAAGACGCGCTGGTATCGTCTTAGCGATTGTCGAACTTTCTCCAGCTGCTCTGCGGTCAGGTGGTCGGCCGCCCTCTCCAGTAGGCCTTCTAGCCGTGGCCCCAGGTGTTGCGTCGGAATCGGCTCCTGTGTCTTGTCGATTGCTGTTACGCTCACCACGGGCTCGCACGTTCCCAACTCCGTCTCGGCCTGGACGTCGTGATCGGTGTCCGTTAGATTTAGCAGTCTCATTGGCACCTACTCTCGGCACGGCAGCAATTCTCTGGCTACACATAGGCCGTGTACAGCGGTCTTCTGGTCCAGCATCATGTTCCTGGTTCTCTGGCCTTCCAGTCGCGCCGTCACCACCACCTCACTCCTCGCGGGGACAACCACGTCTTCGTTCAAGACGACCCTGCAGATTCCAAGGCGCTCTTCGGATTGACGCAGTATAACCTCTTCTCCGTTGAGCCGCAGGACCTTCCTGCCGACGTCGACCGTCGCCTCGTGGCTCCTGAGGGCATCCAGTCCCAGAATCACCTCCTCAGCCACCTTCGCGACGAACACCCACAGATGCACAGCACTCCGTCCCAAAGTCAACTCCAGCAGGTCCTCCTTCTCCACAGGCAAGGTGTCGCCCGATGCCGTGACGAGCTGATATGGTCGGCTCGGCTTCCTTGTCGGCAAACCCTTCGCCACGTCAGGTCTGATGATGGTTACGGCCGCCCCGGTGTCCACCAGCACGCGGCACGGCTTTCCTCTTACCCAAACGTCCGCGATGAGGCTGTCATCCATACGCCGGCTGACGGCGCGCAGTGTCACTCGAGGGTATGGTGGTGATGGCGCCGACGTGCCCCTGTCCACGACGGCCCTTACTCGTTTTCCGGCTGCTCTTCCTGGTGTGGGCAGTCTCTTTGCAGGTGTCCGGGCTGTCCACACCCCCAACACAGGCCACTAGGTGTTCGCCGGCGTCCCTCGGCTGGTCTTCTGTCTCCGGTGTAGCGGACACTCCTCGTCCTCGACGTCGGGAGAGCTGTTACCTTGGCCGCCTCCATCCTTAATGCTGCTGTCAGCGCATCGTGGATGGTTTTATAATCGCCGAGCATTAGGCGCTGACGAATCTCCGTATCTCGTACCCCGTCAACGAATGTGTAGGCAACTTCCCGGGATACGAACTCTGGTGGGAGGTCGACTAGGGCCTTGCTAGTCAGTTATTAAACTGCCAGGGCGAACTCCTGCAGCGTCTCCCCTGGCTGCTGTGACCTTGCCTTCAGCTGGCTGCGGTACGCTGCGGCTAAGCGGTGGTTCCCAAAACGATTCTCCAGGGCCTCCCAGATGTCCTTGGGCGCCGCCGTTTCTGTACCGCATTCAGGACTTCCGCGGCCCGTCCCTGGAGGCTGGCTATTAACTGTGTGGCCTCCTCCGGTGACCATCTGTTGTGCTTGGCCACTGTGTCGAACTGGCGGCGGAAGACCTCAAATGTTGACGCGCCGTTATACTTCGGAGGTTTGACGCGCGCCGATGTTGTGTCGCGTCCCGGTGCGTCGGCTTTCAAATCCTTCAACCTCCTGCCGACGACGTCTTCCACCATGGCGTTCAGAGACTTGACGCTGCTGTCGGCCTTCCCTTCCAGGCCGTTAACGCGGCTCGCCAGGTCCTCGACACGCTCGTCCACTTGGCCCATCCGCTTGCCCAGCTCCGTCACGTCATCCCTCACGCCGGCCAACTGTTCTTCAAATTTGGCAGCGAGAGCCTCATTCGCCACCTTCATTTCCGTGGTTAGTTCGGCCATCTTTGCGGTCATTCTCGTGGCCAAGTTGTTGTTTGCCGTTTCCGTCTTCACTGTTAATTCGGCCTTCATTTCTTCCATCTTCTCGGTGATGTTGTCGTTGGCCGTCTTCATTTGTTTCAGTTCCGCGGCCAGGTTGTTATTTGTAGTCTTCAGCTTCGCGGCCAGGCTGTTATTTGCCGCTTCCGACTTCGCTGTTAATTCCTTCATCTTCTCCAAAAGCTTTTCCAATGCCGATTCCATGGCCGTTATGTTCGGTGATGTTGTCGTCCCGCTTCCTGACACCAGTGTGACTTTGTGGGTTCGTGAAATGAAAAGTCCAATTGCACCACTCAAAAATGTTCTTTATTTCCACCGAATTACAATCGGAACACTTACCGATTACACAGTTACGTAATGCACACAATTACAATTCACCAGTCAGTCCTTTGGAGTTCCACTGCACGCTCACAGTTACACATACTCTTCCGATGCACGTACACAGTCTTCTCGTCCGTACACTAGCACGGCGCTGCTTCGCCGCTCGCCAAGAACTGACTCAATTCACTCACTGCAGCCCTTTTTATAGGAATATCGCCATTTTCTTGAAGTCTCTCGTTTCAGTGAATCACCGCGAAGGTTCCAGATGGCAGGGGAAGGGGGAAGCGACAAGTGACACTTCCCTAATCATCCCCTCAGTTAGTGACTAAGATAAATGAGTGAGTGTGGCCCGGATGCCTCTGGTCCCTTCTCAGCTGTCGTTGGTCGGGCTTTCCAATAATTGGGTGACATTATTAATTTTGTTCATGCATTATTCTTGTCCAGCTCTTCAAATTCATTGTTATTTCTTAGTACCATTTCAAAATGGTACTTTAGTGGCATGAATAGATGATGGTCCCAAAACTTTTGGAAGATTTTCATAAGAAGAAAACTACCTAAATAATAAATGCAGTTACAAAATACTTGAGACATTAGAAATCCCTGGTTTTGTTTTTCCTGCATAAATTGAGTAATAGAAAAACCCTTCTTTGCATCTCTGAATGCTTTTCTTGGTGTGCCAACTTTTTTAAACTTTTATTCATCTTTCCACCAATATTGTACACCAGTGTCAGCTGTAGCTTGTATATGTTATTAGTAGAGCTTGGTAAAATAGATTTTGAAAAGCTTAAAAATTGGTAGGCATTACAACACGTTCAGAATAAGCAATAATCAGTAGGGCCTGGAAGTTTGTGATGTTAGTTGCACAACGTATAGATCATCAACTGATGCTGTTGGTAAACAGAGAAAGAGAGGAAAATGTGCCTATGTTAATGCAGACAGACATGATCTGAGCAAGCATCCCCTTCTGGAAAGTAGAAAATAGTTATTTCAAGCAGTTTTTAAAAAAAATATTGCCATCCGAGTCCACAGTATGCAAGGAATACCTAAAGCTATACTACAAGACGTACTTGAGATTATTATAAACTCTGTATCCAACAACAGACTATGAATTTCCATAGAAGAAAGGACTGTCCATGGGAAGGACTGTAGCACATGTAATTCTTGGCACAATGAGTATAGCCATTTTTATTAATATTGTAGTTACTAGAAAGAGTAAACCATTTAGCCATCTGTAATATTTTTGAGCAGACAGTGTCACTCAGCTAAATTTTGTTAAAAGCGAAAATGTTCTGCTGCTAGTTACTGATGGCCTCATATATGCAAAAGGCAGTAAAGAAAATACAGCAGCTCTATCCAAAATTGGCGCACATGGTGTAGTATCATGATTAAGCATGCTCCTCTCAGAGGAAATGGCCAAAGCCTCCTTAACTCTCTGCTCCTAGTAATGTTGCATGTTGCCAAGATTGTCATCTCCTAGAAGTTGGCTCTGTGGTCCTTATGCTGGATTTCAGTTCAGCTCTTCTTGGAAATCGGTCTTAAAAATGGAAATCCGTCGACTTAAGAAGCACAGATTTATACAGCTTGATCATCAAGTTGTTAAGTTTCTTTGACCTAAGTTAATTTTCTATACTCACGCCATCTCCTGACCTTTCATATAATTTACTGAAAACAGTCTTTTGTTCAGTGATACTATTGGTAGTGTTTTGTCTTTGTTGATATTTGTGTTATATCCAGTGATTCATTTGTGATTATAACATTTCTTAAAATATCCTGATGATGGGAGTGATGTACACTCCCAAAATGTCAATTTCTAATCATCTTTTCACCTGGCTTGTTTGGCGAGAAGATTTTGAACATATTGGTCTCCAGGAAAGCTTCAGGTCTTATTTTAGAGCAGCTACTAAGTAATATCCAGTTCATTGCTAGTAATTTCGAAGAACTTTCAAGATGCATCACTCTTCTAGAAGGTCAGAATATGGAAATGGTAGAAGCGATCAAACTTGTAGATGGGAAAGGTTGATTAGAAGATGGAATACTTCTATAGGTGCAGCAGAAACTGAAATGCATTCTCCAGAAAAAATATAGGATATTCCACCCTGTATAAAATTTGTTCTAGAAAAACTTGTAATGCACAAAAAGGAAACAGCATGTGATGTAGAGAGAAGCTTTTCCCAATACAGAGCATGTCTAGAGCAGAACGGAAGATTGTACTCATTTGAAACCTTCAGTGTAATAAGGCATATGCACAGACATAATGTAGCATTGTTGCAATCAATTAGCTTTTTATTTACTGTGCACAGTGTAAAAATTAATGATTTTTTTGTTTATATTCATATATCTTATATAACTTATGAGTAAATGTGCAATATATTCTATGACACCATTATCATTGCCTGTGACCTTGGTTGTATGAGTAAGTGCACTCAATCCCCTCCCTGTGTTACGAGATGCAGGTACTAACCTATTGTATTGTTGTTGTTTTTTTTTTGGCTAAACTTCTGGGCCATAGTAATAAAGTACCTGCAGTGGTATACACAGGGGAAAGTGACCACTTTTTAGGCATATTATCTGCATGTGACTAGCACTTAGGTAATTAGTTGCATGATAGACTGCACCAGTTGATGATTCTGTAGCAATATTTTGAAGTTGCTTCTATTGAGCACCATTGTATATTACACTGTTAGCTGTAGAATATGTTTAAGCACTGCATAAGCCTTCTATACGTACATCTTGTTTTAAGTTTAGTTTCTGAACACTCGTAAATCTCTTTTGTTATGCATAGGAAGCGTTATTGGATTGCATTTCATATTTACAATAATGTAATCTGTATCCTTTAAGTTAATGGATGGAAATTAGTCATTTCTTCACACTAGCTGTATATAGGCTAAGATTTCGAATAGATAGAGTCAAACTGAAAAACTCAGTGCCATGACCAGGATTTGAACCATGGATCTCCTGGTTTCCATCCAATTGCTCTTACCCATTGAGCTACCATGGCCAACATGCCGTCATAACATTAAATTCCCCTATTGACTAATATATTTTCCCAGTAAACCACTAAGGGCTCTCGCATCCGAGATACATCATTTGTGGCGACTTACTATTGTAAGTACTTGAGTTCCAGGCTTCATCATTTAACTCTTATTACTTAGGTAAGTTAATTGATGGAAATTAGTCATTTTTTCATACTAGCCATGTATAGGCTAAGGTTTTTAATAGATAGAGTCAAACTGAAAAATTCAATGCCATGGCCAGGATTTGAACCACGAATCTCCTGGTTTCCATCCAGTTGCTCTTACCCATTGAGCTCTGATGGCCAACTTGCCATCCTGACCTTAAATTCTCCAATTGACTCATATGTTTTCCCAGTAAACCATTAACAGCTTTTGTATCTGAGATACACCGTTTGTGACGACTTACTATTGTAAGTACTTGAGTCTAAGGCTTCATCATCTAACTCTTATTATTTAAATTAATTGATGAAAATTAGTAATTTCTTCACACTAGCCATGTGTAGGCTAGTCAATCTGAAAACTTCCATGCCACCACCGGGATTTGAACCACGGATCACCTGGTTTCCATCCAGTCGCTCTTACCCATTGACGTACTAAAGATGAGTCAATTGGAGAATTTAATGTCATGATGGCAAGTTGGCCATGGTTGCTCAATGGGTAAGAACGACTGGACAGAAACCAGGAGATCCGTGGTTCAAATCCCGGTCATGGCATTGAATTTTTCAATTTGACTCTATGTAATCTGTATTTTATTTTGTGAGGGTTGATGTTTTTTTTTTAAATGATGTAACTGACAATTTATAGTACTGACATTTCTTTTCTCTGCTGTGATAACAACAGAATGCTACATTTGTCTTTCTTTTAAATTATGTCCCTTTTCATCATATAAACCGGATTTTTATTTATTCCATATCTCTTTCAAATTCAATCCAACTAATCCACCAATGTAGCATTACACATACTGGGTGCATGTATGGAGTAAGTTTGCGTTGCTGCTGTGAACAGAAACTAAACCATTTAATTAAAAGATTTATTGGAAAGGGAAGTTTTGAGCTATTATTAATACATTTACCCAGATTTCAGTCATTTGTCATACTGTGCAGAGAAATATAACAAGACTTACAGGAAATAGGCAAAATAATGTGAAGAGTGATTGATGGTCAACAACTTTGGTAAGGCATGTGTTCCTTACTGACAAGGCATTGGTTTACGAGTAGTGCACACTTTGTATTTACATTTAAAGGCACAGATAGACTTACAGCCAAACACTTAACAGAGTTCCAAAGAGGGCAGACTCTGGGGGCTTGATTAGCTAGAGCCAACTTAATGTTTCAATTTTTATTTATATGTTAATGGACTGCAAAGCAGTTTCTGACATTGTCAATTACAATCTAAAAGTTTACAATTATAGAATAATAGTCATGAGGGTCTACACAAAACATCAAAAGATATCATCATGTAAAGGTGGTATGGTCCAACGACTCAGTGTTAATGTTATTTCCAACATTTATAACTGGAAACTCCAAAAGAAGCTTACAATCCTGATTGCTTGACTTCAACAGTTAAGCATAGAGATGGGCAGGCAGCTGTATAATGGTATTCTGCTGGTCCCAAAGACTGTGTTACAGCCAGAAAGTATTTGAACATTTTGATTGATCAGGTGCACCTCATGATTCAGATGTTTTTCCCAAAAAACAAAGACATATTTCAAGACGATAGTGAATCCAATCACACAGCCAGGACAGTACAATTGTGGTTTGAGGAGCATGGAAATAAACTGTAGCATCTTCCATGGCTAGCACCATTCAGAGAGTTGAACATTATTGTACTATATACAAATCTAACAATTTATAACTTAAAACTTCACTTACCTTGTAAGAAATGAAACTTTTCTTATAAAATTGATTGGGATTGCAATTTCGTGAAAATACTCATTCATATCCTCAGCCAGACTCGTAAACAACATTATCAACACTACAGTCGCTAGATGTTAATATGTTCTTGTTAGTACTACCAAAATCTAAAAATAAAACAAATTTAAAATCAACTGCCAGTATTTCCAAATTCACTATGCAATGTTTATTTTTTAAAATAAATATCTTCTCCTAAACCATTAAATTTATCAGACTATTTAATTGTTTTAATAATTTAACTTCAGGATTTATTTCATGGTTAAATGACCAAAAATGATCGGCTACGGCCGATTTATCAGTCTGTTTGTACTTAATGCTACGAAAATGTTCTTTCGTTCTGCTTTCCAAATTATGTTTTGTCTTTCCGATATAAACTTTATCACAATCGAAACAACTAAATTGATAAATACTAGATTTTTTATTATTAGGAATTTTATGTTTTTTAGAGAAATGCAATAAATTTTTAATACTGTGACTTTGTGGGTTCGTGAAATTAAAAGTCCAACTGCACAAACTCAAAATGTTCTTTATTTCCACCGAATTAAAGTTGGAACACTTGCCGATTACATAGAATTATGTAGCGCACACAATTACAATCCACCAGTTCGTCTGTCACAGGTCCACTCCACACTCACAATTACTTACAACTCCTCTGATACACGTACGCAGTCTTCTAGTCCGTTCTCTAGCACTGCGCTCTTCACGGCTGCTCACCAAGAACTGAACTGACTTGTCCACTGCATCCCTTATATATGCAGATCGCTGTGTCTGGAAGTTTCACGGCTCGGAACATCATCCCAATTGTTCCAGACGTCAGGGGGAGGGGAAAGAGATGGCTAGTGATGCTTTTCCAACCATCCCCTCAGTGAACATTTCAAGATAACTGGGTAGGCGTGGCCTGAATGCCTCCTGTCGTCCACTCAGCTGCCAGTCTGTCGTGCCTTCCGATAATTGGGTGACAATACTATACTTATTTTGAGGAACTAAAGTTATACCAAACTCTTTAAAAATTCTTTGAAAATGTTCATTAACTCAAGGATAGTAAGTAAATTTTTTAAAATAATAATCGTCTTTTATTTTTTTGAGAAATAAAAATTGTGATCCCGATCAATTTTATAAGAAAAGTATCATCATTTCTTATAAGATAATTGAAGTTTTAAGTTACAAATTGTTATGTTTGTATATATTTGTTTGCTTCACTGTTAATAGCTTCATATTTTATGTAATTATTGTACTAGTTTGGATGGTATTGGAGAACAGACTACGTAGCACATTTCTGCCTCTCTCGTCACTACAGGAGTTAGAAGAGTGGCATAACATTCCACTGGAGGCTATACAATCATTATACTCCAGTATTCCAAGGAGATTGAAGCTGTATTATTAATAAACTAACTGACCCGGCAAACTCCTTACCGCCAATAAAAGTTGTCTGAACCTATCTATATAAATAAAACAAATTCGGATTAGTTAGTTGTTTATTCTGCAATTGGAGGCGACGTTTAAATACAGCACAGTTACAATTAAGTTAATCAATTTAAAGCTTTCTGATAAACAATATTTTTGGTCTCTTTTTACTGATGTGTAAATATATGAAGATGATGGTTTCCCTGTGCGCATACATGCTATGTATAATTGTCCATGAGAGAAACAGAGAAACTCCAAGTTGATTCTGCAAACTTCCAACAATTTACCCTTGCGATTTATTTATGCTCATCACAAAGGCCAAACGCACGAGAAATTGTAGATGCTTAAAATCAAAAGGTAAATCAATTAGATTCATTGGAATACATGGGATGAAGATATCCTCTCCATTGTACTTCCCCTTGATGATTATTGCCTCGACGTTATTCATTAGCTTTTTCATAGTTAGTCTTGTTCCATGGCACAGTCGTGGTTTGTTAATGATAGATCACAATTGATCCTACTTTTAATTTTAAAGTGTGAGGTGGGAGTTCAGGCAATTCTAATGAATTTAAAAACTCTGTGGGGTAGTTGACTACGTCATCCTGGTTTATAACTATGTCAACTGATTTGTACAAAAACAACTCCCCAGAAGAAACAGACACTCTAGAACGCAATTCTGACATACCAACATGACTATTAGCATTATCTGGGTCTTGCTGCTCATCATTGCAGTCAGCACGTGACATAGCTTGTCACACATTTGACTGACTTCTATGACCTAAGTCAGATTGTATTCTTCTTGGCATAGTATAGTAGTTTCCACTAACTTCACAAAGTCATAGAGAAATTCAATTAATTTTGTGTCAATTCAATTCACATTCACGAATTCAAAAAGACAAATTATAAAGAAGATATCCAAGGATTCATCAATATTTGACAATTGTCTATAGTCAAATATTTATAGTGTTACAGTGCATTCAGAAATTAATTTTGTGTTTAATCTTCAAAAGGTATATCATCATGCTTCATAAAATATTTGAGTCTTGATAACAAACAATAAATGTTTAATAAAATATAGTTAGTGAAATATCTTTGAAGACTTTGGCAAGGAGTGGAATATCTTTGTACTTTGTAATGCTTTTGTTTGTCGAAAATAAAAGAAGGTGTACGTGTTCCGGAATAGTTTACGTGTATACTTTTATATTTAGTTAATAACCCGGTCCATTATCACTTCTGGTTTTTTTCTCATCTTTTTCACCTTCCTTGGACTTATACAAATATTTCAAAGCCAAAATTAGGCAAATCACTTTAGCCTTTCTCGAGTTTTTGTGAGCTAAGAAACATTAACTCATTTTTATATAGATAGATCATTCCAAAGTACAGGTGTTCACGTTATTTCACCTATTCCCTGTAAGTATTTGCTGAGTTTTGGTGTAATGCTATTGTTCTTATTAAGTAAAAATTCATTTTTAGTGGACCATCAAGCCTATCCCTGCCCGCCTCAGTAGCGTATCTGCCTCACGTTCCAAGAGGTCCCAAGTTCGAATCTTGGTTAGGGTGAGTTACCTGGATAAGGTTTTTCCGGGGTTTTCCCTTATCCTGAAAGACGAATGTCAGGACCCTGGACTCATTTGAGCATCATTTCACCAATTTCATTCATTTTCCGATATGACTTAATGTTGGAGGACATAAATTACAATAAATAAATAAATAAATAAGCAAGCCTACCCCCGTCTATTATAATGGATAATTGTATTGTGCTCCATCTGCTGTAGTTGTGGTATGTTAACTTGGCTTGAGGATCCATAAAAGTGAAAGACTACTTGCACCATGTAATTTAGTCTATTGCAAAGGGTAGAAAAGCTGTTTTACAGGCAGAAATGCCAAAATCTATGAGCCCAACTCTGATTGATTGGAAGGAGTCAAACCTCTCCCTCATAACAGATTGGCAAAGTACCTGCTTCTCTGTCTTCTCTCATAACACAAGTTAAATCAAGTATAGTATAAGCTCTGGTTCAAACCTGGCTGAGGTCAATGGAGTTTTCCTGGCATTAAATTGCTCCCTTCAAAAGGGAAGTAAAGCTGGTGGTCTCATAGTGTAGATTTATGATACATAAAAAAGCCTCAAACTTGGTAAAGAGGCCTTTATGTTACCTTTCATACCATGGAACACTTGTTAGAGTGTATGTAAATAAAACTCAATTTAAAAACAAATTTATGGAGACTTTTTTTTGGCCTTTTCTTTTCTCTACAACACTACATCACTTAACGTTTTTTGACTAGCTTCAGAATCCATTTTCAACCTTGAAGGTCCCTGGTGTTGCTGGTTGTGGAACAATGTATATCTTTACTTTATTATCAATTAGGAGATATCTAAATTTATTAGTTAGTCTTAGTGTTTCCAAATTAAGATGCTCTCTATTCTTAATGAGTAAGGACTATGTTACAATGAAGCACAAAATTAATATAATTCTGAGTCGAACTAATACTAGAAAATTGTAACATTTAAAAGACAACAGAGATGCAAACAAATAATTACTCTTTCCCCAATTAGTAATAAAACTTAATACAGAAATTTACATACCACCCCAGAGCTACATATCTTTTCCAAAAAGTCTTCAAAGAACACATTACTTTGGCTCCACAGAACAAATTCAGTGTACAACAACTTTTGAAATCACATAATACAAAAGAGAAGCCCACAGACAAAAACTCTGGTGTGTACTGGATAAATTGCAAAAGCTGTGATAACTTTTATATTGGCAAAACAAAAGGAATTTGAACATTAGTCTTAAAGAACATTTTAGGAACATCAGGAACAAAGAAACAGACAAATTGGTAGTATCATACATTGTTGGAATGAGAATAACGATATAAATCAAGAAATCTGTTTATTAGAGTCCAACTGCATTAAGCACATGGAAAAAGATATTCTTAAAGAAATATGAAGGAAAACTTCAATTTTACACTACCTTTTAAGAGAACCAAAACTTCATCAAGATGCCAACAGAGATGCCCGTATCACCTCCAAGGAGTTCACCAAATCAAAATTCAACAGTTGATATTAGCTGAGGATGTTAAGAAAGTCGTAATGAAACATGTTCTGGGTAAATGGAGCATGGAGTACTAGTTCAATTCAAAATTATATTATTGCTCTCCTATGTTGTGAGTTTGTTGTGGCCTGTCATGCTTTAAAGTAGTCTCTTAAAAATTAAAAAGCAGGTTACGTATGCTGAAAAAACCAACTTCCAAAGTTTAATTTGGACATCATTAAATTAAATTAAAAGGGAGTCGATTAATGACACTAAACAACACTTTTAATCACACAGAAAATTAAGCTAGTCACAATGAAGCAACAAATATTACACAAATAAAAATATTTGTAACAGAGTCTCCACTTAACTTAAGAAGTTGATAATTCCTTCTTGTTTAGAAAAGATTGACTTCGTCTTCAGTTTACTAAAAAAGTTTAAAAAAGTTTATGCAGTTTTTAGTAAACTGAAGACGAAGGCGATGTGCCTTCGAAATCGATCTTTTCTAAAGAAGAAGGTATTATCAACTTCTTAAGTTAAGTGGAGACTCTGTTATAAATATTTTTATTTGTGTAATACTTACTTTTAAGTTTTCCCGTAACATGTTTCAGAGACTATTTGCCTCCATCATCAACCGGACATTGTCTGGGAAAACTTAAAGGTAAGTGCTGTGTAGCATCATTAATCGACTCCCTTTAAATTTAATTTATTATAAGACTTCCAAGAAAGGAATTGGACATCATTGTTACTAAATTTCCCCAAACATCAGTAAAACTCAGTTTATTTGAAGTTCTTAAGTATGAATATCTATTAAATGAAATGTTTTATCTTGGTCTAAAATAGCAGTAGGTTGGTTTGATGTTATATATGGAAATGCAGTCCAATAACATATGAAGGTACAAATTGATAGAATTATCTGATTATTATTTTCAATTTTTTTTGAGTTGTGCTTTATTTTGATTATGTCCATCAGAAGAAAGGTGTGCAGTTAGCAAACTTTGTTTAATTTTTCCATTTAATTTGTGTGTTTTTGGCAGTTTGAATGCACGCCGCAGTTTGCTACAGATAAACAGTCTTGCATATCAGCACCAGCTGCAGCTCCTGTAAGTAGACATCCCTCACCCTGCATTATGACCTGTACAGTTGGCATGACTGCTGTATAAACATTTATTTGTATGTGTATTCTAGGTTTGTTTGTTGCATGTTGCATTGAAGACCTTCAAGACATTCAACACAGCATTTTCAACTGTTTCACCAACTAATGTTAAATTTGATATTAAAGTGATTTAACATTCTGTTTCATTGAACAGTGTCAGTTGTAGCATTGTGTTAACTAAAGTGAAAAACACAAACTACAAATACTATTATTTGTCAGAAACTTATCTTTTTGATGAAATTTCTTCAGAATTCAGGAGACCAGTTTTGCAAATAAATCATTTGCATCTTCTGTCACTGTTTTTTTTTTTATACTGTCGTCATTACTGTCACTAGATGTTATATTATTTTTTATATTTTCTTGTTCATTAACAAACATAGGCTTTCATGACAGGCGTCTTGTTCAGTAAAAGATTCCGGGCTGTAAGGCCTTGGTCCACTTAACTTGCTCATCTCTCTCCCGGACCTTTAGCTTGCAGCTGCGGCAACCATCATTGGTGGCATAGAAAAGTTCTCCTTATACTCTTCGTAGCTACTCAGTTGTCGGCAGTGGGAACTGGCTTATATATGCTGGAAGGTACCGCCGTCCTGTTGTCTTATTGGTCCTGTTCTGGGTTCCAAGGGGCGTGGCTTTTTAGGATCGAAGTGCGTGATTTAGCTATGAATGTATTTTCTTAAGTTGGGTACCACGTTTTAGGTTGTTTTAATGCTTCTTCTTTCTTATTAAAATTGTGTTTATGTTTGTAAATTTCTATTGCTTTGCGATATAAAGAGCATGATACTGAGAAGTGGCAAGGATGTCTGTTCCATTGTAGCCGGGTGCTTCCAAAGCATGTTGTGCCACAGCAGATTTTTCCGGTTGGCCCAGGTGGCAGTGTCTGTGGTGTTGTGTGCATGAGCATGGTATACGGTTTGTGAAATATTTTCTCCCAAATCATTAACTCTATCAGACCATGTAATTTCTTTAATATTTAACTTCTGGATTTATTTCATGGTTAAATGAGCAAAAATGATCTGCCACAGCTTATTTATCAACCTATTTATACCTAATATTTCTAAAATATTCCTTCATTGAGCTTTCTAAATTATGTTTGGTTCTTCTCACATAAACCTGGTCACAATCTAAACAATTAAACTGATATGTGCCAAATTTATTATTATCGGAAATTTTATCTTTTTAAGAAAATGTAGCAATTTAAGTATATTTATTTTGAGGTACCAAATTTATACCAAATTCTTAAAAAGAAATTGAAACTGTTTATTACCCAAGGTTTGTAAGTAAATTTTTTAAAATTATAATCATCTTTTATTTTTAACGAATGCTTCATGGGTGATCAGCCATGTCAGGTTTATGAATGTCGAGCTTTCAGCCGTTGTATACTCCTGAAGAAGGCCATGGAGTATATAATGGCCAAAAGCTCGACATTGATAAACCTGACATGCCTGATCACCCATGAAGCCTTCATTAATCATGCTCGCCATGAAAGCTTCAAGTCGTACATCTTTTATTTTGTTAAGCGTAAACATTTATTTAAATTTTAGTTAATTGATGGAAATTAATCATTTCTCCACACTAGCCGTTTATAGGCTAAGGTTTTTGATGGATAGAGTCAACATGAAAAATTCAAAGCAATGGCCGGGATTTGAACCACGGATCTCCTGGTTTCCGTCCAGTCGCTCTTAACCTTTGAGCTACCATGGCCAACGTGTCGTCCTGACATTAAATTCTCCATTTGACTCATATATTTCCCCGGTAGACCACTAGGGGCTCTCACATCTGAGATACACCGTTTGTGGCGACTTACTATTGTAAATACTTGAGTCCCAGGCTTCATCATTTAACTTTTATTATTTTAGTTAATTGATGGAAATTAATCATTTCTCCACACTAGCCATTTATAGGCTAAGGTTTTTGATGGATAGGGTCAACCTGAAAAATTCAATGCCATGGCCAGGATTTGAACCACGGATCTCCTGGTTTCCATCCAGTCGCTCTTAACCTTTGAGCTACCATGGCCAACAAACTGTGTATCTCGGATGCGACAGCCCCTAGTGGTCTACCGGGGAAATATATGAGTCAAATGGAGAATTTAATGTCAGGACGGCACGTTGGCCATAGTAGCTCAAAGGTTAAGAGTGACTGTACGGAAACCAGGAGTTCTGTGGTTCAAATCCCGGCCATGGCATTGAATTTTTCATGTTGACTCTATCCATTTATTTACATTTTTTTTATATATTTTAATTTTTCAATTTTTTATGTATAAAGTCTTTATTAAAACCATTAATTAAAGCGGTATTAATAATGTGTGTATGTTCTCTATTAAATTCCTCTTTATTTAGGGGTATGTTTATTAATCTATAATTAAAACTATTAAAAACTGCAAATTTATGTGAAAAAGTGTTAAAATTTATTTTTGATATAATTATCAACATGAGTAGACTTCCTATAAATACCAAAATTTAGTTTATTGTTATTTCTTATTATCTTTAGATCTAGAAGTGGAAGAAATCCATTAATTTCAGTTTGTAATGTGAACTTTATAGCTTTATCTGTAAAGTTAAATGTTTTAAAACATCATTAATGTGTTTATCAGGAATTATAGCAGAAATGTCATCCATGTTTCTATACCAAGTTTTTAAAATTAAATGGAATGCTTTAGTGATTTGCATTTCCAAAAAGCTCATAAAAAATCTGCAAAAAAGATGAATGTAGATTAGCCATTGCTAAATCAGAAGTTTGTTGAATAAATTGACTATCAAAACTGAAAAAATTTTGATCCAAACAAAAATTAGTAATTATTAATTTTTAGATGAGTCGTATTTATTACACATCTGCTTCACTTTCGTACCTATTTTGAGGACATGTTTCGCAAATCAATGTTTGCATCTTCTGCTCTTATGCGACTAAAGCTTGATCCAGTGGTGTGGTGGGTGTGATCAAGCTTTAGTCGCATAAGAGCAGAAGATGCAAACGATGATTTGCGAAACATGTCCTCAAAATAGGTATGAAAGTGAAGCAGATGTGTAATAAATACGACTCATCTAAAAATTAATAATTATTTCGCTTCACTGTGGTGTTCCAATACGGTTAAATCTCGAAAAATTAGTAATTTTCGCAAAATCACCTATTAATTCCTTATGCAAATTTGTAGAACGCAACCATTTTTTAGAAAAAAGTTTCTTTGGAAAGTTCATCAGTCTTCTTAAGTAGAGAACTATGTGACAAATAATTATACTTTATTGTAATAATTGTCTAAGGTAGCTACAAAATAGGAATGAACATAAGGCGGGGCTAGGCATGGCTGTTCTATGGCTACTAGCCAATGCAGTGCATGTAACGTTGTACAGTTAAGCACACACACATTAGCCGAGCCATACGGCTAATTTCTTTGCACACTCTAAAGATACCAATTAAAGAATTACTTTGTTTTTCCCATGGTACAGAGCTATTTTTTCTGAGGATTACTGTCCAAACCCCATGTTTGTAGCACATCTGGTTTCAGAAATATAGAAAGATAAGACGCCTGACTAGAAAGAAAATCATTAACTGTCAGTGAAAAAAAGCACACACGTGCTATGCTGCAGTTGCATTTTGTACCATGTTTTCGGTAAAGTGGTGATCTTTTAAGACCACACACATGCTTTTCAAAGTTAGTAAATATACCGTTTAGCAAGTCATGTACTCCATGTTTGTAGCACATCTGGTTTCAGAAATATAGAAAGATAAGATGCCTGACTAGAAAGAAAAGAATCATTAACTGTCAGTGAAAAAAAACACACACGTGCTATGCTGCAGTTGCATTTTGTACCATGTATTCAGTAAAGTGATGATCTTTTAAGACCACACACATGCTTTTCAAAGTTAGTAAATATACCGCTTAGCAAGTCGTGTACTGGTGCACCTAGTAGTAACTGCGAAACAACTCGTAAGAGTTTACAGAAATATGCTACAAGTATTCTTGTTAATATGTATTCCTTTTTCAAACAGTTGTCAATTAAAGACATTTTCAAAAGTACAAATTTCACTCAAGAGTCAAGAATTAATGTTACAAGCTTGTCGTGTGAGTGCTCATTCTGTGACGAACATTGTTAAAGAAGGCAAACAGTTTACCAAATTACAAGAAGTTTTCATATTTAGATCTCCAGGGAAACATTGGGCAGCTAAAAGCGTGCTAGCAACTTAGGCAATTTTCAAAAGTGTGTTTTACTTAGAACGATTTATGATTCATATGACAAGAGTGAATATCAACTGCCAAAAGGCTGACCAATTTAATGAGGGGGGAAATAGAATATACGGATTCTGTATCTTCTTTGCAAAATATTCTGAAATCTCTTGGGTTCAAATATAGGAGAACCAATGATAGTTGCAAATTTCTGCTTGAAAGAAGCGATATTGTTGCGGCAAGGCTAAAATTTCTGCGCACAATGCTTAACATTAGTACATGAGTTTCATGGTGTGAAAATGCTTCATAAATACACATTCATATCTTCCATATTTATTAAGTATTTTAATTAAACAAAAATTGGTTTAAAGTCCATTACAGACTATACAAATATGGCATCATTAAAATAGAAACTATATTCACGAATCATTGAAAATTCACTATTTTGTTTCATTGTAGCAAACATCTTATTTCGTAGAACACATCTAATTTGAATTATTTTGTTTTGTGCATATGAACGATAGCTATGTAAGCGAACTGTTCTCCATTTCAAGCTTTTAAGGTTCAGATTGTGCAATAATCATTGTGTATGTTCTCATATACATGCTGAAATATTAAGCGAACTTCTCTGTCAGCATTGTATCACTGTACATCTCAGCATCTGTATGATACTTGCTAGGTTGAGACAAAGACAGATATATCTTCCATCTCTGTCATCTGCTAGCCATAGAACTGGCAACACCAAGACAGTAGAATAACCGTATTGGCTCAATCCATGTTCATTCTTATTTTGTAGCTACTCTATGAATGTAACTAGTTGTCTGCTACTAAAGGTAACAGTGTAGTTTAGTTACCACCTTTGTCTTGGGCATTAACAAGCATGATGAAACATCAAGACATGTTAACAACAAGATGTTAAAGAGTATTTATAATTTTTAATTTAAAGGGAGTCGATTAATGACACTTTATCATAACAACACTGTTTTCAACACTTCCAACAAAGGAATTGCAGTATTTATGTTGGTTGGTGAAACTAGTTCTTAATATAGTAAACTGAAATATATAATTATTGCTTAAGTGCCTTAAAGGATTGCTGTAGTTACAGTTGACCATAATCCTTTATATTCTTAGATTTTACAAAAATGATAATGTTATACTCAAGGTTCTGTCGGACTTCAAGCGAGGTGTAGATGTGGTGAGGTACCAACATTTGGGGAATAATGTATGCTGCCAAAATGTTGGTACCTCACTATGTCTACACCTCGCTTGAAGCCTGAGAGAGCCTTGAATATTTATGCCACCAGGAAAGCTACAGCTCCTGTTATAATGCAATAAATAATAATTTATTAAACACTTAATCTGTTTTTAACCCTCCACTATGCACATGATCTTTTTACCTCCATTACACGCACACAGACTGAGAGTCTGCACTAGTTTTTGTACAGATTTTGATATACTGTTTTAATCCTCTGTAATTTGCTTATTATATTAGAAAAGTTGGCACTGTTTAGCTAATTCGTTTTCAACAACTGAAGTTGTCAAATGGTTTTGGTGAGTTACGCTTCTCTGCTAGGTTTCGAGACAGTGAGAGGTTTCTCATTTCACGAGACTGTTTGACTTAAAAGAGCACTTCCTTATATAGCCATTAGAAACTTCCACATAGTTCCAGACTGTTTGAGATGGCAAAACTTGTAGAAGATTCTGAAGTAATGTTTTAAATGGACTTAATGGCCGCATTATTGCAGACCATAAGTGAAAGTAACAGTAATGTCACATAATTTGCATAACTTTAGAAGTGTGTAGTATCCATTAAAGTTTAAACCACTTGCACCAACCCACAGTAGAGAATTGGCCACAAAATTATTACAAGTAAAATGGGGTAACTTAAGACAGGAGGAGCAGATGAATCAAATGGAAGGTACGTCAACACTTACCAAAGGTGAAGGAGTGCCCCTTGTTGTGGGTCTAACATTAATATTGTCGCGGCGACGTGCACAAAAGGTTCGGTGCAGAGAGATAAGTGTGGTTTGTGTACACAAAGAGCATGCAGATAAAGATAACAGACGGATAGTGTATCACTGAGATAAAAGGCATGCCCAAGCAGATAAAGTTAGAACATTCTGGTAACATGTTGATTGATAGAGAGCGTTCGGTTTCTTGATTGTTCTAGAACAGTCTGGAATTATCAGTGGAGGTATTTAAATAAGCGACAACTCGCCAAGGGTCAGTCGTAAAGGAGTCATAAACAGATGTAACGTGAGCTGATGTAAACAGAACGCTGTTGTGGTCATCGACTTTGGTAGATTGTGATTGTGTATGTGATGTAATACTGCCGCTGTGAGTATATTTCTACACAAATAAAGAACGATTTGAATTTCTGCAAATTGGACTTTTAATACTACGAACCAACAAAGTCACAATTGGTGTCAGGAAGTGGAACATTCAACGATGGATGCGGCATTGGAAAAGATTTTGGAGAAGATGATGGAAATGAAGGCCGAACTGGCCTCGGTAATGAAAGCGGCAAATAATAGCCTGGCCGCAGAACTAACAGAAATGAGAACGGCGAAACGATAAGCCTGGCTGAGAAAATGGAAGAAATGAAGTCGGCGAATGACACCTTCGCTGCGAAGACGGAAGCTGCAAAAAAGAGCCTGACCGCGAAGATGATCGAATTGACCACGGAAATGAAAGCGGCAAACGAGGCCCTCGCCGAAAGTTTGAAGAGCAGTTGACAGGCGTAAGGAATGACGTCGCGGAGCTGGCCAAGCGGATGGGTCAAGTGGACGAGCACCTTAACGATTTAGAGGGAAATGCCAACAATAACACCAAATCCCTGAACACTGTGGTGGAAGACATCGAAGACCTGGCGAGCCGCGTTAACAACCTGGAGGGAAAGGCCGACAGCAACACAAAGTTCCTGAACGCCATGGTAGAGGACATCGTGGGCAGGAGGTTGAAGGACTTGAAGGCCGACGCGCCGGGACGCGACACAATATCTGCGTGCGTCAAACCTCCTAAATACGATGGCGCGACAACTTCCGCCGCCAGTTCGACACAGTGGCCAAGCACAACAAGTGGTCACCGAAGGAAGAGGCCGCACAGCTAATAGCCAGCCTTCAAGGACGGGCCGCAGAAGTCCTGAACGCGGTCCAGACAGCGGCGGCACCCAAGGACATCTGGGAGGCCCTGGAGAACCGCTTTGGAAACCACCGCTTAGCCGCAGTGTACCGCAGCCAGCTGAAGTAAAGGTCACAGCAGCCAGGGGAGACGCTACAGGAGTTTGCCCTGGCAATTGAGCAACTGGCTAGAAAAGCCCTAGTCGATCTCCCACCGGAGTTCGTATCCCGAGAGGCTGCCTACAACTTTGTCGCCGGGATACAAGACACGGAGATTCGTCAGCGCCTAATGCTCGGCGATTACAAAACTATCCACGAGACGCTAACGGCAGCACTAAGGATGGAGGCGGCCAAGGTGACAGCTATCCCGACGTCTAGAATGAGGAGTGTCCGCTACACTGGAGACAGAAGGCCAGCTGAGGGACGTCGCCGAAGACCTAGTGGCGTGTGCTGCGGGTGCGGCCAGCCGGGACACCTGGAGAGAGACAGCCGACACCAGGAAGAGCAGCCGGAAGAACGAGTAAGGCCCGGCGTGGTTAGGGGCATGTTGGCGGCGGCATCACCATCCCCTCGAGTGACACTGCGCTCTGTCAGCCAGCGTATAGATGACAGCCTCATCGCGGACGTTTGGGTGAGAGGGAAGCCGTGCCACGTGCTCGTAGACACCGGGGCAGCCGTGACCATCATCAGACCTGACGTGGTCAAGGGTTTGCCGAAGAGGAAGCCGAGCTGACTATACCAGCTTGTGACGGCATCGGGTGACAGCTTGCCTGTGGAGAAGGAGGCCCTACTGATGTTGACCTTGGGACGGAGTGCCGTGCGTCTGTGGGTGTTCGTTGCGAAGGTAGCTGAGGAGGTGATACTTGGATTGGATGCCCTCAGAAGTATTTAAATAATTTGTTATTGAGAAGATAAGAAGGTAGTTAGAAAGATGGAGATTAGTAAAGAAGCAGAGAGTAAATGTTTAGTTGAGAGGGAGAAAATAGAATGGGGTAAAATGATAGATTCTGAAATAATGGAAAAGATTATGCTTATGTTAATTAATATGAACAATATTATAACAGGTACGAGACAAGATTTAAAACAGGAAAGGGAGAAGCATGAAAATGATGTATTACAAGTAGTATTCTCTACAAGTAGTAGAGAAAGATGCTAATAATATGATACAAGAATCAGAATCATGTAAGAAAGTATGTAGGGGAGATAAATATTAGTACAAAGTGTAGGTCAAAGTAGAGATGAAAATAATACGCTAGAAGTAGAATCACAAATACCTGAAGTAACAATGAGTAGTATGAAAGAAAATGTAAGAAGATCAAGTGATGGTAAATTAGTATGACAAGTAGATGAAGAATCAGGAATTAATGAGAAAGAATACGTAGATGAAACACAAAATGTAGTTACATTGTTTACTTCCCAATTGCAGATGCAAACAAACAAAATCTTGATATGAATTGTAACATGTATGCACAAAATATGTTCACATCAAAACCCAGAATACACTGGCAACACATATCAATATTTCAGACGACAATACAATTGCTACTTCAACATAACCTCAAAACGGTAGGTACTACCAAAACACATACAAGGAACACAGAAAGGTTAATGAACTGGACTCACAACATAAAATCAATGACAATGACCTATGATGATTGTACTTAGAGAATTTTACAGGGGCAAGGCACCTGACAGAAAGGTTATGAATCAGGATTACCAACTTAATGCAAATAATGATGCAATTTATTCCAGACACGCCAAAATGAGTTTTGAGGACATAGTAAAAGATACCTAATGTTGACATAGAACAATATGAAAATTGATTAGGTGGGCAAATCACCCCACATAAGACAGAAACCTGAAAACTCTTTTGTAAATAATTGTATATATGTTAAGACTGTTAAAAAGTTAGTTCATTATTTGAATGTTCACTGTTAATTTAAAAAATGTTTTACCTTGTTGTATATTTTTAATGTTATTATTCATTGTTGAACTATGTTTATATTATATCACAGGGGCAATTTTCAAAATATATGGAAAATAATTAATAATTTGAATAGTCTTAATGAAAATTGTCCATATATTTTGAATAGAGGCATCTGAAGTAATTATTAAGAATAATTATAGAAAATGTTATTTAATAAAAGTATGAATATGATTGTGGTTAGTTGTTCTGTGGATAAACAACAGAATGTTGATTTCCATAGTAACGCAAAAGATATAAGAACCAAGACTGAAAGAAGTGACTTTCTTCTGCATTTAGATTTGTAACAGTACAGATGTATGTGATAGTATCAAAGATTTTGCAGAAACATTGTGCTGCATGAAGTTTTGCAAAAGTAACTTACAAAGTTTTAAAATAAGTAAGATCAATGATAATAACATAAGGACTTGATACAATGAAGCACAAAATTAATACAATAATAATTTTGTGCTATCAAACCCGATAATAACATAGTTCATTTAGTTCAGTGTTTTAAAGAGTATGTTTAAATGTTTTAAATAAACTCAAGTTAAATTGCAATTTTGAGAAGAAAAGGAGAATTATTGTTATTTTATTTGCACACCATCTTGTTTTATCTCTCATCTGCGACAACACCCTGAAGAAAATAATATTAATCCCTGAGCAGCTGAGCAATTTGGAGTAAATCTATGGGAACTTTGATTCCACCATTTACACCATCTTCCCTAACAAAAATCCTGCTACAAAATGGCTTCCCAACCTGGGGCTTCGAGATAGTGAACATGCCACATATCATTACCATAAGTCCTGCTTTAACACTAAATATGAACATAAACACAAAATGTAAACACAAACTCTAAATGTAAACTAAACACAAAATGTAAACACTAAATGTAAACATAAACACAAAATGTAAACAACACTAAATGTAAACATAAACACAAAATGTAAACATAAACACAAAATGTAAACAACACTAAATGTAAACATAAACACAATATGTAAACATAAACACAAAATGTAAATATCAACACAAAATGTAAACAAACACTATATACAAGGGGCATCCATAAAGTAAGTCCTGTTTCAATTTATCTCCACTGCAACGCTGCGATCGCAGTTCCGCACATGCGCGGGTAGATGCTCTGTATCAAGGAGAAGAAACGTGCGCCATTGTGAGATTGCTGTCAGCCACGCATGCTTTGTTGTGCTTGTTTACAATGTCGGTGTTGATTGAAAATACCGCTGCTTGTGAAATCAGATCTGTGATTCGTTTTCTGAATGCTAGGAAAGTGAAACCAATTGAATTTATAGGCAAATTTGCGATGTCAAAAGGTGTTGTGTTTCTTCACGACAACACACAACCACACACTGCAAATGCGACGAAAAACATCCTACAGGGATTTGTCTAGGACGTGTTTGGCCACCCCCCGTACAGCCTTGACCTTGCTTCTAGCGACATTTATTTGTTTTTGCATCTCAAATCTTTCTTTGGCGGTCAACACTTCAACAATGACAAAGAGCTGAAAGGAAATGATTCCAACTGGCTGAAGACACAGGCGGCAAACGTCTATGAAGAAGGTATACAAAAACTTGTGCCTGGCTATGACAAATGCCTGCAAAATTTCGGCAGTTATGTGGAAATGTAGTTTAAAAGTTGTAGAATTTTGTGCAATAAATAATTTATCTGTATCTTACACAATTTAATTTTATTACCAAACAGAACTTACTTTCTGGATGTACCTCGTATAAACAGCACTAAAGGTAAACACGAAAGGTAAACAAACATTAAATGGAAATTAATTGTTCTTTCACACTGGCCTTGTGTAGGCTAAACTATGGAAAGATAAGAGTCAGACTGAAAAATTCAATGCCATAGTCGGGATTTGAACCACAGATCTTCTGGTTGCCATCCAGCCGTTCTAACCCTGAGCTACTATGGCCAACGTGCCGACATGACATTAAATTCTCCAACTCACTCGTGTTTTTCCTGCTAAACCACTTAGGAGTTCTCATAACTTATGAACCTCTACGATGTTCAGAGGTGAAGTCGTACTCCTGCAGCCTCTGTACCCAACGTGCTGTCTGGCCTTCCAGGTTTCTAAAGCTCAGTAGCCAGTCAGTCCTCAGGTGGAATGGCTGACCATAGGTACTTGTGGAAGTGCTCCAATGTCTTTATTACCACCAGTAACTCTCGCCAGGTGGTGCAGTAGTTCTTCTCTGCCTTGGATAGCGTCTTGCTGTAGTAGACTATCACTCGCTCATGGCTATCCTGTACTTGCAATAGGATGCCTCCAATACAGTGGTTGCTGGCATTGGTGTCCACAATGAAGGTGCCGCCTGGTTGTGGGAATCCCAGAATAGGAGCACTGCAAAGTGTCTTCTTCAGGTGCTGGAAAGTGTGTTCAGCATCCTCCATCCACTCATAAGTTCGGTGTTCCTCTGTCAGGCGGTCGAGGGGTTGGGCGATGTTGGAGAACCCCTTTATGAAATGGCGTTAATAACTGCACAGCCTTAGGAAACTGCGCAATTCTCTCTTATCCTTTGGCCGAGGCCAATCTCTCACAGCCTGGGTCTTCTCCGGGACTGTGGCCACTCCGGTTGGTGAGACTATATGGCCCAAGTAGTTAATTCCTTGCGGAAGAGCTGGCACTTCTTCACATTCAGCTTCAAGTTGGTTGCCTGCAGTCTCTGTAACACCTTGCTCAGGTTGTCGAGATGGTCTTCGAACGTCTTGCCGACAATGATGATGTCCAAGTATAGCAGGCATACATCATATGTCAATTCTCTCATTACTGATTCCATGAGGCGCTGAAATGTGGCTGGTGCATTGCAGAGTCCAAAGGGCATAATTGTGAACTGCCAAAGCCCTTGGCCTGTTGAGAATGTGGTTTTCTCCTTGTCTCTCGGATCTAGAGCCACCTGCCAGTAACCCGACTTCAGGTCCAGGGTCGAGAACCACTGTGAACCAGCTAGCGTGTCCAGAACGTCGTCAATCCGGGTTAAGGGGAAACAGTCCTTCCGGGTGACAGCGTTCAGCTTCCTGTAGTCCACGCAGAAGCGTAGCTCGCCGTTCTTCTTTGTCACTACAGAACTACAGGGGAACACCAAGGGCTGTCAGACTCTTCAATCACTCCCCTGGATTTCATGTCATCTAGCATATCCGTACCGCCGCTTGTTTTGCCATCGGAACGCATCTAGGTGTTTACCGAATAGGCCGGGTGTCTCCGGTGTCGATGCGGTGAAGCACTTTGTTGGTGCGGCCGTAGTCACTGTTATCTTGGCTGAAGACGCGCTGATATCGTCTCAGCAGTTGTCGAACTTTCTCCAGCTGTTCTGCGGTCAGGTGGTCGGCCGCCCTATCCAGTAAGCCTTCCAGCCGGGGCCCCAGGTGTTGCGTCGGCACTGGCTCCTGTGTCTTGTCGATTGCTGTTACGCGGACCACGGGCTCGCACGTTCCCAAATCCGTCCCGGCCTGGACGTCGTGATCGGTGTCCGTTGGATTTAGCAGTCTCACTGGCACCTCCTCTCGGCACGGCAACAATGCACTGGCTACACATAGTCCGTGCACAAGCGTCTTCGGGTCCAGCATCGTGTTCTTGGTTCGCTGGTCTTCCAGTCGCGCCGTCACCACCACCTCGCTTCTCACGGGGACTACCACGTCTTCCTTCAAGATGACCCTGCAGATTCCCAGGTATTTTTCGGATTGCCGGAGTATCACCTCTTCTCCATTGAGCCGCAGGACCTTCCTGCCGACGTCGACCGTCGCCTCGTGGCTCCTGAGGGCATCCAATCCCAGTATCACCTCCTCAACCACCTTCGCGACGAACACCCACAGACGCACGGCACTCCGTCCCAAGGTCAACTTCAGTAGGGCCTCCTTTTCCACAGGCAAGGTGTGGTCCGATGCGGTCACAAGCTGGTATGGTCGGCTCGGCTTCCTTTTCGGCAAACCCTTGACCACGTCAGGTCTGATGATGGTCACGGCTACCCCGGCGTCTACGAGCACGCGGCACGGCTTCCCTCTCACCCAACCGTCCGCGACGAGGCTGTCATCCATACGCCTGCTGACGGCGCGCAGTGTCACTCGAGGGGATGGTGATGTCGCCGCCGACGTGTCCCTCGCCACGCCGGGCCTTGCTCGTTCTTCCGGCTGCTCTTCCTGGTGTGGGCAGTCTCTCTCCAGGTGTTCCGGCTGTCCACCCCCCCATGGACTCGAGGGGGCAGTGTGTTCCCGAAACCCGTGGGAATCGGGTACGTCTTCGGACGGGGTTGAGGGAAGCCATTAAGTGTCCCGGGTACTAGCCTGCAAAGCTAGTAGAAGGTGTGCTAGATCACCAGGCGGCCCCACCGAGGTTTTTCGGTAGTCTTCACCTTGAGTGTTGACGCGCGTAAGTGGCGTATCCACTTCCATCCCGTCTTGAGTCCATAGGATCAGATGGGGGGGGGGCTTGTTAGTCTCTAGGTCTGGCCCTATGGAAAGCACCTCGGAGGACGCCGAGCGCCCTTTGGGACAGCTCGGATACTCCCTGGTTGAAGGAGGCCCGGGTCCAGTTCCTACGGGTTCAGGACTAATGGGAGTAGAACCTCTGGGCTAAACTGTCCACCCCCCCCCCCCTTAGGAGAGGATCCGTCCCCTTCAGCTGCCTTGTTGCGGGCGCTGCGGACTCCTAGCACTCGTGGTACCTTTGACGTTACTAGAAGAATCTCGGGCCGAATATTCGAACCCCTTCCTGCTGAGGAGTTGTTCGGATTGGGTTGGACTCGAGGGGTCAGTGGTTCCCGATACCCGTGGGAGATCGGGTACGTCTCCGGACGGGGTTGAGGGAAGCCATTAAGTGTCCCGGGTACTAGCCTGCAAAGCTAGTAGAAGGTGTGCTAGATCACCAAGCGGCCCTACCGAGGTTGTTCGGTAGCCTTCCTATTGTGGTATTGGCGCGCGTAAGTGGCGTATCCACTTCCATCCCGTCTTAAGTCCACAGGACCAGATGGGGGGGGGGCTTGGTAAAGTTTAAGGTCATGCCCTACGGAAAGCCTCACGGAGGCGCCGGGCGCCCTTTTGGTACAGCTGGGTAACTCCCTGGTTCAAGGAGGCCCGGGTCCTTGTCCTACGGGTCCAGGACTAATGGGAGTAGAACCTCTGGTGTTAATGTCCACACCCCCAACACAGGCCACTAGGTCTTCGCCGGCGTCCCTCGACTGGTCTTCGGTCTCCATTATAGCGGATACTCCTGGTTCTGGAAGTAGGGGTAGCTGTCACCTTGGCCGCCTCCATCCTCAATGCTGCCGTCAGCGCCTCGTGGATAGTTTTGTAATCGCCGAGCATTAGGCGCTGACGAATCTCCGTGTCTCGTACCCCGTCGACAAAAGTGTAGGCAGCCTCTCGGGATACCTTGACTTCAACTGGCTTCGGTACGCTGGGTGGTTTCCAAAGCGGTTCTCCAGGGCCTCCCAGATGTCCTTGGGTGCCGCCGCTGTTTGGACCGCGTTCAGGACTTCTGCGGCCAGTCCCTGGAGGCTGGCTATTAACTGTGCGGCCTCTTCCTCTGGTGACTATTTGTTGTGTTTGGCCACCGTGTCGAACTGGCGGCGGAAGACTTTGAAAGTTGTCGCGCCGTCGTATTTAGGCGGTTTGACGCGCGCAGTAGTTGTGTCGCGTCCCGGCGCGTCGGCCTTCAAGTCCTTCAACCTCCTGCCGACGATGTCCTCCAACATGGCGTTCAGGGACTTTGTGTTGTCGGCCTTTCCCTCCAGGTCGTTAACGCGGCTCGCCAGGTCTTCGACGTGCTTACCCAACTCTGTGACGTCCTCCGTTACGCCGGCCAACTGCTCCTCGAATTTTGCGGCGAAGGTCTCATTCGCCACTTTCATTTCCGTGGTCAATTCGGTCATCTTCGCGGTTATTGTCGCGGCCAAATTGCTATTTGCAGCTTCCGTCTTTGTTGTTAATTCGGTCTTCCTTTCTTCCATCTTCTCGGTTATGTTGTTAGCCGTCTTCATTTGTTTCAGCTCTGCCGCTTCTGTTTTCGCTGCGAGGTTGTCATTTGCCATCTTCATTTCTTCCATTTTCTGTCGAATCTTTTCCAATGTAGCCTCCATGGTGGTAAGTCCGATTTGCAGAAATTAAAATCGTTCTTTATTTCCGTAGAAATACACTGTTCAATTCTCACGTAACAACATTACATCACATACACACAGTCTACCAAGGTCGATGATCACAACAAACATTTTGATTACCTCTGTTTACAACACTCTTGTTACACAACATCTGTTCACGACTGTTTACGACATAACGACTGACTTTTGGCGAGTCATCGCCTTCTTAAATACCTCATTGATAAATTCTAGATATTTCCGGAACAATAAAGAAACCGAATAATCTATCACCTTCCAGAAGCATAACTTAATCTATGCCGGCAAGTCCTTTATCTCAGCTATCTTTATTTGCCAGCCCTTTGTGTACACTAGCCGTGCTGTTGTAGATAACGGCTTCGCAACAATAGTTTTTTTCAGTTCATTAAGCAGTTAACTAAAAATTGTATAATAAGTTGACTGAGACACTCTGTACTTCACATACTTCAATTTTCTTTCCGTAGTGGACACGTGCTCATAAACAGCGTTTATTTCATGATTAAATTTTTTTTACAAGTGTGCAGATGTGTTTTATGTTCTGATTTTCTAAAGTTATATATGTTTATATTTATACATCTCTTAGATAGTTTTGATCTAGTTCATAGATCTTTCATAGTTTTAGTTTATAAATTTGTCACATTCTGGGCATTTGATTCAGTAAACAATAAAGTATTGGATACTTTGATCTTTTGCAGAGTAATTTATTGTGAATTTGTTTTATGTATATTCTTGCCAAGCTGCACTGTGCTAGAGTAGCTCTAATTTCCAGTCGTGGAATGTTCCCTGGTTCAATCCTACAGATAGGTGTGGGATGTTTAAGTTTGGGGTACTCTCCATATATTCTGCTGCTACTATTTTTGGAGCTATGTCTGGAATATGTAGCAAGAAGTTTGTGGGTGGAATGTGAACTTTCTGTGAATTAATTTAATCCTTTGTTAGGGTGCTATGTCATATCCTTAAATGTGTTTTGTTGTAATTTTATTATTTTCTTCTCAGTAATTTGGGAAGCCATTATTTATTGCTCTGTTTGTACTCAGAGTGCAAACCAATCTTGGATTAAACTGTTTATGATCACATTTTTATATCTATTCAGATTGAAGAGATCAGCTCCAAGATTTATCAAATAAAACATTTGATGCACTAAATAACTCGTTTGAAAGCAATAAAATTCACATATATTTTTTAAAAAAAATTATATTAATTTTTATACAAAACATAAAAGCATCTCAGATCTACAGATACAACATGGAAAGAATGAAATTATGGAAGCTAGTAACGTAAAATTGCATATGTTTAAATCAAGACAGGAAAGTCATGTATACTTGGTATCTGAATCTTTAATCACGCTCTCATCTATTTAATTAGTGACAAGACTTAGTTTAAGTGTTAATAAAGGAAATTTGTTTGTGCTTCAGACCATACTTTGAGATGAAGGCCCAGTTTAATCAACTGCTAGAAGAGCAGAAGAAGAGAGTTAAAAGTCTGGAGCAGCAAGTGGGCAAAGCAAAGATGAGTTATGCAGAAGCTTTGCGTAACCTCGAACAGATCAGCGACGAAATACATAGGGTTTGTATCAAGCTTCATTAGTAATCATTTGACTTTCAGTAATTAGAGAAAATAAATACTGTATGCTACTAAAACATTTGCTATTGAGACTTCACCAGTAACACAACTTCTGAGATGCCTTGTATCCAAGAAGAGGCACTTAAAAATAAAAAATGTGTGTGTGTGTGTGTGTGTGTGTGTGTGTGTGTGTGTGTGTGTGTGTGTGTGTGTGTGTGTGTGTGTGTGTGTGTGTGTGTGTGTGTGTCTGTGTCTGTGTCTGTGTCTGTGTCTGTGTCTGTGTCTGTGTCTGTGTCTGTGTCTGTGTCTGTGTCTGTGTCTGTGTCTGTGTCTGTGTCTGTGTCTGTGTCTGTGTCTGTGTCTGTGTCTGTGTCTGTGTCTGTGTCTGTGTCTGTGTCTGTGTCTGTGTCTGTGTCTGTGTCTGTGTCTGTGTCTGTGTCTGTGTCTGTGTCTGTGTCTGTGTGTGTCTGTGTGTGTCTGTGTGTGTCTGTGTGTGTGTGTGTGTGTCTGTGTGTGTGTGGGTGTTTTTTTTTTCCCCCTCCTTATTTCATCCACATGTTCCATTACATTTGTAATATTACATGTTCTGGTTTGCTTTGCTTTCAGATTGATTGTTCATATTAACTGAGGTATTGGATTATTGTGTTTTTAGATTGTGTTCACATAGTCACTATAGTCTTTTAGAATTAATTTATTTAGTTATTCAGCACTTTCTAGATTGATTGTGTTGACATATTCACTAAAGTCCCTTAGATATTGTCCCACAAGTGCTGGTTTATGTACTGGCCACTTCCTTCCTTTCTTGTTTATTTGCATCCTTAGTTTTTCCCTGTGGTCCTTCCATTTGATGCAGTCATACAGGATGTGATCTGTGGTTTCGCCTCCTCTGTTTCAGGTGCATGTGGCATCATCAATTATGTTGAATCTCTTGTAATAGGCTTTAAGCCTTCCATTTCCTGTTAAAATGGTAGTAAGGTTTGTTGATATGTTAAGTCATCGTTCTGTGTGTGCGCGTGCGTGTGTGCATGTACGTGCATGTGTGTGTGCGTGCGTGCAATACATATATTTTCAAGAAAATCCCCCTACCCAGACTACCCTCTAAAGGGAACATTTCAGGAGAAATTTTACAAAAAAATTTTGTTCTCAAAAATTCTAACTAGTTTTATTAAAATACTATGTTATATGATATGTGCACAAAAAATGAAGTGTGTATCTTTAATTTTCTCAGATTATCCTCAGAAGGCTACAGTGCCAATGTAGTAAATGCGGGTGTTAAACACTACACATTCATTCTCAGAAGTTCTCTTCGTTCCAGATGACTTTAGTTTGTAAGAGACAAAAAATGTAGATGTTATTAAAACCACAACTTATGTCACATACACTTTTTGTGTAGAGTGAACCATTAAAGCAGCAACCAATTTTCTCTCCATACAAAACTATTGTGGAAGAATTAACCACAAGGGAGTCTCAGGATTTGATACATTCAACAACTAAAGTTTTATTATTTACAAAATGGCATGTAGAAAGCAACAGTCTTTTAAGCCTTAACAATTGTTTGACTGCAGACGCGGAAGTACGAAGGACTGGAATTGGGAGAGGGTGTAGATCCACTTGGAGCACGGGGAGCTGGTGTAGGGGCAGAGTCTCCATTGCCTCTGACAGCCAGCTCCCCAGATCAAGACAATAATATGGCAGAACCGCCTTCACACAAGAAAACTCCGTCTGGAATCAGTTCCTCTTCCATACCAGATACAGGTAAGTCACCCTATCACCTTTAACATGTGACTGTTACACAACCTCATTTGTATACTATGTAGGCTTTCAAGACCAGTATCATCATTTGAACTTGCAGAGCATGGTCCTTCCAGATGTTTCATCCAAAGATGTGTTCAACATCTTCATGGCATGGCCATAATACAGTTGCGAGCCCATTGCGAGGCATTCAGAGGGACGGGCAGTGTAGTGTGTAGATAAAAGCTCGACAAAACGGTGGGGTTCGCCTTTGTTCTAGCCGGGTCTCGATTGTTTCAGAAAATTCCGTAATGTGAGTAATCTATAAAAAGGCAGCCCGCCCACCTAAGGAGTCAGTTGGTAATTGTACTCGCGTGCATGAACAGCTGGTAAGCTGTGTCGATGACCTTGGAAGTTGTATTGTGTATGTGATGTAATTGTAGACTGCTGTGTACGAAGCGTGTTTCTACAGAAATAAAGTGCAATTTTTGGTGTTTGTAACCCGGACTTTTGATTTCACGTACCCACAAAGTCACAATATTCTCTTGTGGGTCTCAGCAACAACTGATATAGAGCCTTATCTTTTCGAGAGTGAATCAATAAATAAGTTGCAAAACTGGATAAAGACAATAATAATGTAAGTAACTACCTGAAATTTATTTTACTTTTTGACATAATCTGCCTACATAGAGACAGTTGTCCCATCTCTTTACAAGTAAGTCCTTGAATGTTGGCAGCACAGAGGTATCATTAGCTTCAAAGTGACAGCTACCCAAATTACCTTTTAGGGGCTCCAACCGATGGAAATGTTCCAACTGTAGAGCTCCTGCATTAATCATTCTGACTGAGGGTGCACATTGTCATCCAGGAAAAACACTCTCTTTATGAGGAGTCCAGGTGTTTGCAGCAAAAGGCCTGTCAGAGTTTCCACAGAGTGGTGCCTTGCATGTCCCAAAACTTATTGAGCATAACCTTGATGAAAACGCCTTGAACTTTTTTGTTGTTGGTGAGGTGGGATATTTCCATTCCATGGAAGATCATTTTGATTCTGGTTGAAAGTGGTGAACCCAAAACTTGTCCCCTGTAAGAATTCATGCCAGGAAGCCACCTCTTGCCTCAGTGTACCGAGTGAGGTGCTCCTCAGTCAACTGGTGGGACAAACGCCATTCACAAACTTTACGAAACTTCAACTGCCCATACATGATGTTATAAGCAGTTCCATGAGAACAGCCTGTGGCATGTGCTATGTCATTGATCATCACATTCCAGTCATTACGAATGATTCAGTCCATATGTTGCAATATGGCTGCAGTTCACAGCTCCACAGGATGACTGGGACGCTCCCAATCTCAGATGCTTTGCCTTTCCTTGTTAAACTGCTGAACCCAATTGAATGGAGCTTTCTGTGAGAAACACTGGTCACCATACATGGGACACATTTTTAATGCACTTCTGTGGACAGTTCTTTGGCCCACAAAAACACTGTTCCGCTTGGATACAATCATCCAACAGACCAGCCATCTTTCACTGGCTACCACTGACTGACTGCATGGCAGAGAGATGTGACCCAACCTCTATGACAAGCTTACTATGCTGCTATCTGCTGGCACAAAATATGTGTGTAATTTAGGACAGACATTTGCGACTTCTTTATTGACTCGCTGTCATATATGTACTGCATGTGGGAACTTGTGATTGTTAGCTATTCGCTGAGCAGGACTAAGGTGAGAGATGCTTTCATTGTTTATGAGTGGTGATATTGTGGTTGAGGTTGGTGTCACACACAATCTCTGCTCAGGTTTCCTGCATATGTTACTTAATGTAAAATGGCATGCCTTCAAGATGATACATTATTAATTGAAATGTGCGCTGCAGCCAGTTCCAGAAATTGCCAGAAGTGAGTTTGTTGGGCTCCTACCTCATTCAGATAACTGCACATAAATCTCTGAGCACATGTCTTATATGCCATTCTTGCCCTTTGTGAAAGTTGTGGTGTACTAGCCCATGGGGATCCGACCTGCACTCAAGCCTCTTCTGTGTGAACTGTGGAGGGAGCCATCCTTCTAGCTCAGAGCAGTGTCCCAAATATCAGGAGAACAAATTTATACAGAAGTACGCGTTAAGAAACGCCTGACATTTCTGAAGGTGTGGCAACGTTTTGAGCACCCCAGCATATGCCTCAGTGGTGTGTCGCACTCCTGTTACCACTGTTGGCATACAATGGATGCCTGCACTCAGATAGACTTTCCAGTGGGTACTCTTCCATTGCATTGTGCCACATTAGCCATGCAGACTCCAGACTCAACAAAAGTACCAAAATTGTATTGCTCATTTCAAGCCTAATTATAGATTGTGCAGTCGCACTCCTTCTATGAAGTCTAGTCTCACTCTTTGATCTGCAGGGTAACTTTGAACTCCTGGACTTGCAAGAGGATGGTAATTTTAGATCAAGCTGAAAAAGAAAAGAAAATACTGTAAATTAATCTCTTCTCCTTATGGAAATAATCCAGTAGAACGTTAAGGGTTCCAGGCATGTCGCCCAGAATAGAACATTTAGTTCCACTCCTTGATTGTTCTGTGCTTTCTGACGTGTTGGACAGCGGTCAGTACCTGATTATTATTCACCTGTACCTGTATCTCGCTAGATTATTTCCAAGGCTCATTCCCTCTCAGTTTTAGGTGATGACCCCAGTAGCTGTAAATAACAGTTTGGTTTATCACCAATGCACAATACTATACTCTGGCCACTGAAATGCTGCACTGGACAGCTAGCAGTTCAATTGGAACCCTCACAAAAAGGCAGATAAAACATATCACCCTAAGCCAATCACAAGTCAGCATTCTTGGTGGTGGATGACAAAGTGGAAGCAGAACTGGAGAAAACTCCATTGTCGATTGGCTATTTCCAACCACACGACTCAGTTGTGAATTTTGAGTTGTTCTTTACATCCTATTTTATTTGAAGTGCAACAATGTCTCAAAAATGACTTTTATCACAGGGTGGTGATGCACAAAGTAAGAATCCTTTGTGGCAACATGTTACACTTTAATCAGGCATTGGAAATGTTAAGAAGGGCCCGGAAGTTAAGGAGGAGTGCGCAAAGTTCCATGGGCTTCCATGATTATTTATTTTACATACATAGCAATGTGTTTGTTGAGTTTATTGTTCATTGAAATTTACAACTTGTGCACATTTTGTATGAGGGTTGAACTAGAATGATGGTTGCTAGAATGAAGCTATCAAGAAGCCCGAAGACTTCTCTGAAATCCAAGCAGTGCAGGAACATCTGCATGGGTCTTTCCATAGGCCAATACCTGGAGCATACAAGGGCCCGCCTTGCGGGGTACAAGTGGATACACCACTTATGTACATCAACCCATCTGGGAAGACTCCCAAAAACCCCGGTAGGGCCACTGGGTTTTATCACACTGTACTACTAGCTCTTCAAGCTAGTACTCAGGACTTTTTAAACATCCCTCAACCCTGTCTGGATGACCAAGTATATCCATAATTTCCATGGGTATCAAGAACCACTGCCATGCCGAGCTCAGCCCAATCTGAACAGCTCCCATTCAGGGAGAGGCTTGAATGTTCAGCCCGACATACAAGTACTTGTAGTAACGTCAGAAGTATCACAAATGCTAGGGGTTTACAGCACTTGCACCACAGCAGCTCAAGGGGTCAGAAGAGGGTTAAGCGTGAGAGAGAGGAGAAAAATCAACTGTCATTTACTAGCCACTGTGGCAACACCATAAACATAATATAGCAAAAATTATGCAAAGTCATACAAACAGTCAAGTGCAATGTTTCATTGACCGAGATTTAACTTGCATTTTAGTTTAAGGAGCATTTTTAATTTTTATGATTTCTTGTGTAATTTTTTCTAATTTTAATTTTTTGTGTTTTCAGTGTTGTATTTCATGTCTTTAAACTTTTTAACTAAGTTTTTGAGCTTTTAATTTTGACATTGGTCCCAAATAACCGGCTGTTGGTGGACCCTTAAACTCCACCCTTCGTACCTACTTGTACTGTCTATGTGTCTTTGTTGCAGATGTTTGGTCAGACTCTACAGGTACAGGCCCACCTGATTCTGATTCAGGTGAAGAGTTCCTTCGCTTACCCGAGAAGTTGGGACCAAATGCTGCACCTGTAGTATCCAAGGTAACATTGTGATTTGTGTAAAATTGGTAGAAATAATGTAGGATTGCTTGTTGTTTCTACAGTTTTACTTTCTCTAATTCCCATCCATAAGAAGATATGAATCATCTTAAATACTTTTGTTTTATTTGTATTTGTCCTGCACCATGTCATAGTTGGCTAGAGTATTGTGCTTCGGTTCCCTGCCACTGAACACACTTGGGATCGATCCCACACTTTACACCCCTGGTATAGGACCAGTGCCCACTCAGCATCGTGAGATAGTGAAACCTCGTTTGCCAACTTTCCAGCTAGGGATGCCGAGATGCTGACCACATCTCCTCCCCATATTGGTTGGATGGCCTCTGCCTTGTGTGTATGGGCGTGAGGGCAGCAAGTTTCATCGCTAGTGAATGCAAATCACTTCCAAACCTGACAGCAATTGCTGACCTGTTATAAGGAGGACATTGTGGTAGAACTGCATTCCATGAACATTTGCAGTTGGACACCCCTAAGGATGCCTTTGCTCACACAGACAATAAAGCTTTGCAACTTGAGTGGGCTAAAAATCACCAAGCACAGAATGTCATAAGGTCTGAAGAATCAATTTCTTTCCTCTATTTGAATGATGCACGTCGTCAGGTGCACCTTCGGCTACATGAAGCATTTCATCTAGATTGTGTACAGGGCAGGTTTCACTCCGGAGGTGGGTCAGTGATGTTTTGGGGATGCTTTTCTTATTATGGATTGCGCTCACTCCATGAGGTGACCAATAGGATGATCAAGCTTGTTTATTTTAACCTTCTGGATGAATACACCTTATCATATCTGGATTGGCCTGCAAACTCAGCCGACTTGAACCAATTGAAAATTTGTAAGATATGTTGGAACAGCGGGTGAAACACAAAAATTAGCATCCCCACAATTAGGTGCATATGCACAAGCACTTCATACGTAAGTAGTGTCAGCTGGATGTACCTTGTGGACTCACTTCCTAACCAAATCCACGTCCAGAGGTTAATGTTGAGTTGACCAGGGGTGACTAATTTTTTGTCTGTGAGCTTAGACATTTTCAAAAATACAGAGTTTGGGAAAACATTTGCATTTGGAAAAACAGAAAACTGTTTTTAATTTTGAAATTCCACCAAGTGACATACCTATGCAGAGGTTCATTCAACCATCCTGGACTAACCCAGCCACCACAATGAAAGTTGATGGGTACAATTACCATATTTATCCGAATACAAGACAACCTCAAATGAAAGATGATCCCCTTTTTACAAATCTCAATTTTGGAATTTAAGCTGATAGAATGATGGCGGCAGCAGCTATGATATAACAGATAAGACTTTCTTTTATGAAAGGAAATCTTCTGTTTCTGTTTTAGTCTCAAAAGATATTTTCTGCAATGATAATCCTTGTAATGCCTCAGGGTCCGTCAACAACACAAAATGAAACACACAAAATCTGCTGCATACATCTTGACCTTGGAGGCAATCTCTATCATTTCCTCTCATGCTCCTCAATATGTTTTCTTTGTTAAATAAGTAAGTGATGTATTGTCAAAATAAACCGATTAATATTCAGTGAACATCACTGTTACGAAGTCCTTGTTTTAATTGTAAAAAGTTAATGTAGAATACAAGTATCTGACGAAGTGTGTACAATCCCTTCAAAATGCAACCATCATAGACTTGAACATGGAACAAATGCCTAAACCTATCTACTGTATGACAGAATGTACCATGCAAGCTGATGACATCCCTGTACTATCAACTTACTGATATGGGTATTATACTCAATGAATAGTTTATTATCTTGTTAAAACTGTACATACAATTTATTACTCCCTCTCATAGTTCCTTATTTCTCATTCTTCTCATTATATTTATGTTTTATATATAATGTTGAAAATATTGCAACCACTTCTATATCTCTTTACCCTGTTTCCATATTTTGCCTATTTTTCTTCATATTTCTTTTAATCATTTTAACCCTGTTTTTTCCTAAATGCACTGCTGTTTTTGAAAATTGCAACACCAAGAAGGAAATGCATGAATGTACCTAATGCACAAGTAACAAATGATAAACTTTTCAAATCTATACATGATCTTTGAGCTCTAAAATTCAGTATTTGATGCAACCTCCATATGCTGCAATTAGAGCTGCTATATGCCGTGGCATTGAATAAAAATGATACTGAATAAGTTCCTGAGGAACTTCCCTCCACGCAGTTTGTATTCAATCCCACAAATCTGTGACACTGGTTACTGGAGGACAACCATAAACCACATCCCAGACATGTTCAATGGGTGATATGTCAAGCGAACAGTGGTACCTGTCAGTCTTCAAAGAAGTCTTTGTCCTGCTGAAATGTGGGTTGTGGACATGCCTGAATCATGGAGAGTACCTTGGGCTCTACTACCACCTTTAGGTACCGGAGTGCTCTTAATTCGTAGGAGGTGAGATCAGTTGTAACCATCACACCTGGCATTTGTCCGTTATGCTCTATTTTCTCCTGTATAACCAGTATTGTTTTAGTATATCATTTTCCACCAATACAGTTATTCTGAACTAGTATTTGACTTAAATTTATTGGGAGTCGATTAATGACACTAAACAACGCTTACTTTTAAATTTTCCCGGAACTAGTTTCAGAGGCCTTCCCTCTATCATCAGCCGGACATCGACTGGTTCTCCTTGGTGTAGCTGGCAATATTTTGTCATCAGTCTCCTCTGGTGGCAGTTTGAGGAACTTGCTGAACAAATCTTTCTGGGGGATGTCGAAATTGAATACTTTGTTCCTATTTTTTGAAATAAAGATTTGTTCCCATGTGGACAGTGTTCCATGTAGAACAAATCTTTATTTCAAAAAATAGGAACAAAGTATTCAATTTCGACATCCCCCAGAAAGATTTGTTCAGCAAGTTCCTCGAACTGCCACCAGAGGAGACTGTGACAAAATATTGCCAGCTACACCAAGGAGAAGCAGTCGATGTCCGGCTGATGATAGAGGGAAGGCCTCTGAAACTAGTTCCGGGAAAATTTAAAAGTAAGTGTTGTTTAGTGTCATTAATCGACTCCCAATAAATTTAATTTATACAACAACACTGTTTTCAACACTTCCATGAAAGGATTTAGTATGTGACTGCCGTTTTACTCCCTGTCTCCTTAGTTCTGCTTGTGCTACTTTATTTGAAGAACTTCTTGGTAATCCCAGGGTTATTTTACAAACATCCCTGTGAATTGCCCTATATCTCTCCTATGTGCAACAGCCTTGCTTCTACCACCTGCTGTAATTCTTCTCTAGCCACCTAATTAGCATTTCTGGGACATTATATATAAAACCCTCTTGTTTTTAAAATATTACCATCAAAGGAGTTCTTGAATTGATTAATACAGTGAAACAGTTTACCAGTCATTTATGTTTTGTTTGTTTTCTTGAGGTAAACTGTTACACAGAGTCTGTTATTGTTTGGTTACAGGCTGAGAAGGAGAGTGTTGTTTCACAAGTATCTGAGTACTTAGGATTGTCCAATCTGACAACAGTAAGGAATGAAGAGTTAAGCAGTCAGCAGATGGCCGAGCTTGCTGTCAGATCACAGAACACCTTACAGCCTGTTAGCCTTTCTCCTCGACACAGCGGAAGTGGCGAGCCTGCTAGCACAACTGGCTTGAAGATCATGGAAACCAGTTTTGTAAATCAGCAACAAACTAATCCATTCCTGCCTCCCCGGCCAATGGAAAATGGGTCAGATGCTGATAGTTCTACGGCAGAAAGTCCCTTAATTCCTCGTGAAGATTCAGGGGAACAGATCTGGACAGAAATCAGCCTCGTGGACTCACCAGAAGAAACTTCTTCACATTTTGCTAAGGTTGGACAAGTCCGTGATCATCGCAATTACATCCAATACTCCCCTCTCACAGAAGAAGATGCAAATGCTGGAGGACAACAAACCTCAAAAACCGAGAGTCCTGCTTCAAGCTTTGTGAGCGTGCTCAAAAACCCTTTCCTACCTGCAGCAAGTTTCCCTGAGCGAACTTTTCAACAGCTCAGTCCCAAGTTGCTGAAGAAGGCTTCAGGAGGGAAGGACGATAAGGAGGCAGAACCTCCTGCAGAGCAAGGGGACAAAACACCCAAGATGTCACACCCCAAAGCCAAACTGGACTCGACTCTGTCGGGCTGGATATCTCGCTCAACTGCTTCTGCAGAAGGTAGTGGTGGCCAAAGTTTGAATCGCCGACAGAGTCTGGATACATTGCTGTGGGGCGGACCAACGACCGAACGTGTTAAGGAATTGCTGTCGCATGGCATGATGATGCTTAACATATCTTCCCTAACTGAAAGACGAGCCAGTGAACCACAGACTGACAAGGATCAGGATTCACAATCAACGGCAGATGGTAAAGGTATTGTTTTTAAGTAATCTGTGCTCAGGTCTTGTTGTAAGTTAGGATTTGTTACATTCCCATTTAGACATAAATGAAAGTAAAAAACTGAAGCAAGTATAATTAAAAAACTTATAAAAACTAGTGACTAAACTTCATTTATGTTTCTATTAATATATATTTTTAACAGAACTAATTTTGTAAATCCATCTTGAAGCCATTATTTATGTTTAGCTCCAAACCAAAGTTGTTGATAGATATTACCAACATCTGAAAATGAAACAAATCTAAAAATAGAATCAACTGCTGTTATTTCAAAATTCATTACGCGATGTTTATTTTTGAAAATAAATATCTTTTCCCACACTATTAAATCTATCGGACCATTTAATTGTTTTAATAATTTCACTTTAGGATTTATTTCATTGTTAAATGACCAAAAATGATCTGCTAAAATATTGTTAATATTTTTATGTGTGTAATATTTATTGCTTCACTGTAGCTAGCTTCATTTTCTACGTAATAAAAAAACTGTTTATAGTAATTTAGTAGTAGTAATTTATTTCCTTTTACATCAACAAATGGAAATACAAAATCAAGATTACAATTATAAAATCCATACTGAAATTGCCATATATTCCTAAATCCTGAAAATCCTATCATGTTATCATGTTGCCCACCACTGAATAGTAATTCAGTCCCCATACACCTAACCCTAGGTTTTTGTGTATTGGAGACCCTCTGCTCCTTTTTACACTTTCTGCCATTTCACCTATCCCACACTACATTTTTCTCTTAATTGTTCTTAGCCATCTCTCTTTAACTTTTCCTAAATAATTTCCTATATTTCTCCTGTTCTTTTCTCCTTTTACTGACAACATTTTTCTAATTACTACTTCACCCCCCAAACTGTCCCATTTACGTAGCCAAGCCTGCTCTCTCCATATCTTTGTTTGACTACAATATAATATACAATGGAAGTCTGCATTCTCTTCTCCACACAATGGACATTTATCTAGCTCCCTCTCTTGACCTATACCTTTCAAGTTTCTCACTCCTGTTCTCGCCCAAGCAAAACCTTCTCGCCCTAACTTACTACATATATCTATATATCCTTCCCTCTCCCAGGTTGTTTTTATTTCTCTATATAATCTCAGTGAGCTTTTGTCACTTGTATTGGCAAAAATGTCTTGTCTGTCATTATCTTCTAATCTTAGCTTAACTTCTTTCCAGAAGCCTCTATACCCTTACTCTGCATTTATCCAAGAATGACCCATACCTATCTGCTTCAACAAGTCATACATTTTATGTGCCCAAGACCCACCCCAGTTACTTCTCTTTTGAATATGAAAACATTCTTTAATTACATTGCCATCTTCCAAGTTAGTGATTCTGTATAAATATTTCATTGCCCTTGACAAGATTTTAATTTTATTAGAATGCCTGCCTAGTTCTAATTGCGCTGCCCCATTAGGTGATGCTATTGGTAATCCCAATATGCATTTACAAAAGGATCTATGCACTCTATCAGTCTCTCTCCAAGCCTCATCTATTCCCCAAACCTCTGATCCATGTAACATTCTATTTTCTACTACTGCTGTATAAATCCTCTCCAACCATTTGACATTTATATCTGGCAGTTTACTGTAGCATGATCTTATCACTCTCATGGCCATTTTACCTTTTGCCACAGACATCTTTTTTTGTTCTTTCCAGCTGCCATCTGAACTCAACCTTGTACCCAAATAATCAAATCTCCTTACTACCTCTATTTCTCTTCTAATAACGTCCCATTTCTCATCCTTACGCAACCTGTATCCTTTTTTGAAGACCATAATCTTTGTTTTGTTTCAATTCACTTTCAAACCCCATTTATTGCAATAAGAATTGGCTGCCTTGATTGCTCTTCTCAGCCCTCCACTTGATATGGACCCAACTACTAGGTCATCTGCAAACAGTAGCCCCGGTATTTCTTTATTATTAATAACTGGTGAATGTACCCTACAACTTGATATCTCCTCTAAAATTCCATCGATATAAAGATTAAATAATACTGGACTAAGTTTACATCCCTGCCGTACTCCTGCCTTGCTCGATATAGATTTAGTTACTTTGTTGCCTGGTAGTAAAAAACTGTTTATATATTGTGTGAAAGTGTAGTTGTGATTAGAAGGAAGACAAGAAATATATAGTTGATAATGCGAGATTAATATATAAAGAAAGAGAACGGTTACCAAGGAAATGGATTCAACATCCGGTAGATGTTCTGCTAAGAAGGGAGATAAGGTATCTGAGTTCAGAAGTAGTTGTGAACAGCTGTATTTTTTTATTCATAATTTGTGCTGGTGGATCGAATAATCATCTGCAAAGAAGTAGGTAGGATGGTTTCTGGTCTACTGGGGCCATTTGTGATGCACAGTAGGGTGAGATGCTGGTTGTTCTGGGAAAGTGTAGGGACCCTGCCCTCTGCACTGCCATGGCTCCTTGGGATGGTTGCCCTGTCGCCTCTCGCCTCATCCTTCCTTCTGGGGGTGTCCCACTTGGCATAGGTACAATAGATCAAGTTTGTACCTCTGTACCAAATCCCCTCTGTAGTCCAATCCAGTAAATAGATTACAACAAAATGTACATAGGAAAATCTAGAAACAAGATTGAAAACACATCTAAGTCTGCCATTACTTACCTCTTTTGATTAACCAATAAGACACATAACTCTCACAAAATATGTGAAATTTACAATGAAATTGGACATTTGGGAGGAAAACCAAGTATTCATTTTTGATCTATTGTCACAGGAAATTTATAACACAACCAGAAGCACCAATCCCTTCCAAAACCACCAGGAAAGGTGCCGCATCATTTTGAGAATATTGAGGATGACGTGTTCAGATAAAACTTAACTTTTTATAATGTTCTTAGTGTCACTATTCCAACTTGGAAACAAAAACTGATTCAAACATACCACATTTCTAACTTTGTATACAAATTATAACAAGATGTTTATTTAAATTCCAGATGGGAAACTGATAAGTTTGGCGAAGAAGGTTCCTTCACCATTGGAGAAATCGCTGACATATCTCAATGCTGAAGATGATTCCACATCAGACAGTGAAAGCTTAGCAAGGTATGTATTACTTCCCTGTTAAATAAAACTATTTTAATGTTAGGAATGAAAGCATCCATTTTTTAAAATGCACTTTATTGTTTATTGTTCAACATAGTTCCATTTTGGAGAAATATGAGGGTGGTCTGAAAAGTTTCCAACGTAGTAAAGATATAAGACATTTTTTCAGAAATATATATATATTTTTTTAACATAGTCTCCTTGTAAGTCTACACACTTCTCCAAGCAATGCTCCCATCTCTGTAACCTGTCCAAATAGTACTCAGCGTTTTTCTCTGCAAAATAATTGTTCACGAAGGTGATTGCCTCTTCATTTGATGAAAATCTCTGTCCTCCGAGAGCAATTTTCAGATGAGGGAACAAACAGAAGTCGCTTGGGGCTAGATCTGGTGGGTCAAGCAGTTCAAACCGTAGATTTTCACCATTGCAACTGTTGAGGTGTGAGACGGTGTGTTCTTGGTGAAACAGGATTTTCTTTTTCTGTAAATGTGGCTGTTTTTCCGCAAGTTCTGCCTTTAGCTTGTCAAGTAATGATGCATAGTATGCTCCTGTAATGGTTTTTCCTTTTTGGAGATTATCAGTTAAAATAACTCTATGACTATCCCAAAAAATGTCGCCATCACTTTCCCAGCCAAAAAAGCAGCTTTTGCCTTTTTTTTTGTAGCCAGTTCCCCTTTTGCAGTAGTCCACTGTTTGGACTGTATTTTTTTTTTTTTTTTTTCATGCGTATAATGGTGTATCCAAGTTTCATCTGCATAGTAATCAATCTGCGACAGAACTCGGATTTATTGCACCTAAACTGCGACAACAGAGCATTGGAAATGTTCATTCGAACACGTTTTCGGTCTTATGTGAGCAAATGTAGCACCCAATTCGCGGACAGGTTTCTCATGTCTAAATGTTGATTTAATATGTGACAAACAGGTTCTTTTGACATGTTCATAGCCTCTGCTATGTCTCTCACTTTAATTAGGCGGTTGTCTAGCACCATATATACTGGACTTTGCCTTTATAACGGCCTACTGAACACCTAAAGAGCATATCTGCACTTCCTAAATTTAAATCCTATGTGAAAAAGTTCCTGATAGAACATTGTTTTTATAGTATAGGTGAATTTTTTGAATATGTCAACTACAGATAAATTATTATTATTATATTATTAAATTTTAGATGAGTCGCATTTTTTACACATCTGCTTCACTTTCGTACCTATTTTGAGGACATGTTTCGCAAATCTTCGTTTGCATCTACGGCTCTTGCGCGACTGACGCTAGATCCAGCGGTGTGGGTAATTCTGGGATTGTTGCTGCCATCTGTTGATTTAGTGATGAACTGAAATGTGGGATTCTCTTCTAGCGGGATTTCAAAGTTCATTAGTTGGTTTTTATGTTTTTCTATGTATATCCTCTCCCATATGACGAGTTCACTATGTTTTTGTACGCATTTTAGTAATTCTGTGCTATCTTCAATTTCATGATTTTCAGACCAGAAATGAGCTGCTATTGCGGACTTATCAATATTTTTGTATCTTAAGTGCCTGAAGTGTTCTTTCTTTCTAGTGCCTATGTTCCTTTTCGTCCTTCCTATGTAAATTTTTTCACAGTCTTTACACTTAATTTTGTAAATGCCTGACTTTTCCTCTGGTTTTATCTTATCAGTATTATTACTGTGAAGTAGGTTTTTAATGTTGTAATTGTTTTTTGGTGCCAATGTTATATTGTATTTCTTGAATATTTTTTGGAACTTTTTTGTGGCCCAGGGGTGGTAAGTAAATTTAGCAAATCTAGTTTCTTGTTTTATTGGTGTGAGAGCTGTGATCTGTTTTAATTTCTTTTGAAGTTTGAATAATTTTAGTTTTTTATCTACAAGGTTTTTTCCATATCCATTTTTAATTGCAGTTTTTAAGATTTGATGGTATTCGTTTTGATATTCTTGCTGGCTGAGAGGTAGATTTACCAATCTGTGTGTCAGACTGTTGATGGTTGCATGTTTGTGTGGAATTGGGTTGAAACTATTTGCTTTGATGTAATTATCTGTGTGTGTTGCTTTTCTATGAATGCCAAATTCTAGTTTTTCATTGCCTTTTTTGATTTTAAGGTCTAAAAAAGGTAGAGTACAGTCCTCTTCAGTTTCTACTGTGAATTGTATGCTGGGTTCTTGCAGGTTGAGTAGTTTCAAAGCATCATCTATTAGTTTGTAGGGCACTATTGCAAAGATGTCGTCTACGTATCTGTACCATGTTTTAAACATATGAGGGAAGGCTTTAGTAATATGTGTTTCGAAAAAGCTCATGTATAGATTGGCCAAAAATGGTGATAGCGGGCTTCCCATAGCTAGTCCTGAAATTTGTTTGTAATATTTTCCATCGAAGACAAAATAATTTTGATGTATACATAATTCAGTCATTGCCACATATTCTTCTATTGCATTGGCATCCAGGTTTATAGAATTTAGCCATTTTTTCAGTTGAATCAAAAGTTTGTCTAATGGAATGCTAGGGAAGAGGGAGCGGACATCAAAGGATACTAAAGTGTCATGAGGTTTTAGTTTAAGATTTTGAATTTTTTCTACCAGGTCTAAAGAGTTTTTTATACTCAGTGTATGGAATTGTGGAAAGGACTGAAATTTTTTGGTTAGCCATTTTGCCAGAAGGTAAGTAGGAGTGTTTATATTATTTACAATGGGTCTCATGGGTATGTTGGGTTTGTGTATTTTAGGCAAACCATATATTCTTGCAAGGGTAGGGTTGTCTGGTTTGATAGTTTTTTGTTCTGTAGTTGTTAAAATTTTACTATTAATGATGGTTTTTTGTACATCTTTTATGCATCGGTTGAGTGGATTAGAATCTATTTCCTGGAATTCTTTTTGTTGTAGTAACTCTAACATTTTTTCTTTGTATGTAGCTGTATCTAAGATTACTATTTTGTTCCCTTTATCAGCCCTTGAGAAGATTACATCCTTTTTCCTTAAAGATTTAATTATCTGAATTTGTTTCAAATGTTTTATTGGCTTTTTATTTATTAAGTTTTCCAATATAGGAGCTGATTTTTTTCTAATTATATTTTTGTCCATGGTCTCCAAGCCTTCTCCTGCTAATTCTATGTCTGCAATGAATTCATCCGGGTTGCTGGAGTATGTTATACATGTTTTTAGGCCTTGGTTAAGTACATCTTTTTCTTCGTTGTTAAAATTTTGCTTTGAGAGATTAATTACACTATCAAGGGATGTGTTCTTTGCTGAAATTTTGTTATGTTTTGGTTGCCAATGATTATGATTACGTTTTAGTTTCTTATTTTGACGATAAACTTTCTCTTTGACTTTATAATTGACAGTAGAAACTGAAGAGGACTGTACTCTACCTTTTTTAGACCTTAAAATCAGAAAAGGCAATGAAAAACTAGAATTTGGCATTCATAGAAAAGCAACACACACAGATAATTACATCAAAGCAAATAGTTTCAACCCAATTCCACACAAACATGCAACCATCAACAGTCTGACACACAGATTGGTAAATCTACCTCTCAGCCAGCAAGAATATCAAAACGAATACCATCAAATCTTAAAAACTGCAATTAAAAATGGATATGGAAAAAACCTTGTAGATAAAAAACTAAAATTATTCAAACTTCAAAAGAAATTAAAACAGATCACAGCTCTCACACCAATAAAACAAGAAACTAGATTTGCTAAATTTACTTACCACCCCTGGGCCACAAAAAAGTTCCAAAAAATATTCAAGAAATACAATATAACATTGGCACCAAAAAACAATTACAACATTAAAAACCTACTTCACAGTAATAATACTGATAAGATAAAACCAGAGGAAAAGTCAGGCATTTACAAAATTAAGTGTAAAGACTGTGAAAAAATTTACATAGGAAGGACGAAAAGGAACATAGGCACTAGAAAGAAAGAACACTTCAGGCACTTAAGATACAAAAATATTGATAAGTCCGCAATAGCAGCTCATTTCTGGTCTGAAAATCATGAAATTGAAGATAGCACAGAATTACTAAAATGCGTACAAAAACATAGTGAACTCGTCATATGGGAGAGGATATACATAGAAAAACATAAAAACCAACTAATGAACTTTGAAATCCCGCTAGAAGAGAATCCCACATTTCAGTTCATCACTAAATCAACAGATGGCAGCAACAACCCCAGAATTACCCACACCGCTGGATCTAGCGTCAGTCGCGCAAGAGCCGTAGATGCAAACGAAGATTTGCGAAACATGTCCTCAAAATAGGTACGAAAGTGAAGCAGATGTGTAAAAAATGCGACTCATCTAAAATTTAATAATTTTTCGCTTCACTGTGGTGTTCCAATACAGTTGAATCTCGATATTATTATATTGTACATACAGTTTCTGAATTTTCATTCTATACTTGTGTTGTGTATATGTTTATTGTATAAGTACTTGATGTGTCCTATATCATGTCCTATATCATGTACTATGATCAAAAGGACGAATAAATACTACTACTACAACATTTGGTAAACTTTGGTGATGTTTTCGTCGGTAGTTGCAGTTTTTGGATCATTCTTAAAGAATTTGACATAATTCTGAAATAATAAATATAATATATAAAAAATTTACTATGTTTTTTAAACATTTTCTAACATTTCCAATAACAGAAAAATGCGGCATTTATAAATTTGATTGCAGGCACCAGGGTAGTGCAGTGGTTTTGTTTGCGTCTCTCGTGCTGAGGATCCGAGTTCAATTCCCAGTCGAGGGTGTCAATTTTAAGTCGGTCGTACCCGCGCAATGGTTTGGGAGAAATATTTATATTAAAACAGAAATTGCATGATAATTTTGAAAAACTGTCAGTCGATTCTGTCTTTAAGTTTGCTTTATTTTCAGAGGTTGATAATAAATAATCTGTCACCTATACTGCTCACAAAAGACATATGAATGCTGGCCAATGCTCAATCGGAGCACTGTTGCCAAGCGTAGTACCTGTACCGCAGAGGTTCTGTACATAAGAGCAGTTTTACCCACCAGCAAAGTTTTTGGCTATTCTTCCCGTAATTAAACAACACATTAAATATTCAATGTATAAACTTGAAAGAAGCGTAGGGACAGTGAAGCACAAATTAGTACAAAATTGAATCGAGAATATATTGACACATTGCAGTGTGAGTGAAGCAATGTGTCAATATATTCTCGATTCAATTTTGTACTACATTAAATATTCCTAAACCATTAATATCTTACCTTGACACACATCACAGCAGTGGAATAGCAAGCATGGTTTCCAATCCAGTAACTCGCTTTCCAACTTAATGGGTCTTTCCCGTATTTTGAAACACAGGTACGCTCCCTTTTTTTTAAGGATGAAGCTGTTTCACCACAAATTAGTCACACTGTGTGTACACTACCTACACCACAAGGTTACAGAGTTAATTGCTGGGATTTTGAAACAGTTACAGTTACCTTGTATCCTGGAGTGGAGAGATTTCCTAAACATTTGTTCACAATATAATTTTTCTGCCCTGAGAATAAATCACTTCATGTTTCAATTCCTTTCTTGGAAGTGTTGAAAACAGTGTTGTTATGATAAGCTAAATTTAAAGGCAGTCGATTAATGACACTAAACAACATTTACTTTTAAATTTTTCCTCTGAAACATGTTCCTGAAAAATTTAAAAGTAAGTGTTGTTTAGTGTCATTAATCTTCTCACTTTAAATTTAACACTTCATTAAATTAATTGGGAGTCCATTAATAACACAAAACAACACTCACTTTTAAATTTTCCCGGAACCGGTTTCTGAGGCCTTCCCTCTATCTTCAGCCGGACATCGACTTGTTCTCATTGGTGTAGCTGGCAATATTTTGTCATCGGTCTCCTCTGGTGGCGGTTCGAGGAACTTACTGAACAAATCTTTCTGGGGGATGTCGAAATTGAATACTTTGTTCCTATTTTTTGAAATAAAGATTTGTTCCCATGCGGACAGTTCTTCTTTTCCTGTTGTATGTTTTAGTAATTTTGGTTCTGGATTTATGTTGTGGTTTTTTTCCCAAAAATGCGTGGCAACTGCTGATTTTTCTAATTGTTTGTATTTTATGTTCCTAAAGTGTTCCTTTGCTCTTGTTTCTAAATTTCTTTTGGTTTTTCCAATATAAATTTGACTACAGTCACAGCATTCAATTTGATATATACCAGATTTTTTGTTAGATGGAATGGCATCTTTGATGTTTGAGCAAATTAGATTTTTTAAGGAGTAATGGTTCACTGGAGCTAGTTGAATGTTTTGTTTTTTGAAGACTTTTTTGAATTTATCAAAGGCCCATGGATGGTAAGTGAATTTTTTGAAGATCATTTTAGTTTCTGTAGCTGAGAGGGTTGTGGTTTCCTTTAGTAGTTTCTTCTTTTTTGCTAAGTTCACTTTTTTGTCTACTAGTGATTTGGGAAAGTCATTTTTCTGTGCTATTTCAATAATTTTGTTGTATTCTATTTTGTATTCTTCGTTGTGAGAGGGATGTTGACCAGTCTGTGTGCTAAACTATTAAAGATTGCCTGTTTGTGGGATCTTGGATTGTAGCCATTAGCTTTTATGTAGTTGTCTGTCTGTGTTGGTTTTCTGTAAATGCCAAAGTTTATTCTATTTTTATTTCTGATTATTTTTAGATCTAAAAATGGTAAATACTCGTCTTTTTCAACTTCTACAGTGAACTTGATGCTTTTTTCTTGAATATTTAAAAGTTTTAGTGCATCACTGATGTGTTTTTTTGGCACTATGGCAAATATGTCATCTACATATCTTTGCCAGAGTTTGAACATCCATGGGAAACCTTTAGTGATCCTTATTTCTAGTGCACTCATTTACAGATCGGCCAGGAAGGGTGATAAGGGGTTGCCCATTGCTAAACCAGAAGTTTGATGGAAATATTTTGTTTGAAACTGGAAGAAATTCTGTTCTATGCATAATTTGGTAAGTTCGATGTAATCTGAAATTTCAAATGATGACATTCCAAGTGATTTGAGCCATTTTTCTATCAATGTTGGGAGTTGTTTAACTGGTATGCTGGGAAACAGTGATTTAACGTCAAATGAACTTATAGAACACATTAAGGATACTTAACTAAATGAAGAAGACACACTAGTCTCATTTGACGTTAAATCACTGTTTCCCAGCATACCAGTTAAACAACTCCCAACATTGATAGAAAAATGGCTCAAATCACTTGGAATGTCATCACTTGAAATTTCAGATTACATCGAACTTACCAAATTATGCATAGAACAGAATTTCTTCCAGTTTCAAACAAAATATTTCCATCAAACTTCTGGTTTAGCAATGGGCAACCCCTTATCACTCTTCCTGGCCGATCTGTACATGAGTGCACTAGAAATAAGGATCACTAAAGGTTTCCCATGGATGTTCAAACTCTGGCAAAGATATGTAGATGACATATTTGCCATAGTGTCAAAAAAAAAAAACACATCAGTGATGCACTAAAACTTTTAAATATTCAAGAAAAAAGCATCAAGTTCACTGTAGAAGTTGAAAAAGACGAGTATTTACCATTTTTAGATCTAAAAATAATCAGAAATAAAAATAGAATAAACTTTGGCATTTACAGAAAACCAACACAGACAGACAACTACATAAAAGCTAATGGCTACAATCCAAGATCCCACAAACAGGCAATCTTTAATAGTTTAGCACACAGACTGGTCAACATCCCTCTCACAACAGAAGAATACAAAATAGAATACAACAAAATTATTGAAATAGCACAGAAAAATGACTTTCCCAAATCACTAGTAGACAAAAAAGTGAACTTAGCAAAAAAGAAGAAACTACTAAAGGAAACCACAACCCTCTCAGCTACAGAAACTAAAATGATCTTCAAAAAATTCACTTACCATCCATGGGCCTTTGATAAATTAAAAAAAGTCTTCAAAAAACAAAACATTCAACTAGCACCAGTCAACCATTACTCCTTAAAAAACCTAATTTGCTCAAACATCAAAGATGCCATTCCATCTAACAAAAAATCTGGTATATATCAAATTGAATGCTGTGACTGTAGTCAAATTTATATTGGAAAAACCAAAAGAAATTTAGAAACAAGAGCAAAGGAACACTTTAGGAACATAAAATACAAACAATTAGAAAAATCAGCAGTTGCCACGCATTTTTGGGAAAAAAACCACAACATAAATCCAGAACCAAAATTACTAAAACATACAACAGGAAAAGAAGAACTGTCCGCATGGGAACAAATCTTTATTTCAAAAAATAGGAACAAAGTATTCAATTTCGACATCCCCCAGAAAGATTTGTTCAGTAAGTTCCTCGAACCGCCACCAGAGGAGACCGATGACAAAATGTTGCCAGCTACACCAATGAGAACAAGTTGATGTCCGGCTGAAGATAGAGGGAAGGCCTCAGAAACCGGTTCCGGGAAAATTTAAAAGTGAGTGTTGTTTTGTGTTATTAATCGACTCCCAATTAATTTAATTTATACAACAACACTGTTTTCAACACTTCCATGAAAGGATTTTTAACACTTCATGTTTGTTGATCAAAAAATCACTCGTCCCAGCTTCGAGGGACATGTTCACGCACTCGGATCACAAAAGATATGTGTATAATAATAATTTAATGTAATATTAAGAATATTTCAGCTTGAGTTCAACACATGACTTAAGAATGCCATTCACTTTAACAAAACATCTCTACTCTGAAAACGTACTGAAAATTAATTCTATTTCAAATTGCCTGACTTCTGTTTTAATAGTAGGTACATTATTTATTTGTACTTGAGATATTGTGAGGAAAGAATGCTGTTGTTTTTCAGGCTTATCTGTGTTGAATGTATGGATGTTGGGTAACCATAACCATGTGAAGATAAAGCGTACATCGCTTGTGTTAACATTCTAAAGCACCCAAATATTGATGCTAAATCCTATAATTACATAGAAAAATACAATAAAATTTTAAATAATGTAATAAGAGAGGCAAAAAGGTTACATAATGCAAAATTAATAAAAAATGCAGAAAATAAAATTAAAGCTACATGGAACATTGTAAATTCAACACGTAAGGAAAATCAACAAAAATGGCAGGGAAATATGTTCATTGAAGTAAACAACCAAGTGATACAAGATCCCATAAAAATAGCAAATCACTTCAATGAACACTATATAAATATTGTAAAAAAATTAGGAATAAAACAAACTCAGTATGTACCAATAAAGGAAAAGAAAGTATGTAATTCAATGGTGCTTAGTAAAATTATTTCACAGTTATTTCACAGATAAATGCATTAAAATGCAAAAGATCCAGTGGACTGGATGAATTTACAAATGAAATGGTTAAATATTGCAAATAAGAAATTACAGATGTACTTACTCACTTAACCAATCAATCTTTTAGTTCTGGAATATTTCCAAAGAAATTAAAACAAGTTGTGGTCAGACCAATTTATAACAAAAAAAAACTCAAATTTAATAATGGAAAATTATAGACCAATATCTTTATGTTCAACTTTCTCTAAAATAGTAGAAGGATTATTTCTAACACAGTTACAAAGCTTTTGCAAAAATTTCAAATTTTATCAGAATTTCAGTTTGGGTTTCAAAAGAAAAAGTCTACAGTAGAAGCAATTTGCAGAGGAAATGACATTATTATAAATGCCCTAAATAGAAATGAATATGTAGTCGCTATTTTCCTTGATCTTTCCAAGGCCTTCGACTGCGTTAACATAGAAATCTTAATGTCAAAATTGGAAAACTATGGAATCAGAGGCATACCACTACTATGGCTTGGCTCCTATCTACAAAATAGAGAACAATGCGTGGAAATAATACATGATTTAAATGGAAAGTTAATGAAATTTTGATCATCATTCAAAAAAGTAACAAGGCTCAAAATTAGGACCATATTTATTCCTACTGTATATAAACAGCTTATTTCAAGTAATAAAAGAAGCAGGGGGAATAGCAATAGGCTATGCAGATGACACCACAATTTTAGTAACAGGAAAAACAGAAATAGAAGTACAAAATAGGGCAAATACTCTACTAGTAAAAGTAAACAGACATTTAGAAAACCTAGGCATGATATTAAACACAAACAAAACAGTGTGGATACAAATCAGTCTTAATAACAAAAAACAGACAAATATAAAGTTAACAATAGGAAACAAAGAAATTCAACAGGTAAATGAAACAAAATTCTTAGGATTAGTAATAGACAACAGATTGAAATGGAATGGACATGTTCAAAAAGTAATAAAAAAAAGTTAATTCAGGTATATATATATATTAAAACAAACAATTCAAATAATAGATAAAAAATGTATTAAACAAACATACTATGCATTCATTCACTCTCACTTGAGCTATGGGATTGTATTATGGGGCACAGTACAAAAAACTTTAGCTTTAAGACTATTTAGATTGCAAAAAAGAGCAATACGTTTGATGGCAGGAATACAGAAAAGAGACACATGTAGAAATGCATTTAAAAAACTAAATATTTTAACATTACCTTCATTATATATATATATCAATGTATCAAACTTACATTAAAAAGTTATGATCAAAACAAAAATAGTAACATCCATAAACATAACACCAGAACAAAATAAAATTATTTTAGAAACAGACTTACTGGTATCCTAAATAATAAAAGCATAGAAAATAGCATCAAAGATTTGTATAACCACCTACCGGCTAAAATCAAACAGATAACAAACGGGAAAACAAAACTAAAGGCTGTCAAAACTTATTTATTACAGAAAGTATTTTACTCTGTGGAAGAATATAAACAGATGAGGTAGAATAAGCTATTTACACTTCTCATCTTTATAAACATGTTTGTAAATATTATTGTATTTATTTTATGTATATACAAATTGACGATCCATGTAAAAGGCTTTACAGTTGGAGATAAATAAACATCAAACATCAAGTATCATAGAGAGGATTTTTGTATGGTCATGATCAGAAAGTAAAATTCTTTCTTATTATAAGATTAGCATCTGTCATTTTTCAAACATTTATCTGAGCGTAACTAATTAATATAATGTTCTCAGTTCAGGCTCATGAGAGGCATGTACCACATTTGGCAGTGTTGGTAGGAGGCGCAAGCATAGGATTGGCTGGAGTCTGCAGTACGGCCTGCCTTCATATGCCTTTAACTTTTGCAAAGATTATAGTGGCAGTAACGATTACAACAGAAATAAACAATTTGCCTGACGATGCAAACTAGTCCCTTGAATTCTGTGGAAATTTCATCAATTTTCCTAAAAAGATAAGCAAAGTTTGTTCCTGTTGTACAGTTGATATTGATGGCCACTGTTTCAGTGTGGAGATGCTGACGGATGAACAGATTTCATCCCTGATGCTGGATCAAGACATCCAGGAAGCTTGTGAAGAAGTGTTGGGGACTCCTTTGTCTGAAATTTCACCACTGATCAATGACTTGAAGCAGAGGGAATTGCAGTTAACGCCACATAAAGAAGCTCTCAATTCTGAAAACTAAGGAATAAATCCTCTTCCGTTTTCAATATTGTCATTATTCCAAAGGACTGGTTACTTGAGCTATAGAGGTGCTCATTCTGATATTCTGAACTAGAGAAATGAATATTTTGGCTAGGTACATAATGAGAAAACCCTGTTTGATTATACGTCCTCTATTTGCATATGAAAGGAACAGACAAATAATATAACATGTAATAATTCTTGCCACATTGCCTAGTATTATTGTCTGCATCCCTACGTTTTAAATGATCTTAGAATACAACTAGTCAATACGTTTATAATATATTTATCAGTTTTGTTTTTACAACAAATATTATTTTAAGATGAAAAAAAAATATAATACCAAAGAATTATATTCTTGGAAATGTTTTTTCCAAGAAATCATTTTAACTTGCCTGAAATAAATGCAAAGAAAAGAGCCTTGTAGATTGTTAATTAATAGAGAAACTTTAAAAGCAATATGAAATAGCAATCAAGTTACTATGATGGCTTTTTTATGACGTACGTAGAACTGCACATCCTCTAATCTAGGCTTCTGCCTTCTAGTCTAGTTCAAGTACAGAATAAAGTTGCCTTTCTAAAGTAATATATTAGTAGGGTTATATAGGCATAGTGTGTCTGTCCTGACAACTAGAAGTTTGCTCTGAATGTATGTTTACCTTTGTGGGTGATGCTGAAGAAATGCACAAGACAAGGCATGTCCAATCAACTTTACATTCCCACTTATGGGTTATTACCATATTTCTTTATTTAAACACTGGTAGCTTGTAAAATGTTTAAAAACATGTTAGAAGCCTTGACTTACAAAACACATCGAAGTTGCTTGTGTTTATTTTCTGCCATCTTTTTATTCAAGGCATTTCAGAAGCTAACCTGTATTTGGCTGTAAATGAAAATTTTGGATAGAAAACAATATACAATTTAAACCTACAGGTTTGCACTTTTTTCCAACATAGTCACCACTTAAGTGCAGGCATTTGACTGATTTACATATCCCTTCTTCTGCTTGAGCACAACTCCCTTATGACAGCTAGAGGCCATCAGCTGAATTATGCACCATGCATAATGGCTTCATGTACTGCATCTGGCATCTTCTTGTGTAGAGTTTCCAGGAGAGATTGGAGCACACTGTCTGGACGTGGAAGGTAGGCATGGCCTGCTGTGGGTGGAGTATGTCGGCCTGTCTCTGCAATATACAATACACCATGGAAAAAGAGAAAGACATTAAGCCTACCATTTCTATATATTCTATTAACAAGAGTTGACTAATGTTTGGGTCACACTGTGTATCACAAACCCACACCATTGGCAGATACCTACACAAGTTTTCAAACTGTCATCCTCAACAAAAATTGGCGTAATTAAGATTCCTACAAAACAAGTTAAGAATCTGGAAAGGTAAAGCAAGCCTGAAAAATTCAATTTCTCTTTCAAAATTTGAACCACGGATCTCCTGGTCTCTTGTCTGGTTGCTCTTAACCACTGAGCTACCATGGCCAACATACCAGCATGACATTATATTCTCCAACTGACTTTGACTACACATGGCCAGTGTGAAAAAACAATTAATTTCCATTAATTGACCTAATAGTGTTTGGAATATAAAGCCTGGGACTTAAAAGTACTTAGGTGTTGTAAGTCGCCATTAAGGTTGTTGTCTCATGTGTATAAGTGGGTGTCAGCAGTGGTAGTGTTCATACCATTATTAACAAAATTCCAAAAACAGGCTGTGAGAGACTTCTGAATCAATTCCAGCAAGAAGAGGAGGATTTTTTGAGGCACATAGTTGCATGTGATGAGACATGGGTTCAACCATTATACTCAGAATCCAAAATGGCAAGTAAAAAGTGGTGACAAAAGGATGAAGTCTGCATAGTGAAGGCCAAAAAATGCCACTCAGCCAGAAAAGTCCTCCTCCTCACTGGTGGCTGTACTTAACGCCAGAACCTAGCGAGTTCCTCATTCCTTACACACTGACCTGCTTACTGTATGATATGGAACAGTTACTGTTCTTGCTAATATGATTGAAGCACAATCCTCACTACTTCCCATGCCTTGTGACAACGGAGGTTAGTTTCTGAATTGCCCTAACTCTTTACTACCCATTGTTACTTTCAAGTAACAATTAAGTTTTATCTAAGCTTATTTTCATATTATACAATCAATTAACAATACAAAATAGGTATTTTATGTTGATTTATAGCATAAACATATATATTTTTTATAGTTAACATTGTAGTGTTTTTTTTTTTTTTTTTTTTTTTATCCTTTTGCTTAAGAAAAACAAGTAAAATCCATAATCCATGCAGCCAAAGTCAAATAGAACCCTGTGATCATCCGCACTTGCCATCACATTGATTATTTTGCTTGGAACCTCCCCTTTGTTTAACCTACACTCATTTGACAACGATCGCTGGGACTTGAACATTACATATCACTTTAACAAGCACAACTGTTCAAGTCACTTGCATTAACATGCCTTTGAAAAATAAATGAAAATCAGTTTAGAGATTGTTGCAGGAAAACCAGCACAAGTATCAGTAAAGGGTTAATCCAATGTTCCAGAATTTACCAGAATGCAGATAGCAAACATCAGTCGATGCTTGACTGACTTTATCACATGAGTTTGTCAAATTGGTTCCATAAATTAGATAAGTATAGATGTCCAAGCAAGGTTCTAGAAACATACCTCACACACTTGAGGCACTCATAATGTTTTGTTACATTTGTTTATTTAATATAAAGTTTACACTAGTTTTAATACATATATGTAAATGGCAAATTTGACTGGATTCAATCATGTATAACAACATATTGAATTGCAATAAATGAATGAATGAACTATTATGACAGTCACTTACAAACAGATGTTTTTTACTTACTTGCCTTAAATAGAGGAAATAATGTATTGTATCTGAAGGTTTGACTCCAAAATTTTACCAGAAATACATATTTTGAGACTTAATGAATCCAAAAACAAAAGGCATTTTGGGAAATGTCCCATGTTCGTCTGTAATTTGGTAAATTTTGTAAGCAAGCATTTGTTTGAAGGAAAGCACAAACGAAAGCAGCAATAGAGCACAAATATGCTTTATAAACTTTTAGAAGAAACATAAAACATATTAAGAATTTATAGAAAATTAAAACTTCTGCACCTCACTAAATGAATGCTTGTATTTATTGATTTACCACCCTTTTTTTACACTGTAAAGTGAATTATCCATCTTGAATTTGGCTTATTTGTTACTATATGTTTAAAGAGTTACAACTATTTTAAATTTAAACATTATTTCAGAAAAGCTTTATGATGTTATAGTAAATGCAATTTAGTGGTAAAAATCTGTAAATATTTGGAGAATAGTTTTTGCAGAATTTATGTGATGTATTGTAGATAAAATACTGAAGAGAAACTTCCATAAGTAAGTGTGTATGGGATAAGATGTAAAACAGAATGTCAGAAATGTCTTTTCAAACTATTCCTTGTTTCGGTAATAATGCACTTTCTGCAGATTTATTCGGTTGTTACCACCAGTCAATTCTCTGCCCGCTGTGCTTCTGGTAATGATACATGAGTGGAAGAATCTCAACAATTTTAAACTCACCTTTATGAAATAGAAACCAGGAGATTTGTGGCTCAAATCCCAGCCATGGCATTGAATTTTTCAGTTGACTCTATGGATCAAAAACCTTAGCCTATATACGGCTAGTGAGAAGAAATGATTAATTTCCATCAATTAACTTAAAATATTTGTAGTTGATTCTTTGATACTTGGCCTCTTACATTATTTCATAAAAGGACAAATGTAAGTAATGTAAGTAGTGTAAGTGACAAAGTATCAAAAAGCCAACTACAAAGAATTTTTTCAATTAATTTTGATGTCACTGTTACTAAATTCCTCCAATCACGAATATGTTGAATTTTGAATTGGTGAACTCCTTTTAACTGATATAGGCATCTCTGTTGGTATCTTAATGAACTTGAAGTTTGAGTTCTCTTCGAAATTGAAGAGTTTTCCTTCATACTTCTTTATTAATATCTTTTACCAAAAAAGGATTCCAAAACATGAAGGAAAGCTCTTCAATTTCGACACCACCTTTGAAGAGAACCCAAACTTCAAGTTCCTCAGAACACCAACAGAGACGCCCATCTCCCCTCGAAGGACTTCACCAAATCAAAATTCAGCAGTCAACATTAGCTGAGGAGGTTAGTCTTGGGACTTGCTGAAATTCTGGGCAAGACACACAATATCATTACGATAGACTGCTCCAGTTTGGAGTGATGCAAATTCCATCACTTCCATCTGTCACAAAATGTTTTTAAATAGTGGTACAGTACGCAAAGCTGTCTACTTTTCTGATTGGTGGTATAGACTGAATAAATCTGGGATTAAACATGACAGGCAGCATTTTTTAATTTGTTATATGTTTTCAGGAAAAACTTGTTTGCTTCAAAGATATTGGTTGAGAAGGAATCTGTATATGGAGAAAAGAGTGTAGGTATGTCCATGTAAATAACAGAAAAACATAAGTCACAGACAGATTAAAATAATCATGCTACTTTTGGTTTGTTTTACATTTGTAATGCATTCTTCTTATTGTCTTATTTTTATCTTAGAATTCCTTTATTGCTGTTATTAATAAACATAAGAATCCAAATACATATATTGAGGTAGCGTATAACAGGTAAAATCCCTTGAAAGTTAAAAATTTGTCTGCTGAACATTTTTAGTTTTAGTGCTTGTCATGTTTTCCCCTGGATCCTTCAACTGGTATCAGTTAAAACCAAAAAGTTGGTTTACATAAGAAACATAGAGATGCAAATGACCTAGAAATAAACTTGCTCTGTTTCATGGTTTAAATACAGGGTGTTAAGGTTATGAGTGCTCAGAACTTCCTGACGTTAAGCTGACACAAAGTTCCTGTATCATTTTACTCTATACTGCACGGTTGCATAAATAAAAAATAAAATTGTTCAAAGTTTTGGTTGCAAATAAGTCATAACACTTTATGGTTAATGGCATCTACTATGAACAAGTCGATGGCATGGTGATGAGCCCCACTATCACCAGTGATATTAAACTTCTTCATGGAACACTTAAACACGAAATTCTAGACACGGCACCACTTAAACCATCCTATTTTTACAGATATGTGGATGACATGTTTGTCATCTGGCCTCATGGGAAGCACATACTACCCCGGACTTCTTAGAACATTTAAACAGTCTTCGGCCACAGATGTAATTCACAATGTAGGTAGAGAAGAATGGGAGTTTGTCATTCCATGACATCAACATTAATAAGCTCAGCAAGGTATGCTGTTTACCATAAGCTCACCCACACTGACCTGTATCTTAGCACAGAGAGCTTCCATCACAAGTCCCAAAGTGTCAACGTACTGAAGAATCTCGTTCACAGAGTGGTTGCCATTTGTGACCAAGACCATTTAACAGAAGAACTGAAGCACCTCAGCTACACATTCCGGCAAAACATCTACAAAGGTAGCGATATCAAAGCCTCTATTTCGAGGGCCACTCATAAGAAATCGCCTGACTCCACTCTACAAACGACAGTTGAACCTACAGCCACTGCACGCATCCCATATACTGGTAAGCTATCCAGTATTATCAGCAGAATACTGGCGAAATACAACATCAGAACTATACATGTTCCACCACCCAAAATCAGAAATCTGCTCAGACCAGTCAAAGACGACCTCAAACTGAGAGTGCCAGTGGTTTACTGCATTCCCTGCAAATGTGGGGTTCCTTACATTGGACAAACTGGGAGAACAATAGCCAGCAGAATAAAAGAACACCTGATGCAACTGGAAAAATCAAGTCTGGCTGAACATTGTTACGAACAGGACCAATGGGCCACTTTGACAGAACAACAGTTATTTCCAAAAGTGCAAGCTACTGACCACGAAGATTGAAGAAAGCACTGGCTCAACAGAGATTCAGGACTACAATTAAATACTGCCTGGAAAGCGGCTTTAGAGTTATACCGAATCCAGCACAAAAACACAAAATTAGCCTCAGAGAAACTCACCTGATGCAGACCGTTTTCTGTAAGGTACATGCTCCGATCTACCTCAAATGGCCCTGCCTCTCATTGGACCATGGACTGTCCCATAAATATAGGCAAAACACCAGTTTAACTCATTCAGCATACCCTGAAGACGGGAACAATGTATGCTCCCGAAACATTGGTACATCACCACATCTACAACTGGCTTGAAGCCCCAGGGAACCTGGCTTTACCATTTACTTTTGCAATTAGATAACGAGGTAGAACTAGAAAATATGTTGCTAAAATTATACATTTAGCTGATATTAAAGGACTGGACTCCAGCGTGTTTAGCAGGCTTACGCTTGGCAACATTGACTTAACATAAGGTCAAGAATGTAAACAGTAAAACTACCTGCCACAACAACAGGTTCTGTCAGTGTTTCAGATATGTCTAATGTGTTCAGTACTTTTTTTATTTTAATTTTAAATTTCAATTGATCAGCACAGTTAGTGCTATACAAATTGTGGAGCTACAGATATAGAATAAAATTATAGAATATAGGGAAAGAGGATATTTCTACTGGAGTCCTCAAGCAAACTAATCTGATTAGTGGGAATGTAAACTTCAGCACTTTATAGAAATAAAGTATCCTGTGGTAAGCATGGCTTCAGTCTTGGTGCAGCATTTAGGCGGCGTCCCAGTTGAAACAACAAAGCGGCTGATACATGAGGAAGGTGAGCAAAGAATTTTCTTGTCATTGTAGAGATGTATTCATTAATATTGACTATGCCCAATTCTCTGTGTAGCTGTGTATTCAGTATGTATGACAGGATGTTCACAGACAATCGCAGCATCTTGATTTGAAACACTGGAGACAGTGAATACATCTCCATACAAGACTGGCATATAGAAGAAGTGGTCATAGCAGCATACATTCAACTCGTAGAGAGGACTTGCAGTTTAGGATGGGATACAACTTATGAAGATGAGCATAGGCTTGGTTAAGTTTGCTTTTGATATGTGTACTCCATGTCGGCCGACAATCAAGATGGACGCCAAGATATTTGACTGCACGGTCAGAAGGTAACCAAGGGACCTCAGTGTTACAGAATTGGATATTTTCCGGAGCAGTTGGCCTGAGCAAAGTGAAGAGCTTAATAAGACTCCATGTCAGCCGACGATCAAGATGGATGCCAAGATATTTGACTGCACGATCAGAAGGTAACCAAGGGACCTCAGTGTTACAGAATTGGATATTTTCCGGAGCAGTTGGCCTGAGCAAAGTGAAGAGCTTAATAAGACTCCATATCAGCCGACGATCAAGATGGACGCCAAGATATTTGACTGCACGATCAGAAGGTAACCAAGGGACCTCAGTGTTACAGAATTGGATATTTTCCGGAGCAGTTGGCCTGAGCAAAGTGAAGAGCTTAATAAGGCTCCATGTCAGCCGACGATCAAGATGGATGCCAAGATATTTGACTGCACGATCAGAAGGTAACCAAGGGACCTCAGTGTTACAGAATTGGATATTTCCTGGAGAGTTGGCCTGAGCAAAGTGAAGAGCTTAATAAGACTCCATGTCAGCCGACGATCAAGATGGACGCCAGGATATTTGACTGCACGGTCAGAAGGTAACCAAGGGACCTCAGTGTTACAGAATTGGATATTTTCCGGAGCAGTTGGCCTGAGCAAAGTGAAGAGCTTAATAAGACTCCATATCAGCCTACGATCAAGATGGACGCCAAGATATTTGACTACACGGTCAGAAGGTAACCAAGGGACCTCAGTGTTACAGAATTGGATATTTTCCGGAGCAGTTGGCCTGAGCAAAGTGAAGAGCTTAATAAGACTCCATATCAGCCGACGATCAAGATGGACGCCAGGATATTTGACTGCACGATCAGAAGGTAACCAAGGGACCTCAGTGTTACAGAATTGGATATTTCCTGGAGCAGTTGGCCTGAGCAAAGTGAAGAGCTTAATAAGGCTCCATATCAGCCGACGATCAAGATGGACGCCAAGATATTTGACTGCACGATCAGAAGGTAACCAAGGGACCTCAGTGTTACAGAATTGGATATTTCCTGGAGAGTTGGCCTGAGCAAAGTGAAGAGCTTAATAAGGCTCCATGTCAGCCGACGATCAAGATGGATGCCAAGATATTTGACTGCACGATCAGAAGGTAACCAAGGGACCTCAGTGTTAAAGAATTGGATATTTCCTGGAGAGTTGGCCTGAGCAAAGTGAAGAGCTTAATAAGGCTCCATGTCAGCCGACAATCAAGATGGATGCCAAGATATTTGACTGCACGATCAGAAGGTAACCAAGGGACCTCAGTGTTACAGAATTGGATATTTCCCGGAGCAGTTGGCCTGAGCAAAGTGAAGAGCTTAATAAGGCTCCATGTCAGCCGACGATCAAGATGTATGCCAAGATATTTGACTGCACGATCAGAAGGTAACCAAGGGACCTCAGTGTTACAGAATTGGATATTTCTCGGAGCAGTTGGCCTGAGCAAAGTGAAGAGCTTAATAAGACTCCATGTCAGCCGACGATCAAGATGGATACCAAGATATTTGACTGCACGATCAGAAGGTAACCAAGGGACCTCAGTGTTACAGAATTGGATATTTCTCGGAGCAGTTGGCCTGAGCAAAGTGAAGAGCTTAATAAGACTCCATGTCAGCCGACGATCAAGATGGATGCCAAGATATTTGACTGCACGATCAGAAGGTAACCAAGGGACCTCAGTGTTACAGAATTGGATATTTCCTGGAGAGTTGGCCTGAGCAAAGTGAAGAGCTTAATAAGGCTCCATGTCAGCCGACGATCAAGATGGACGCCAAGATATTTGAGTGCACGATCAGAAGGTAACCAAGGGACCTCAGTGTTACAGAAAAGGATATTTCCCGGAGCAGTTGGCCTGAGCAAAGTGAAGAGCTTAATAAGGCTCCATGTCAGCCGACGATCAAGATGTATGCCAAGATATTTGAGTGCACGATCAGAAGGTAACCAAGGGACCTCAGTGTTACAGAATTGGATATTTCCCGGAGCAGTTGGCCTGAGCAAAGTGAATAGCTTAATAAGGCTCCATGTCAGCCGACGATCAAGATGGACGCCAAGATATTTGAGTGCACGATCAGAAGGTAACCAAGGGACCTCAGTGTTACAGAATTGGATATTTCCCGGAGCAGTTGGCCTGAGCAAAGTGAATAGCTTAATAAGGCTCCATGTCAGCCGACGATCAAGATGGACGCCAAGATATTTGAGTGCACGATCAGAAGGTAACCAAGGGACCTCAGTGTTACAGAATTGGATATTTCCCGGAGCAGTTGGCCTGAGCAAAGTGAAGAGCTTAATAAGGCTCCATGTCAGCCGACGATCAAGATGGACGCCAAGATATTTGAGTGCACGATCAGAAGGTAACCAAGGGACCTCAGTGTTACAGAATTGGATATTTCCCGGAGCAGTTGGCCTGAGCAAAGTGAAGAGCTTAATAAGACACTTGCATTAAGTGTGATATGCCAGCGAGATAACCAGTGTAGGAAAATATCCAAAGAAGATTGTAGCGTTGCAATGGCAATTTCAATGAAAAAGTATAAGGTAAAGATCACTGTATCGTCAAAACATTGTGGTACTTGTGAGCAGGAAGTTCAGGCATATCAGCAGGATATAGACTGTAAAGAAGAGATGCAAGAATACTACCCTAGGGCACACCGGCTAGAATAGTATGGGGTGTGGAATGCATATGTTCAGAACTATGTCTTTACAAATCTTTGCTTATGTCAAAGCTGAATGCAACACTCATGAAGCGCAAGTTTCCCAATAGAAGAATGCCAATATACACTGTAAATAGACATCTTAATGATGTTGCAGTTATTGTTCTTCAATAATTTTCCTGTTTAGCAAATATGTGGCTTTGATACGATATACCTGAATGAGCTATTTCTGTTATTAATAGTACAATTTGTTATCCTTTATCAACTTACGCTACTTTTACACAGCTTTTACTTTAGATCTCATAAATATGATTGAATAGCTTAAAAGAAAATTACCCTGCCCGTCACTACCCCTTTATCATTTGTCCTATTTGGATCTATTAGCTTATAAAATCTAAGCACTCATACCACTAACACTCTGTGTAAGGAAGCAAATAGAAAGATGTGTCAGTAATTTGAAGAATCATAATACATGTGTAAGGTAGATGTTATATTTATTTGTCAGTTACTTAAATTGTTTTTATGTATATGTAATAGATTATGTAAGTCAACAATGAAGATTGTTTTGTTACTGTTAAAGTGTAATTTGTCATAAACCTATACTCTAACATTAACACACAGGGTCTTTCATAAATGGAAAATAAAACTAAAATTAACTCCTTTTTATTTTGCTACATATATACAGCAACTAGAAGAAGTGTTACATTACATTCAGTACTGAGATTTCAACAGAAATATGTTTAAGATTCCCTGAATACAAAACCATATTCTTACAATGAACTAATCACTTCTCATTGGCTACTGTGTGGTAAAAGTGAGTTCCTTATGTAACATGACAATATATCTCTGATGTTTGGAGAGAATTGTCAAATTTATATTTTCATAACCCAATGAATTAAATATATTACATAACAGAGTTAATTTAATGCCTTAATGTGAAATAAAAAGGAGGGTCCTTTGCTTGAAACCTGCCTCTTGGGTGACTGACGATACCATGGTAGTTTATATTACTTATACAACTTGTGAATTGAGGTTCATTATAAACCTGTACTTTTGCATGCCTTCACAACTTTGTAGATTTTATGTGGTATGAAAGTAACGCCTATGGCGTCTAAAGCATTAGGCAATTATGGGGAAGGGGAAGGCAATGGTATGCAGAGAAGGATTAGTGTGGAAGAACAGTTAATTTCTGTCAATTGACCTAATAGTGAAACTATGAAAGCTGGGTTAAGTACTTAGTAAGTTGCGACAAACAGTGCATATCTCATTGTATATGAGAACCGCTGGTGGTTTACCAGGAAAAGTACTAGTCAGTTGGACAATTTAGTCATGCTAGCATGTTGCCATGGTAGCTCAATGGTTAAGAGCAGCCAGATGGAGGCCGGGAGATCTGTGGTTCAAATCCCAACTATGGCATTGAATTTTTCAGTCTGGATTTTGCTTTCAAAAACAGATTTTGTTTGAGTTCAGGGAACCTCATAATATGTATTTATGGTGAAATCTCAATATCACATCTTTGAGTTGAATGCAATACTTTATCTATGTGCTAGGTACATGCTGCCAAAAATAAATAAATATGTAAATAAATAAAAAACTTATTTGCAATTACTATGTTTATTTTCATTGACAATTGCTTGTGTTAATGTAAGAGAACTTGTATTATCAGGACACATATGTACTGGTATAGACATTTTTGGAAAGTGTATTGAGAGTAGTGCTGAAGTTTATGTAAATGTCTTGATAGTTTTTAAGCTTCTTTCTGAACGAGTTACACAAGAGAACAACAGGTGTTTTCCATTAGTGCTACAAAGGTTCCTGTATTTAATTTTATGAGTTACAGGCAGCAAACCAATCAGAATACATCATATCACATTGGTCAAAGAAACTGCATCTTAAAAATGGGTTGTGTGTTTGTTTTAATTTTATGGCCATATATTTATTTATAATATTTTAAAGTATGAACATGTACAGTCATATTGGTAATGATGCAGGCAGAGACCTCTTAGTTCTTAATTAAACAAAATGGGTCCCTTATTCTTACAGCTCACACTGCATGGTCATAGTGAACCATGATAACTGCCCAACGGTGCCACCATCCTCAGGGGAGTTGAAGCTAAACTACTGATTTTGCAATAGTTACAGCTAGTCAGCGGTGCCTGTTTTCTTCTCTGGCCCATATAAGCAAATGCCAAGGAGAATGCCAAGTAACTGGGGAACATTGGGGCTTGTTTTTGCTATGGTGGAAAGACATGCTTTGCTGATTTGAAGGCCTTCCTCCCTGTTAAAGTTGTTTCCATTAGCTCTAATGTATAGAGCTTCTTTAATCAGCCTATCACATGCAGATTTGTATTTTGGGAATTTTTAGGTAGGATTAATGATTTTAAGGGAAACAGGTTTGTGAATAGCATTTTGCTTCTCTGGGTCTGTGTGCTGGATACAAGATCTGTTGCACCCTGATGGAAGTGATTAAAAGCAAACTCTATGTTTATTGGTTGAGGATAAAATCAGCTCTTGTCTGAATTAAATGCAGAGCTCAACTTTGGGTGCTGTGCGCAGTTGCTCTGGTGTTATCTTGGGTACCTACAACCCGTGTCAGTGACCTGATATTGCCTAAACTGGTATGTTCTGTGGCCATTATCTCCAAGAAGTCTAACCAGGGTGCTTTGATGTTGTGGTAATGTTGCATACAGTTTTGCACCCCTCCTCTACATATGGAAGAAGTCTCACAGGAAACGAGCAGTCTACAGAATAGATAGACTGGAGTCCTCTATTCAGTGTCCATGTTAGCCATGTCCCAGATCTAGCAGGCGTACAGCATGAGGGAGACTATGAAAGCCCAGAAAATAAGAGGTAGGACATGAATTGAGAGGTGCTGGGGTGTGGACTGTCAAGTTATTGGCATTTGTGTCACTATGGAGGTGAAGGAAGATACAGCAGCTTCTGGGGTAGGAACATCTGTGATTCGTAGGTTTGACAGGATGGAAATGCGAAGGTAATTTCATATGCCCTCCCAATCAATGTCTCACATTTGACTGGCAACCCTGTGTTGATGTCAGTCAGTGATGTGAGAGTGAGATGAAATGAGAAATATATTGTCGTGCTGTTGGCACACTGAGGGACAGCCTGTGGTGCGTCATGCGTGTACCTATCCTAGGAGGGACTTAACCACTTATGACGGGAATGTGGGTTTTACAGGATGGTGGTTTGAATTTAGGTTGATGAAAAGAAGGGAGGTAGCCTAAGCTCCTCAATGGTTGAGAAATCAGGTGCAACAGTTGTGCACCGCTGGGTGTAATTTTGGATGGAAAAGAAAATTGGTTGAATTGGAATAATCCAGGCAATTCTTGGGTGGGAATAATTTTAAATTGGTAGAATAACCTTAGGGTTACCGGTTAACCCGCAAGCCATGCAAGGAAGCTGGTACCGCTTTAGGTGGCATTCATTGGGATGATAGTCCCCAAGAGACCTAACCAGGGTGCTCTGATGGTGAGGTAAACTCTCATAGAATTTCTTGGCCCGGCATCTAATCACATCCTGCACATAGAGGAGAGGTGCACATGTGCCTTAACCATTACTGAGTTACCGGATGGCTGTGGCCATTAGTGGCTACCTGCTGCCTAAATACCGGCTTCGTGCTCTAAAGATGTTGGCTGGTGCAGGATGGTAGGCTGGCACAGCGTGGCATGCTGGTTGCACCGTAGTTTTCTCCATGGTCCATCTTGTGTTCAGTGGTACGCTTGCTGAACCAAGTTCCAGAAGCCCGGAGGTCGCTCCCAATGGCGGAAATTTGCTTAGTAGCAGGAGAAGATTCCTCAGACGTTTGTCTTCGTCAGCTCCTCACTGAATTGGGAAATATGCAATGAGTGATTTAACCAAAGCCTTTTGGTATCATGGGTATATGGTGGAGCTAACTCCAAGTGGTCTGCTCTTTCATGGTCTGGGCTAAGGAGGGGGCTACTTTCAATGTCTATGAATGATGCGTATGTGGCTCAGGTTGTTGTTAGCGTACAATCCTGGATTATTCTTCAGTCAGGTTTCTTTGGTGTATTACTTAGACCAAGCTGTATTTAAGTACTTGTTTCTTCCTTCCTGCTAAAATCAACTTTGTGTTTGTAAATGTCAATGGCTTTGCAACTTGTGCATAATAATGGACAGTGGAAGATAGTGTCTGCATTTTGTATAATATGTTCCATTGGCGCTAGTAAAGTGTGTTCTGCAACTGCAGATTTTTCTGGTTGTCCCAGATGGTAACTCCTCTTAATGTTCCTTAATAGTTTTATCATATCCTGACTTGTCCCTATATATACAGAGTCACTAGCATGAAATTCTATAAACACCTACAGAGGAGATTGGTACTTTTTTTTATCTTTAATTGAATGTAGATGTGGTACGTTTGTTGCATTAGTTTGTAAATGGCATGAATGAAGAATTTTTCCAATTGATATCTTTGATGGAAACGTAGAGTCAGACTGAAAAATTCAATGCCATGGCCGGGATTTGAACCACGGATCTTCTGGTTTCCGTCCAGCCGCTCTACCATTGAGCCACTATGGCCAACGTGCTGATATAACGAGTAATGCCATATCGGCACATTGGCCATAGTAGCTCAATGGTAGAGCAGCTGGACGGAAACCAGAAGATCCGTGGTTCAAATCCCGGCTATGGCATTGAATTTTTCAGTCTGACTCTATGTTTCCACAATTTAGCCTACACATGGCCAGTGTGAAAGAACAATTAATTTCTATTAATTGACCTAATAGTGGTTAACTATAAAGCCCGGGGCTTAAAGTACTTACATGTTGTAAGTCGCCATTAAGGTAGTTGTCTCATGTGTTTATGAGAACTCCTAAGTGGTCTACCGGAAAATACGAGTCAGTTGGAGAATTTAATGTCATATCAGCACGTTGGCCATAGTAGCTCAATGGTAGAGTGGCTGGACGGAAACCAGAAGATCCGTGGTTCAAATCCCGGCTATGGCATTGAATTTTTCAGTCTGACTCTACATTTCCACAATTTAGCCTACACACAGCCAGTGTGAAAGAACAATTAACTTCTATTTCTTTGATGTTCAGCAGAATGGATTTTTTATTCTTTCGTGTGTCAGTTTGATTCACTTTTGACAGGGACTTTCTTCTGGGACATATGGTGTGCTTACTTTCTGACTGGTGTAACTATTGGCCTGCAATGTACTTGTCGAGAATGAAAGAAATTTATCAAATTTCTTATCTCATTTTATTAATAACTCATTCTTAATCGTTACAAAGAGATGAATATAAATTTGCACAAAATCAACAGTTCCATGGCAACTCAGTACCAACCTAACATTCTCCCACCTTTTGATTGGGAGTTCAAACGACAAATCAAAACACAATCATACATTTTCAATCCTTTAGCACCAGAGGCCCAGCCAGGTCAACCCCTGATGTTTTGAATACAGCAGCATCTCTCACTCTATCTTCTGGCAGTGACATAGGAGCTCTTTGAATTCCCTTTGTTTCATGTCCCTTACATGGAATGCATTTTGATATTACTCTCTTGATACTCCTCGTTCCTTTTAACAACCAGAATCTTCTTCTCAATTTTATCAATAAGGTAGCCACTCCTGCATGACTCATTGAAATGTGCTGTTCATGAATATTAAGTTCAACTAAATTATGCTTAGTACAAAAGTGAATCAAGAAGATATTGACACATTGCTTCACTCACACTGTTTATTCACAGGACATGTTTCAAGAGCTCTTGCTCTTATCATCAGCTGATACTCAACTACTGCAAGTTGTAGTGGTTTCCTCTTTCTCCGTTTTGTCAATAGATGGCGTGATGTACTTGTCAAAGATGTCCGGTGGTGGAGTTTATTTGATCTCATAGATTCCTGGTTTTTCTTTGGTAGTGATTGAATTTTTGGGAGGGCCTTTTAACAAATTTCTGATATTAAACCTATTTTGAGGTGCAAGAGTTATGTTGTGTTTTGAGATTTTTTGGAATTTGTTATAGGCTGATGGATTGAAGGTGAATTTTTTAAAAAGCTTTTTCTCTTTTTCTCCTGTAGGTTCTAGGGTGGTGGTTTCTTTTATTTTCTTAGCTTTTTTGAGTCTGTTAACTGTTTTGTCTACTAAATTTGGGTTGAAACCGTTGGATATAGCTACTTTTTTTATGTGTAGGTATTCTTCTTGATAATCATCTCTGTTTAGTGGAAAGTTGATCATCCGAAAGATTAAACTGTTGAAAATGGCATGTTGGTTTTGTTTTGGGTTGAAACTGTTGTTCTTTATGTAATTATCTGTGTGTGTCGGTTTCCTGTAAATACCAAAGGTGAGTTTGTTGTTCATTTTTTTTATCTTGATGTCCAAAAAGGGGAGCACACCATCCTCTTCTGTTTCCAATGTAAATTTTATAGCTGGATTTTGTATATTCAAAAGTTTAAGACCATCTTGTATGAGTTTTTTAGGTACTATTGCAAAAATGTTGTCAACATAGCGATACCACACTTTGAAATAATTTGGAAAAGTTTTTGTGATATGTGTTTCAAAAGCACTCATGAATAAATCTGCCAAGAAGGGAGACAATGGGTTGCCCATAGCTAGGCCTGTTTTTTGTTTATAGATCTGTCCATTAAAGCTGAAAAAATTTTGATTGATACAAATTTCTGTAAGTTGTGAAAGTTCTTCTATTTCTTCAGATGTTATTTGTATTGATTCCAGCCATTTTTTGAGAAGTGGAATAAGCTCATTGGTAGGTATACTTGGATATAAAGAAATGACGTCAAAGGAAACTAAAGCATCTGTAGAGTTGATCTTTGTGTCCTTCAGGAGATTTAACAATTCAAACGAGTTTTTGATACTTAAATTTTCAAATTTTGTGAAGGATCTGAAGATATCAACCAGCCATTTTGATAGTTGGTAAGTGGGTGCATCAATGTTATTAATTATTGGTCTGAGGGTAATTTCAGGTTTATGTATTTTGGGTAAACCATATATGTATTGTGTTTTTGGATTGTCTATTTTATTGTTCAATTTATCTCTTTTAGTCATGATTTTACTGTTTTTAATTGCTAATTCCACAGATCTGCATGCTTTCTTTAATGGATTGTTTTCTAATTTAACAAATTCTTTTCCATTTAAAAGGTTGTCCATTTTTTTGCGATAGTCTTCTTCGTCCAGTATTACTATTTTGTTACCCTTGTCTGCTTTTGTGTAGATTACCGGTTTTTCATTTAAATTTTTTATTAATTTTTTATATGAATAACTTTTTGAATTTGCATTTTGAATATGATCTAGAGTTTCTATGCACTGTGCTCTGATCGTAGATTTTTTACTATCGGGCACATTATATATCGCTATTTCAATGTCCGCGATATAGTTTTCAATGTTTTTTGTGTAATCTACACATGTTTTTAGGCCTTTGTTTAGAAAATCAATTTCTTTCTCTGTGAAGTTGCATGTGGATAGATTCGTTACGTTGTTAGGTTTTTGACATGAGAGTAATAAATCTTGCTTTTTATGTGGATTTGGTTCTTGCTTCTTTTGAAGATTCATGAATTCAGAACACAGTGCATAGAAACTCTAGATCATATTCAAAATGCAAATTCAAAAAGTTATTCATATAAAAAATTAATAAAAAATTTAAATGAAAAACCGGTAATCTACACAAAAGCAGACAAGGGTAACAAAATAGTAATACTGGACGAAGAAGACTATCGCAAAAAAATGGACAACCTTTTAAATGGAAAAGAATTTGTTAAATTAGAAAACAATCCATTAAAGAAAGCATGCAGATCTGTGGAATTAGCAATTAAAAACAGTAAAATCATGACTAAAAGAGATAAATTGAACAATAAAATAGACAATCCAAAAACACAATACATATATGGTTTACCCAAAATACATAAACCTGAAATTACCCTCAGACCAATAATTAATAACATTGATGCACCCACTTACCAACTATCAAAATGGCTGGTTGATATCTTCAGATCCTTCACAAAATTTGAAAATTTAAGTATCAAAAACTCGATGTGTGTTTGGAGGAATTTAGTAACAGTGACGTCAAAATTAATATAAAAATTATTTGTGGTTGGTTTATTGACACTCGTCACTTACTTTTTCATATATTTATGAAAATTTCAAAAACTCGTTTGAATTGTTAAATCTCCTGAAGGACACAAAGATCAACTCTACAGATGCTTTAGTTTCCTTTGACGTCATTTCTTTATATCCAAGTATACCTACCAATGAGCTTATTCCACTTCTCAAAAAATGGCTGGAATCAATACAAATAACATCTGAAGAAATAGAAGAACTTTCACAATTTACAGAAATTTGTATCAATCAAAACTTTTTCAGCTTTAATGGACAGATCTATAAACAAAAAACAGGCCTAGCTATGGGCAACCCATTGTCTCCCTTCTTGGCAGATTTATTCATGAGTGCTTTTGAAACACATATCACAAAAACTTTTCCGAATTATTTCAAAGTGTGGTATCGCTATGTTGACAACATTTTTGCAATAGTACCTAAAAAACTCATACAAGATGGTCTTAAACTTTTGAATATACAAAATCCAGCTATAAAATTTACATTGGAAACAGAAGAGGATGGTGTGCTCCCCTTTTTGGACATCAAGATAAAAAAAATGAACAACAAACTCACCTTTGGTATTTACAGGAAACCGACACACACAGATAATTACATAAAGAACAACAGTTTCAACCCAAAACAAAACCAACATGCCATTTTCAACAGTTTAATCTTTCGGATGATCAACTTTCCACTAAACAGAGAAGATTATCAAGAAGAATACCTACACATAAAAAAAGTAGCTATATCCAACGGTTTCAACCCAAATTTAGTAGACAAAACAGTTAACAGACTCAGCAAAGCTAAGAAAATAAAAGAAACCACCACCCTAGAACCTACAGGAGAAAAAGAGAAAAAGCTTTTTAAAAAATTCACCTTCCATCCATCAGCCTATAACAAATTCCAAAAAATCTTCTCAAAACACAACATAACTCGTGCACCTCAAAATAGGTTTAATATCAGAAATTTGTTAAAAGGCACTCCCAAAAATTCAATCACTACCAAAGAAAAACCAGGAATCTATGAGATCAAATAAACTCCACCACCGGACATCTTTGACAAGTACATCACGCCATCTATTGACAATACGGAGAAAGAGGAAACCACTACAACTTGCACTAGTCGAGTATCAGCTGATGATAAGAGCAAGAGCTCTTGAAACATGTCCTGTGAATAAACAGTGTGAGTGAAGCAATGTGTCAATATCTTCTCGATTTACTTTTGTACTAATTTGTGCTTCACTGTCCCTACGCTTCTTCCAAGTTTATACTTTGAGTTAAATTATGCTTGCTTGTGAGCAACATTGGATGTAAAAAATCTTCTTTGTCTGCATGTTCAGGTATCTTTGTTTTAACCTTAAAATTCCTACTTCATCTTTCTGAACGTTCAGATGCTAGGAAAACCTGATTAGTTGAATAGTTCACTTTCTGGGCTCATTTATGAAGTATCTTCTGGAGGTATGTCCTCACTTAAAGCATCAAATCTATTGCTGAAATTTAATTTAGGTCCTTTACCTGCTGCACTGCATGATCTGTAGTCATGGTGTGTGTAGAGTATGATTTCTTGCTTCTTGGTGTAGGTTCTTGAAAAATGCGACCAACATCTTTTCTTCTGACCAATGAGGTAGTAGATTTCCTGGAGTTTGGTGTGGATAGAGCTGGAAATAATTCTTCATTGTTGATTTCACTGGGCCTCTTCCAGAAGCTTGTTCCTTGTTTCTCAAATAAGCTGGGAATAATTCTTCATTCTTGATGTCAGTGGATCTAGGAGCTCTGCCTTGTTTCTCAAATAAGCTGGTAATAATTCTTCATTCTTGATGTCAGTGGGTCCAGAAGCTCGTTCCTTGTTTGTCAAACGAACTGGGAACAATTCTTCATTGTTGATATCAGTCGATCCAGAAGCTCGTTCCTTGTTTCTCAAATGAGCTGGGAATAATTCTTCATTCTTGATGTCAGTGGGTCCAGAAGCTCGTTCCTTGTTTCTCAAACGAGCTGGGAATAATTCTTCATTGTTGATATCAGTGGTTCCAGAAACACGTTCCTTGTATCTTAAATGAGCTGGGAATAATTCTTCATTGTTGATATCAGTGGTTCCAGAAGCACGTTCCTTGTTTCTTAAATGAGCTGGGAATAATTATTCATTGTTGATATCAGTGGTTCCAGAAGCTCATTCCTTGTTTCTCAAACGAGCTGGGAATAATTCTTCATTGTTGATATCAGTGGGTCCATAAGCTCGTTCCTTGTTTCTTAAACGAGCTGGGAATAATTTTTCATCCTTGATATCAGTGGTTCCAGAAGCTCATTCCATGTTTCTCAAATAAGCTGGGAATAATTCTTCATCCTTGATATCAGTGGTTCCAGAAGCTCGTTCCATGTTTCTCAAACGAGCTGGGAATAATTCTTCATTCTTGATGTCAGTGGTTCCAGAAGCTCGTTCCATGTTTCTCAAACGAGCTGGGAATAACTTTTCATCCTTGATATCAGTGGTTCCAGAATCTCGTTCCATGTTTCTCAAACGAGCTGGGAATAATTTTTCATCCTTGATATCAGTGGTTCCATAAGCTCGTTCCATGTTTCTCAAATAAGCTGGGAATAATTTTTCATCCTTGATGTCAGTGGTTCCAGAAGCTCGTTCCATGTTTCTCAAATGAGCTGGGAATAATTCTTCATTCTTGATGTCAGTGGGTCCAGAAGCTTGTTCCATGTTTCTCAAACGAGTTGGGAATAATTTTTCAGTCTTGATGTCAGTGGGTCCAGAAGCTCGTTGCATGTTTCTCAAATGAGCTGGGAATAATTTTTCAGTCTTGATGTCAGTGGGTGCAGAAGCTTGTTTCTTGTTTCTCAAATGAGCTGAGAATAATTTTTCATCCTTGATATCAGTGGTCCAGAAGCTCGTTGCATGTTTCTCAAATGAGCTAGGAATAATTTTTCATCCTTGATATCAGTGGTCCAGAAGCTCGTTCCATGTTTCTCAAATGAGCTGGGAATAATTCTTCATTCTTGATATCAGTGGTTCCAGAATCTCGTTCCATGTTTCTCAAACGAGCTGGGAATAATTTTTCATCCTTGATATCAGTGGTTTCAGAAGCCTATTCCATGTTTCTCAAATGAGCTGGGAATAATTTTTCATCCTTGATGTCAGTGGGTGCAGAAGCTCGTTGCATGTTTCTCAAATGAGCTGGGAATAATTTTTCATCCTTGATATCAGTGGTTTCAGAAGCTCGTTCCATGTTTCTCAAATGAGCTGGCAATAATTTTTCATCCTTGATGTCAGTGGGTGCAGAAGCTTGTTTCTTGTTTCTCAAAACGAGCTGGGAATAATTTTTCAGTCTTGATGTCGGTCACATTACCCTTACAGTGCTTTTCTCGATGCCGTCTCTTGAAGCAAACGAAGCATCTGTTTGAAGCCCTTAGCAGATTATGTTTCTTTTCAAAAGATATTTGATGTGCCTGGAAACAATTGTTGGACTCATGAGCCCTTTCACAAAAGATGCAATTCAATTTTATTTTCACTTTAACCTCTTCCACAAATAGCTCACTTGCTATTGCTATAGGTTCTTGCTTCTTGGGTCTTCTTTTCTCCAGTTTGTTAACATCTTCATGAAGGTGAAATCCACTTTTGGCAAGCATATTCGCTCTTCCCCTTCTACTTCATTTTTCAGAAAGGATATCAACTGTTTCAACTTCTTACTATATATATCTTCCTGTTCACTTTCTCCAGGGTCGTCTGATATTGAATTCCGGAGCCAAACTCATAACAAATCTTCAGGGAAAAAGGACTCTACCACAACGCGTTTGTCTAAAGTCATCCCTATAGATTCTTGTGATTTCAAGTGCAATTCTAACTTGTCATATAAAGTTACAGTATCACCTTTATTTTGTCTGTTTGTTTCATTCTTTACAACCAACCTCAAAAGTTCTGTAACATAAAATTCACTAAGAAACTCCTCACAACCAAATATGCATCGTAAACAAGATATCACTTTGGAATAATTTTCTGCAGTAGGAGGAAAACTATCAACTATTTCTCTAGCTCTTGTACCTTCTAAAGTTGCCTGAATAAGATACTGAAATTTATCTTTGTTTTCTATCTCTGGATCCTCATGTGTGTGTTTGAATTGACTCCAGAAGCTTAACCAATCTTTCATTTCACTTCCGTATTTCTTCAGTTATATCTTGGGTAACTTCTTACGCAATGTTGGAGATGAACATGTTGGCAAATTCCATTCACTTCTTTCAGTTACCTTATTAAGAAAGATCTGTACTTTCACCTTGGCACTATCTATTTTCTCTTTATATTGCTCCATTGCCGTATACTGGGCTGTATAATCACCATCTGTTTGTCTTCAGAATCAAAAAGTTTGGAAATAATGGATAATTCCACATATAACCTCTCTGAAGTTGTAAACTTTATTCTTACTTCGGCTCCTTTAGATTCATCCGTCAGAAGGTTCATCAGCACATTGTAACATTCGCGCTAGTTTGCGTCTTGCTAAAAGCTAATCCATTGTTCCACTCATGTGTAATTAGCAATTATAAGCCTTACCTTACATTTATTTATGTCTGCTGTTACGTCGGGGGTCACCAATAGTGTCGAGAATGAGAGAAAATTACCAAATATCTTATCTTGCTTTATTAATAACTCATTCTTGATTACAAAGGGATGAACATGAATTTGCAACAGTTCCATGGTAACTCAGTACCAACCTAACAGTACTGTTAATATGAGAAAGTTCCATAGGAAGTATTTCTGGCTGGTGTAAGTGCAGTCAATGATGACGTTGCCCTTCTCCCTGGATCATAGAGGGTTGCTGCTAAAATCATCATACTTCTGTATGAGGAAGTCTGGATTGGTAGTGGAAGATGAACACAGTTTACCTTGGCAAAGACAAATCCTTGGTATAAGGACCACTTGGTAGCTTCTGACTTGCCCCAAAAGTGCAGCTGTTGTTGATGGCCTGCAGAACCTTGCTAGACTGGGGATGACAGATCTAGTCGTCTACATCTGGCAAAGAAGGTTATGGAAAGAGGTCATGTAACTGCTGTGTCCAAGGAGTGAGGACTACTTGGTAGCTTCTGACTTGCCCCAAAAGTGCAGCTGTTGTTGATGGCCTGCAGAACCTTGCTAGACTGGGGATGACAGATCTAGTCATCTACATCTGACAAAGAAGGTTATGGAAAGAGGTCATGTAACGGCTGTGTCCAAGGAGTGAGGACTACTTGGTAGCTTCTGACTTGCCCCAAAAGTGCAGCTGTTGTTGATGGCCTGCAGAACCTTGCTAGACTGGGGATGACAGATCTAGTCGTCTACATCTGGCAAAGAAGGTTGTGGAAAGAGGTCATGTAACGGCTGTGTCCAAGGAGTGAGGACTACTTGGTAGCTTCTGACTTGCCCCAAAAGTGCAGCTGTTGTTGATGGTGTGCAGAACCTTGCTAGACTGGGGATGACAGATCTAGTCGTCTACATCTGGCAAAGAAGGTTGTGGAAAGAGGTCATGTAACTGCTGTGTCCAAGGAGTGAGGACTACTTGGTAGCTTCTGACTTGCCGCAAAAGTGCAGCTGTTGTTGATGGCCTGCAGAACCTTGCTAGACTGGAGATAACAGATCTAGTTGTCACCATGAGAGTTATGGAAGGTCATCATGTAACTCCTGTCCAAGGAGTGAGGCTAGTACTCCTCAAGACAACGTAAGTGGCTCATGGTTTACAACAGCATTTAAACACTAGGCAGAAGAGATGAAGTACCAGACTCTTGATTAAATGGGTGGAGGGGGTTCTGTCTCACCAGAGACTTGAGGTTTGCTGAACCAATACTGTGATATACAATTTCTCTGTTATTTATTTATAAGCTACAAATTATATTTTTAAATGCTTCGAACTGACGCAAGTTAATGTAACTTGCAGCTAATGTTTGATTTAACTGGATTCGATTATCTGTAAAGGGGACTTGACACAGAGTTTCAGTCATGGTCATTTGTACCTTTGCCCCAAGTGGGGTATTCCCAGGAGGAAAGATAAGGCAAAAGGAGACAGAGGACAGCCGTACCAGGGAGCCATGACTGTAGATGTCAGGGTCCCTACATTTACCAGTTGGAAACTCCCCGTCAAGCTAGTACAATGAGCATCCCACCCACCGTGGTGCTGAAATGGCCCATCAGACCTGATTTGGAGACTGGAGGCTTTCTGCCAGAGGAGGAAGTATTTTCCAGGAGCATGTCATTCTGCCATGCAATGCCGAGACACCCGTTGACACCTACCCTGAGAGAGACCATCAGATGAGAGTTGATGTCAAATGATAATGGAGATGAAATAGAGGGACAGGAAATTGGGGGGATGTAATTAACCTGACGACCCGGGAATAAATCATAGATAAAACTGCCTGCTCAGTGTAATGTCTGATAGTACGTTTGTATCTGCCTCTGAAACTTCTGAGTGATGAAATAAGGGTAACATTCATGTGTGCTTAGTTATGAAGGAAAATGTGAAAGTGTAGTCTATGTGTAGCTATTTGGAAGTTGTTTGACCAATGTGACAACTGATATGTTTACTGTAAACCAAAGTTTGTAAATATTTCTGCGTCAGATCCCAGATTGTTGGTGCTAACAGACTGATAAAAACTTTTGTCTATTTTTGTGTGCTCAGCAAACTGAGTAGCTGATGACAAAACACATTGTAATATAAAGGAAATCTGTGATTCAATTGTTGGAATCAACTTGCTGTTAACATTAATTTATTCCACTCTCATTGTAAATATGTAAAAAGTTAACAATAAATAGAAATTTTAGGGTAAGCTGTTTTGTTTTGACTGTTTGGAACACTTTGGTCCAGAATCCAGATCAAAGGTATTAAGATGTACAGGCTTCTTGGGTACTTGTCAGTTAACACTGATACAGAAGTTATATGCTTCACTGCAATATGGGAATTAATAGAGTGAAACTGAATAAATATTTTGACTCTATCTATCCAAAACCTTAGCCTACACATGGCTAGTGCAAAGGAGCAATTAATTTCCATCAATTAACTTAAGTAATAAGAGTTAAATGATGAAGCCTGGGACTCAAGTACTTATGATAGTAAGTTGCCACAAATGGTGTATCTTGGATGCGAGAGCCCCTAGTGGTTTCCTGGGAAAATATATGTGAGTCAATTGGAAAATTTAATGACGTGATGGCAGGTTGGCCATGGTAGTTCAATGGGTAAGAGCAACTGGACAGAAATCAGGAGATCCGTGGTTAAATCCTGACTGTGGCATTGAATTTTTCAGTTTGAGTCTATTAAAAACCGTAGCCAATACATGGCTAGTATGAAACAATGATTAATTTCCATTTAACTTAAATGGGAATTAATACCTAAATTTATTCTTAATGAGCAAGGACTAATAATTAATAAAGCACAAAATTAATAGAATTTTGAGTTGAACTGGTATTCCATGCACAATATATTGCTAGTGTTTACCCAGAACATGTTTTGTTAGGACCTTTGATTAGTTGAACTCTTTAGAAGTAAAGAATTTTGTAAACAAAATTCAATCAAAAATAGAAACAGTAAAATATGGAGTACCTCAGGGAACAGTACTAGGGCCTCTGCTTTTCATTATATATGTTAATGATATTATTTGTCCACAAAATACAGCTATAATAACTTACGCAGATGACACAACTGCCATATGCTGGAACAAGACATTGGAAGCTCTAAACAAAAATTTAAATCACACTGCTAATACCCTAATCAAATACTTTGAATCCGTAAATTTAAAATGTAACATGCTAAAAACTAAAGTAATGTGGCCCAATACATCAAGAAAAACTACCTCCAATACAGAATTGCAAATAAACACCACCACCATTGAAGAAGTAAAATCATATAGGTTTCTTGGAATAATTGTTGATAAACAGTTAACATGGGGTAAACATATAGATTATATATGTAATAAAATTAGTAAATCTATATACTTGCTTAGGTATTTTCAAAGTTACAAAGACACTAGGCTTCTGCAGATGATTTATTTTGGATGTATATATCCTTACTTTAACTACGGGATCGAAATATGGGGTACAGCTGCAAAATGTCACATGGACATGTTACTAATTCTACAGAAGAAATGTATTAGATTGATTTATAGCCTAAAAGGAAGGGAATCATGCAGAGAAACATTTAAAACTAAAAATATGTTCACAGTCTATTCTCTGTATATATACAGAACTATATTATTCATAACCGATAGACTTACATTAGTACGAAACAACCAAATTCACGACTATAGTACAAGAAATGGTGATAACTATCACATGTATAATATTAACAGGTGTGTCACTGAAAAGGACATTAATATCAGAGGGATCAAACTGTATAATAAACTACCTAGTGAGATAAAAATTTTGACGAATAGCTCAAAACCAAAATTTAAAAGTAAATTAAAACAATATTTGTTAAATAAATGTATATACAGCCTAGATGAATTGTAAATTATATATGTAAGAATTTGGTACTAGCATAATTGTTAAATTTGTATAGAAATGACGTGTCCAAAATCAATGTACATCTGATAAACTGGATCAATAAACTATCAATATCAATATCAATCAATATCAATATCAATATCAATCAAGAAGTAATAGATAGGGTATCTTGGAAAATGCATGTAAATTCAGGTCTTCTTGAGCATCTTATCAACTATTATATGGCGTCAAGATGGCGTCAGCGTGTGCAGAACGTAATAATGCTTCCGTGAATTTAGTGAAAAACTGAGTATTCGCTAAGAAATCGAGGTGAAAAGTGTGTTACAGTATATCAGGAAGAAAGGGACACGAACAAACAAATAAGTAATTAGAAATACAGTTATAGTGAGATAATATAACAGAAAAATAGTGCATCAAATGGCGACGATGCAGGAAGAGAACGTGATACGATAGCGTCGCTTCAAAAGGTTATTGAAATAATGAAGGACTTGAATCATGCACTCTGTGAAATTGACAGATTGAAAGACGAAAACATCAAACTGGAAAGAAGGATAAATAACGGCGATAAACAGCGTGAATTCTACACGAAATGGAGCACTGTACCTGGACAAAAGCGGCGTGTGCCCAGCAGCAAGCACAATACTTTTCAACATGAAGATACCTTCAACAGCTATAACAGATTCATGCTTTTGGCGGATTCTGAATCCAAAAAAAAAAAGAAGTTTCGAATGTGATGTTCAACCCGGCAAATACGGTAAACGCAGGTAAAAAACAGATCCGAAATCGTTTACAATTGTTAACGGATAGTCACGGACGAGGACTTGCTGAGAAAATAAATCATATGGGACAAAATACGATGATGGCAAATGCTATCGTGAAACCAGGTGCAAATATTAACGAGGTTTGCAGGAACATGGAGATGAAATGTTCAGATTTTACGAAGAACAACTGTGTAGTACTCATCGCTGGCACAAATGACGTAGGCAACGGTGAACCTGAGAATGTTATTCCAAAACTAGAACGTACAGTAAACGAGTTACAAAACACCAATTTGATCGTTGTCAAACTTTTTACAAGATACGACCTACACTCAAATTCCTGGGTAAACAAGAAAATCTGTTATATAAACTTACACATCACGGAGATGTGTAAAAAATATGATTATGTGAAGCTAATCAAGACCGACATAAGGCGGGATCTCCACACAAGACACGGGATGTATTTGAATAAACTGGGGAAGAGGGTACTCAGTGAAACACTAGTGAAAGTGATTTCTATTTGTGTGAACAACAAACCAAGTTGTGAAACAGAACAATCTGAGGCAAATAGAGTAAATTTATCATGTGGTTCAAAAAACTAGGCATCTTTTCAGCAGTAAAGCATGAAGGAATGAGAAGAAATACAAAACACAGTGCAGACATTCATAAGGAAAGGGGTAAAAGGTATCAAAATGTTCAAAAATCTTCTAAAAATCAGTCGACAGAGTTATAATTATTACATCATAATGTGCAGTCTCTGTCTAATAAAATCAGTGAGCTAGAAGTTATCCTTAAGGAACGATCAGATATGCATGTGCTATGTTTTTCAGAACATTGGCTGAACGAAAACCATATTTTAAATACTAAGCTTACCAAGTTCAATCTAGCTGCACATTATTGTAGAGAAACATATAATCATGGTGGAAGTTGTATATATGTAAAAGATGGCATTAAATTTAGTATGATGTGCACATCCGGTCTGTCGCATGAAAAAGATATAGAAATCTCTTCAGTAGAACTCTTTGAATATAACCTTATTGTAGCTTGTATATACAGATCTCCTAATGGTAACTTAAATATTTTTCTGAACAAACTAGAAAAGGTTCTTAATAAATTTAAACATTTAAGCAAAACACTCATTGTCTGTGGAGACTTCAATGTTGATTTTGCTAAAATCTCAAAACAAAAGAATGACTTAATTGATTTGGTAGCTACATTTAACTTAAAACCTTTAGTAAATTTCCCAACCAGAAATACAAAATTCTCTGCAACCATAGTTGTTGATGTCAGAAAAAATATAACAAAAACGCATTTCCTAATATAACTAATATTACTTTTATTACACTAAGTAAGATAAGATAAGATGCTTTATTGTCAGTTGTACAAAAGTCACCCACTGAATATGGGTTACAGTGATCATAATGCTCAGTTAATATCAATAAATATGGAAAACAGTATAAATCCAAACCTTAGAAAAACAAAATTTACCAGACAATTCAATGATTCAAATATAGACTATTTCCTGCATCTACTAAAAAGCGAAATATGGCATGAAGTGTATGATACATCTGATACTAATGAAAAATTTGAAACTTTTCAAAAAATATTTAGGCATTATTTTGATATAGCTTTCCCACTTGTACTTATAAAAGAATCATTCTCAGGAAAATCAAATTTGTGGATTACTAAAGGAATTATAACATCTTGCGCGCACAAACGAAAATTACATAAAATTCTGCAAACAGTGACTGTCACTCCACAATGCAGTGACTATGTTAAAAAATATAAAGCCACATTGAATTAAGTTATAAAACAAGCAGAAAAGATGGCAAACGATAAATTCATCAAAAGTGCCCAGAACAAAATGAAAGCCTCATGGAAAGTAATACACAATGAAATAAAGCCTAATAAGAATGTAGATAATTTAGTACTGCAGAAGCATTCAAAATTAATAATGAACCCAAAGTTAATAGCAGAGACTTTTAATGATCATTTCATAAATCTTGCTGAAAATATTGTTTCACAAAAGAACTCCACAATGGGTACTTCAGTTAAAATAAATAGAGTAAATATATGTGAAACAACAATGTTCTTGTGCCCTACTGATTTTGGGGAAATCGTTTCAGTAATATCCAAATTTAAATCCAAGTACTCTTCAGGTATTGATAATGTTCCTGATTTTTTGCTAAAGAAATGTTCTATTCTTATTGTACACCCGTTAGCAGACACATGCAATAGCTCACTCAAACATGCAGTGTTTCCAGAAGCTAAACTGCTAAAGTAAAGCCGCTATACAAAAAAGGAGATAAAACCGATTTACTAAATTACAGACCAATTTCACTCTTATTCAGCTTCTCTAAAGTCTGGAAAAGATATTCTAAAAAAGGCTTATAGCATTTATACAGATGAATGATTTAATATCTAAAACTCAGCATGGGTTTTGTAAAGAAAAGTCAACAGAAACTGCACTTTTTGATTTTGTAATCAGTGTAATAAATACTTTAGATAACAAAGGCAAAATACTAGGCATATTTTTCAATCTAACTAAAGCATTTGATGTACTAAACTGTTTGTAAATGATTTACAGTCAAATATTACAGCTAAAACAATAATTCAATATGCTGATGACACAAATATATTAATTGAAAGCAATGCACTTGAAGAGCTACAAATCTTATCGAGCAGAATGTTTAGTAATATTTCTAAATGGTTCAGCAATAATAATTTAATTGTAAACTTGGATAAGACACATGTAATTCACTTTTAGTTTTCTCAGAATAAGTCTCCTGTATAATCACAATTAATATGTAATAATCAAGTAATTAAGTATGTAAATACAACTAAATTTCTTGATCTTTGGATACAGAGTAACCTAAAGTGGGAGACACATGTTGATCATCTAATTAAAAAACTGAGTACAATTTGTTATAATTTCAGACAACTGGTACACATAGTTAACATAAAAACTCTCAGAAGCCTGTATTTTGCGTGTGCTCACTCCATCTTAAAATATGGCATAACATTATGGGGTAACATTGTAAATCATTATTCATAATGCAAAAACAGATTCTAAGAAGAGGAGTTAAATCAACATCTACGTGCAGACCATTATTTAAAAAATTTTAAATCTTACCTCTCCCATTTATTTTCATTTTTGAAATTTTAAAATTTACAAAGACAAATTTAATGAAAGGAAATGGCCACTGTACCTTTAATGACACAGCTCATAATCATAATACTAGACAGAGAATGGACATTCATGTGAATAGAAGTAACACAAGAGCTCATCAAAACAGTGTAATAAACCTAGGAATCACTTTTTTTAATAACCTGCCTATAGCCAATAAAGCCACTTGCAATTTTTCAGCATTTAAAAAGTCAATTTTGGCATACTTGCTAGACCACTGTTTTTATTCTGTTAGTGAATTTATGGAAAGTTTATAATATTGTTACATTTCTGAATTAATTGTGTATATTATAAAACTTCTTGAGATATCGTTATAAAACATTATTTTGTACAAACACTGACTTGTCCTTATTGGATGTGACTTGTTAATTTACAAGTATAGTTAATTGCACTGTAAATTCACAATTTGATGTGTCGTATATCATAGTACTCCATGTACAATGTATGATTTACAAGATGAATAAATTATCTATCTATCTATTCAATAGCAAAAGGTTAGTTCCCAGATTGCCTAGAATTATCTATAGTTAGATCTGTTCTGGTGACACTAAGGCCAATTACACTAACTTCAGAGTTAGCCAAAATATTTGAAAGGGTTATACTACAGAGCTTATTGTGCGTCTTAGAAAATAATAAAATAATTTCAAACTCACAGCATGCATTTAGGAAACATCATTCAACAATTTTGGCCATAATTGAATGTACAAATAATATAACAAAGCACTTGGAAAACAAAGAAAAAACTGCACCATTATTCTTTTACCTCACAGAAGTGTTCGACTGTGTAGATCACAGTATACTTCTTAATAAACTAGAAGCATATGGAATTAGGGGTTTAGCTAAAGATCTAATTAGTTCGTACCTTATTGGCAGAAAACAAGCAACACAAATACACAATAAACAAGGAAAGTTAACAATAAAACGTACATCCAGTTTTGAAACTGTTAATTATGGTGTTCCGCAGGGTTCTGTGATGGGTCCTCTCTTATTTACGTGAATGACATACCTAACAATGGACAGAGTAAAGCAATATCGTATGCAGATGACATGGCAACTGTATGCTGGGGCGCTTCGATTCTAGAATTACATAATACAATGCCACAAACTATTGAATCACTCTTTACTTATTTTTGGGAGAATAATTTGAAATGTAACATGTCTAAAACAAAGTTAATACAGTTTAATTTAAGGAATTTAAATAATGAACATGACTATAATATTATCAGATTACAATATACATGTTACAAATAAACATACATTTCTAGGTATTATAATAGATAAAAAGCTAACATGGTTGGAACATATTCAGTACATCTGTGGGAAAATCAGTAAGTCATTGTGCTTGCTTAGGCACTTTTCTAATCTACAAGAAGATAGAGAATTAAAAATTATCCACTATGGTGTCATATTTCCTCATCTAGTGTATGGAATTGAAATTTGGGGGTGTAGTGCAAAATCAAATATGGAAAGATTAGTAAAATTACAAAAGAAATCAGTTAGAATAATGTATCATCTAAATTATAGGGATTCTTGTAGGCAGTATTTCAGGGAAAAACAAATTTTTACAGTAATTTCATTATATTGTAACGGGAGCGCTGGAACACCCTGTGAAAGCAGCTGGCAGCGGAAGGCGGGGGAGGTTCGGTTAGCCACACCTCCTCCTCGTTTGTCTTGTAGTGGTGACAGACTGTGGTCAGGGAAAAAACATGACTGTGTCGCCTGTTTTCTCTACACCTGTTTCTCGAAATTACGTAATCTGGAACATTCTCCTGGTCACTAGAAACCGGCCATATTCCTATATAAAGAGAGTTACAGACAGACAGCGGGAGTTTAGTCAGTTGTTGGTTTGGTCAGTCAGTCAGTTGGTTAGTGAGGACAGTTCTTGGTGTAAGAAGGCAGTGTTAGTCAGTGACGTGTTAATGAACGAAAGGGTTGTGCAACGGAAGACTGTACGAACTGTGTATGTGTATCGGAGTTTGTGTAATCGCGAGTACAAGTGAAGTTGTAACGGACGAACTGGTGAATTGTAATTGTTGCAGCACGTAATTCTGTGTAATTGGCAAGAGTTTAACTGTAAGTCGGTGGAAATAAAGAACATTTTTGAGTGGTGAAATTGGACTTTTCATTTCACGAACCCACAAAGTCACACTGGTGTCAGGAAGCGGGAAGATAACATCACCGAACATTACAACCATGGACGCGGCATTGGAGAAAATTTTGGAGACGATGATGGAAATGAAAGCGGAACTGAAAGAAATGAAGACGGCCAACGACAGCATCGCCGGGAAGATGGAAGAAATGAAGGCCGAACTAATCTCGGAAATGAAGACGGCAAATGAAAACCTCGCTGCAAAAATAGAAGCGGCAAACAACAACCTCATCGCTGAGTTGAAACAAATGAAGACGGCCAACGACAACATCACCGCGGAGATGGAAGAAATGAAGGCTGAGTTAACCACAGAAATGAGAGCAGCGAACGGCAGTCTGGCCACGGAAATGAAGGCGGCGAACGAGGCTCTCGCCGCAAAGTTTGAGGAACGTTTGGCCGGCGTGAGGGATGACGTCGCGAACCTGGGCAAACGGAAGGGTCAAGTAGACGACCGCCTTAATGATTTAGAGGAAAAGGCCGACAACATCGCAAAACCCCTCGCCCGCCTGACGGAGGAAAACCGGCCTTATGTGTGGACGGAGGACGCCGAAGACGCTTTCCAGCACCCGAAGGGGACCCTGTGCAGTGCTTCAATTTTGGGTTTCCCACAACCGGGTGGCGCCTTCATTGTGGACACCGACGCCAGCGACCATTGTATTCGAGGTGTCCTATCGCAGATCCAGGACGGCCACGAGCGCACAAGAGTGGAAGAGGAGGAGCGTGCCGCAGCAGTCCGAGTAGTTGTGGCAGTGCCTGCTGAAGGCTGGGATAGCGCAGGCCTGAGGAGGGAGCAGCTGGCGGACGCAGACTTGGGGCCACTCTTGAGGGAAGTGGACGCAGGGACGAGACCAACCTGGGAGGACATCGCACCGAGGAGCGCCACCTACAAGTCGCACTGGGCCCGATGGGACTCGTTGAAGACCAGAGAGGGCGTGCTGTTCCGGGTATGGGAGTCACCCGATGGGAAGGCGCAGAGAGAACAGTTGGTACTTCCCCGGAGCAAGGTCCCGGAAGTCTTGGAGGAAGTGCACGCCGGTACTTCAGGAGGACACCTGGGAGCGAACCGAATGATTCACAAACTACGGCAGCGCTACTTCTGGCTGAGACTCCGAGCAGATGCTGGTGGTACACCTGGACCGCCTCGCACGCTACGATGGGGCTGTTCGAGGCGAACAGCTTTGAGGAGGGAGCGGTGTAACGGGAGCGCTGGAACACCCTGTGAAAGCAGCTGGCAGCGGAAGGCGGGGGAGGTTCGGTTAGCCACACCTCCTCCTCGTTTGTCTTGTAGTGGTGACAGACTGTGGTCAGGGAAAAAACATGACTGTGTCGCCTGTTTTCTCTACACCTGTTTCTCGAAATTACGTAATCTGGAACATTCTCCTGGTCACTAGAAACCGGCCATATTCCTATATAAAGAGAGTTACAGACAGACAGCGGGAGTTTAGTCAGTTGTTGGTTTGGTCAGTCAGTCAGTTGGTTAGTGAGGACAGTTCTTGGTGTAAGAAGGCAGTGTTAGTCAGTGACGTGTTAATGAACGAAAGGGTTGTGCAACGGAAGACTGTACGAACTGTGTATGTGTATCGGAGTTTGTGTAATCGCGAGTACAAGTGAAGTTGTAACGGACGAACTGGTGAATTGTAATTGTTGCAGCACGTAATTCTGTGTAATTGGCAAGAGTTTAACTGTAAGTCGGTGGAAATAAAGAACATTTTTGAGTGGTGAAATTGGACTTTTCATTTCACGAACCCACAAAGTCACAATATGTATATAGGGTAATAATATATGGATTGGGAAAGGATAACTTGAGAAATAGGGATATGCATAATTATAACACATGATACAACAATGATTTTTTTAGACAGGGTTTTCAGATCAGTTGTAGTATTAAAGATCCAAACGTAATGGCACTTATTTTATACAATAAACTGCCGAATTCTGTAAAGCAAGCTATGTCAGAAAACACTTTTAAAAAGGAGCTTGAGATTTATCTAATAAATAAGGTATTGTACACGATTGATGAATTGTAATTCTATTGGCATTTGTATTGTAAGTTATATATCTGTAAATATTGAAATTGTAATTAACAATGTCAGAAACTGCTTTGCAGTCTATTGACAATAAATGAATAAATAAATGCAAGATATCACTATGTAGACTTTCCCAAAAAGTCTTCAAACAACACATTACTTTGGCTTCACAAAACCAATTTAGTGTTCAACAACTTTTGAAATCTCATAGTATGAAGAATAACCCACAAACAAAAACTCAAATGTGTAGCGCATAAATTTGAAAGGCTGTGACGACTTTAATACTGGCAAAACAAAAAGAAACTTGAACATTAGACTTAAAGATCATTTCAGGAACAACAAGAACAAAGAGTAGTGTACCATTTTTGGAAAGATAATCATGATATAGAACACAAAATCCATTTATTAGAAAGTGTTCAGGGTCCATCAGCATTAACCATCTGAGGAAAAAGTATTCATAAAAGAATATGAACGAAAACTTCAATTTCGACACAACCCTTGAAGTTCATCAAGTTCATCAGGGCACCAACATACAGACCACAAGAAGTTCACATTAGCTGAGAATGTTAAGAAGATCCTAACACGTTCTAACTAACCAAGCAACAAGAACCCTTACATGTATTTGAATGTAAGTTCTCGAATACTAAAAATAAGAACATTTACATATATTCGAATGTAAGTTCTAGGATACTACAACCAAGAACATTTACATGTATACAAATGTAAGTTCTCGAATACTACAAACGACAATATGTACATGTATTCGCATGTAAGTTCTCGAATACTACAAACGAGAACATTTACATGCATTCGAATGTAAGTTCTCGGAAACTACAAACGAGTACATCTACATGTATACGAATGTAAGTTCTAGAATACTCCACACAAGAACATTTACATGTATTCTAATGTAAGTTCTAGGATTCTACAAACGAGAACATTTACATGTATTCGAATGTAAGCTCTAGGATACTACAAACGAGTACATCTACATGTATTCGAATGTAAGTTCTAGAATACTACAAACGAGAACATTTACATGTATTCGAATGTAGGGTCTAGGATACTACAAACGAGAACATTTACATGTATTCGAATGTAAGTTCTAGGATACTACAAACGAGAACATTTACATGTATAGGAATGTAAGTTGTAGGATACTACAAACGAGAACATTTACATGTATTCGAATGTAAGTTCTAGGATACTACAAACGAGAACACTTACATGTATTCGAATGTAAGTTCTAGAATACCACAAACGAGAACATTTACATGTATTCGAATGTAAGGTCTAGGATACTACAAACGAGAACATTTACATGTATTCGAATGTAAGTTCTAGGATACTACAAACGAGAACATTTACATGTATTCGAATGTAAGTTCTAGAATACCACAAACTAGAACATTTACATGTATTCGAATGTAAGGTCTAGGATACTACAAACGAGAACATTTACATGTATTCGAATGTAAGTTCTAGGATACTACAAACGAGAACATTTACATGTATAGGAATGTAAGATGTACGATACTACAAACGAGAACATTTACATGTATTCGAATGTAAGTTCTAGGATACTACAAACGAGTACATATACACGTATTCGAATTAAAATCTAGGATACTACAAACGAGAACATTTACATGTATTCGAATGTAAGTTCTAGGATACTACAAACGAGTACATATACACGTATTCGAATGTATAATCTAGGATACTACAAACGAGAACATTTACATGTATTCGATTTAAGTTCTCGAATACTAAAAACAGGAACATTTACATGTATTCGGATGTTAGTTCTCCAATACTACAAACGAGAACATTTACTTGTATTCTAATGTAAGTTCCCAAATACTACAAATGAGAACACTTACATGTATTCGGATGTAAGTTTCCAAATACTACAAATGAGAACACTTACATGTATTCGGATGTACGTTCCCAAATACTACAAATGAGAACACTTACATGTATTTGAATGTAAGTTCTCCAATACTACAAACGACAACATTTACATGTATTCGAATGTAAGTTCTCGAATACTACAAACGACAACATTTACATGTATTCGCATATATGTTCTCGAACACTCCAAACGAGAACATTTACATGTATTCGAATGTAAGTTCTAGGATACTACAAACGAGAACATTAACATGCATTTGAATGTAAGTTCTCGAATACTACAAACGAGAACATTTACATGTATTCGAATGTAAGTTCTTGAATACTACAAACGAGAACATTTACATGTATTCCAATGTAAGTTCTAGAATACTACAAACGAGTACATTTACATGTATTTGACTGTATTTTCTCCAATACTGCAAACGAGAACATTTACATGTATACGAATATAAGTTCTGGGATAGTTCAAACAAGAACATTTACATGTATACGAATATAAGTTCTAGAATACTACAAACGAGAACATCTACATGTATTTGAATGTAAATCTCTAATGTTACAAACAGGAACACTTACATGTATACGAATGTAAGTTTTATGATACTATAAACGAGAACATTTACATGTATTTGAATGTAATTTCTCCAATACTACTAACGAGAACATTTACATGTATACGAATATAAGTTTTAGGATACTTCAAACGAGAACATTTACATGTATACGAATGAAAGTTCTAGAATACTACAAACGAGAACATTTACATGTATTAGAATGTAATTTCTCCAATGCTACAAAAGAGAACATTTACATGTATACGAATGTAAGTTCTAGAATAGTACAAACGAGAACATCTACATGTATTTGAATGTAAACCTCTAATGTTACAAACGAGAACACTTACATGTATACGAATGTAAGTTCTATGATACTAAAAACGAGAATATTTACATGTATTCGAATGTAGGTTCTAGGATAACACAAACGCGAATATTTACATGTATACGAATGTACGTCTTAGGATACTATAAACGGGAACATTCACATGTATTCGAATGTAAGTTTTAGGATACTTCAAACGAGAACATTAACATGTATTCGAATGCAAGTTCTAGCATACCACAAACGAGAACATTTACATGTATACGAATGTAAGTTCTAGAATACTACAAAAGAGAACATTTACATGTATTTGAATGTAAGTGCTAGGATACTACAAACAAGAATATTTACATCTTCGAATGTAAGTTCTAGAATACTACAAACGAGAACATTTACATGTATTCGAATGTAAGTTCTAGGATACTACAAACGAGAACATTTACATGTATACGAATTAAAGTTCTAGGATAATACAAACGAGTACATTTACATGAATACGAATTTAGGTTCTAGAATACTACAAACGAGTACATTTACATGAATACGAATTTAGGTTCTAGAATACTATAAACGCGAACATTTACATGTATACGAATATAAGTTCTAGAATACTACAAACGAGAACATTTACATGTATACAAATGTAAGTTCCAGGATACTACAAACGAGAACATTTACATGTATACGAATGTAAGTTCTAGGATACTACAAACGAGAACATTTACATGTTTTCGAATGTAAGTTCTAGAATACTACAAACGAGAACATTTACCTGTATTGGAATGTAAGTTCTCGGATACTCCAAGCGAGATCATTTACATGTATTATAATGTAAGTTCTAGGATACAACAAACGAGAACATTCAAATGTATACGAATGTAAGTTCTAGGATACTACAAACGATTACATATACACGTATTCGAATGTAAAATCTAGGATACTACAAAGGAGGACATTCAAATGTATACGAATGTAAGTTCTAGAATACTACAAACGAGTACATTTACATGTATTCGAATGTAAGTTCATGGATACTACATACGAGAACATTTACGTGAATTCGAATGTAAGATCTAGAATAGTCCAAACGAGTACTTTTACATGTATTCGAATGTAAGTTCTAGCATACTACAAACGAGTACATTTACATGTATTCGAATGTAAGTTCTAGAATACTAATAAGGAGAACATTTACATGTATTCGATTTAAGTTCTCGAATAATAAAAACAGGAACATTTACATGTATTCGGATGTTAGTTCTCCAATACTACAAACGAGAACATTTACATGTATTCTAATGTAAGTTCCCAAATACTACAAATGAGAACACTTACTTGTATTCGGATGTAAGTTTCCAAATACTACAAATGGGAACACCTACATGTATTCGGATGTAAGTTCCCAAATACTACAAATGAGAACACTTACATGTATTTGAATGTAAGTTCTTGAGTACTGCAAACGAGAAAATTTACATGTATTCGAATGTAAGTTCTCGAATACTACAAACGACAACATTTACATGTATTCGCATGTATGTTCTCGAACACTACAAACGAGAACATTTACATGTATTCGAATGTAAGTTCTAGGATACTACAAACGAGAACATTAACATGTATTCGAATGTAAGTTCTCGAATACTACAAACGAGAACATTTACATGTATTCGAATGTAAGTCCTCGAATCCTACAAACGAGAACATTTACATGTATTCTAATGTAAGTCCTAGGATTCTACAAACGAGAACATTTACATGTATTCGAATGTAAGTTCTAGGATACAACAAACGAGTACATCTACATGTATTCGAATGTAAGTTCTAGAATACTACAAACGAGAACATTTACATGTATTCGAATGTAGGGTCTAGGATACTACAAAAGAGAACATTTCCATGTATTCGAATGTAAGTTCTAGGATACTACAAACGAGAACATTTACATGTATAGGAATGTAAGTTGTAGGATACTACAAACGAGAACATTTACATGTATTCGAATGTAAGTTCTAGAATACTACAAACGAGAACATCTACATGTATTTGAATGTAAATCTCTAATGTTACAAACGAGAACACTTACATGTATAGGAATGAAAGTTGTAGGATACTACAAACGAGAACATTAACATGTATTCGAAAGTAAGTTATCGAATACTACAAACGAGAACATTTACATGTATTCGAATGCAAGTTCTAGAATGCTACAAACGAGTACATTTACATGTATTTGAATGTAATTTCTCCAATGCTACAAAAGAGAACATTTACATGTATACGAATGTAAGTTCTAGGATAATACAAACGGGAACATTTACATGTATTCGAATGTAATTTCTAAAATGATACAAAAGAGAACATTTACATGTATACGAATGTAAGTTCTAGGATAATACAAACGAGAACATTTACATGTATTTGAATGTAAGTTCTAGGATAATACAAACGAGAGCATTTACATGTTTTCGAATGTAAGTTCTAGGATAATACAAACGAGAACACTTACATGTATACGAATGTAAGTTCTAGGATACTACAAACGAGAACATCTACATGTATTCGAATGTAAGTTCTAGGATAATACAAACGAGAACATTACATGTATACGAATGTAAGTTCTAGGATAATACAAACGAGAACATTTACGTGTATTTAAATGTAAGCTCTAGGATACTACAAACGAGAACATTTACATGTATACGAATGTAAGTTCTAGGATACTACAAACGGGAAAATTCACACGTATACAAATGTTAGTTCTAGGATAACACAAACGAGAACATTTACATGTATACGAATGTAACTTCTAGAATACTGCAAACGAGTACATTTAGATGAATACGAAAGTAAGTTCTAGAATACTACAAACTAGAACATTTACGTGTATTTGAATGTAATTTCTCCAATACTACAAACGAGAACATTTACATGTATACGATTGTAAGTTCTAGGATACTACAAACGAGGACATTTACATGTATACAAATGTAAGTTCTAGGATACTACAATCGAGAACATTAACATGTATTCGAATGTAAGTTCTAGGATACTACAAACGGGAACTTTTACATGTGTTCTTATGTAAGTTCTAGGATAATTCAAACGATAACATTTACATATATACGAATGTAAGTTCTAGGATAATACAAACGAGTACATTTCCATGTATTTCAATGTAATTTCTCCAATACTGCAAACGAGAACATTAACATGTATACGAATGTAAGTTCTAGAATACTACAAACGAGAACATTTACATGTATTGAATGTAATTTCTCCAATAATACAAACGAGAACATTTACATGTATACGAATGTAAGTTCTAGGGTACTACAAACGAGAACATTTACATAAATACGAATGTAAGTTGTAGTATACTACAAACGAGAACATTTACATGTATATGAATCTAAGTTCTGGAATACTACAAACGAGAACATTTACATGTATTTGAATGTAATTTCTCCAATACTACAAACAAGAACGTTTACATGTATTCGAATGTAAGTTCTAGGATAATACAAAGGAGAACATTTGCATGTATACGAATGTAAGTTATAGGATAAAACAAACGAGAACATTTACATGTTTTTAAATGTAATTTCTCCAATAATACAAACGAGAACATTTACAGGTATTCGAATGCAAGTTCTAGGTACTACATACGAGAACGTTTACATGTATTCGAATGTAAGTTCTAGGATACTACATAGAGAACATTTACATATATTCGAATGTAAGATCTAGGATACTACATAGAGAACATTAACATGTATACGAATGTAAGTTCTAGAATACTACAAACGAGAATATTGACATGTATTTGAATGTAATTTCTCCAATAATTCAAACGAGAACATTTACAAGTATTCCAATGTAAGCTCTAGGATACTACATACGAGAACATTTACATGTATATGAATCTAAGTTCTGGATTACTACAAACGAGAACATTTACATGTATTTGAATGTAATTTCTCCAATACTACAAACGAGAACGGTTACATGTATATGAATGTAAGTCCTAAGATACTACAAACGAGTACATTTACATGTATTTGAATGTAAGTTCTAGGATAATACAAACGAGAACATTTGCATGTATACGAATGTAAGTTCTAGGATAAAACAAACGAGAACATTTACATGTTTTAAATGTAATTTCTCCAATAATACAAACGAGAACATTTACAGGTATTCGAATGTAAGTTCTAGGATACTACATACGAGAACATTTACATGTATTCGAATGTAAGTTCTAGGATACTACATAGAGAACATTTACATGTATTCGAATGTAAGTTCTAGAATACTACAAACGAGAACATTTACATGTATTTGAATGTAATTTCTCCAATAATACAAACGAGAACATTTACATGTATACGAATGTAAGTTCTAGGATCCTACATACGAGAACATTTACATGTATTCGAATGCATGTTCTAGGATACTACATACGAGAAAATTTACATGTATACGAATGTAAGTTCTATGATGCTGCAAACGAGTAAATTTACATGAATACGGATGTAAGTTCTAGCATACGACAAACGAGAACGTTTACATGTATACGAATGTAAGTTCTAGAATACTACAAACGAGAACATTTGCATATATTCGAATGTAAGTTCTAGGATACTACAAACGGGAACATTTTCATGTATACGAATGTAGGTTCTCGGATACTACAAGTGTGAACATTTACATGTATTCGAATGTAAGTTCTAGAATAGTACAAACGAGAACATTTACATTTTCGAATGTAAGTTCTAGAATTCTACAAACGAGAACATTTACATGTATTCGAATGTAAGTTCTAGAATACTACAAACCTGAACATTTACATGTATTCGAATGTAAGTTCTAGAATACTACAAACGAGAACATTTACATGTATTCGAATGTAAGTTCTAGGATACTAAAAACGAGAACATTTACATTTTCGAATGTAAGACCTAGAGGACTACAAACGAGAACATTAACATGTATACGAATATAGGTTCTAGGATACTACATACGAGAACATTTACATGTGTACGAATGTAAGTTCTAGGATTCTACAAACGAATGTAAGTTCTAGTATACTACAAACGGGAACATTTACATGTATATGAATCTAAGTTCTGGAATACTACAAACGAGAACATTTACATGTATTTGAATGTAATTTCTCCAATACTACAAACGAGAACGTTTACATGTATACGAATGTAAGTTCTAAGATACTACATACGAGAACATTTACATGTATTCGAATGTAAGTTCTAGGATACTACATAGAGAACATTTACATGTATTCGAATGTAAGTTCTAGGATACTACAAACGATAACCTCTACATGTATACGAATGTAAGTTCTAGGATAATACAAACGAGTACATTTACATGTATTTGAATGTAATTTCTCCAATACTACAAACGAGAACATTAACATGTATACGAATGTAAGTTCTAGAATACTGCAAACGAGAACATTTACATTTATTTGAATGTAATTTCTCCAATAATACAAACGAGAACATTTACAAGTATTCGAATGTAAGCTCTAGGATACTACATACGAGAACATTTACATGTGTACGAATGTAAGTTCTAGGATTCTATAAACGAGAACATTTACATGAATACGAATGTAAGTTCTAGTATACTACAAACGAGAACATTTACATGTATTTGAATGTAATTTCTCCAATACTACAAAAGAGAACGTTTACATGTATACGAATGTAAGTTCTAAGATACTACAAACGCGTAAATTCACATGTAATCGGATGTAAGTTCTAGGATAATACAAACGAGAACATTTGCATGTATACGAATGTAAGTTCTAGGATCAAACAAACGAGAACATTTACATGTTTTTAAATGTAATTTCTCCAATAATACAAACGGGCACATTTACAGGTATTCGAATGTAAGTTCTAGGTACTACATACGAGAACATTTACATGTATTCGAATGTAAGTTCTAGGATACTACATACGAGAACATTTACATGTATTCGAATGTAAGTTCTAGGATACTACATAGAGAACATTTACATGTATTCGAATGTAAGTTCTAGGATACTACAAACGATAACCTCTACATGTATACGAATGTAAGTTCTAGGATAATACAAACGAGTACATTTACATGTATTTGAATGTAATTTCTCCAATACTACAAACGAGAACATTAACATGTATACGAATGTAAGTTCTAGAATACTGCAAACGAGAACATTTACATTTATTTGAATGTAATTTCTCCAATAATACAAACGAGAACATTTACAAGTATTCGAATGTAAGCTCTAGGATACTACATACGAGAACATTTACATGTGTACGAATGTAAGTTCTAGGATTCTATAAACGAGAACATTTACATGAATACGAATGTAAGTTCTAGTATACTACAAACGAGAACATTTACATGTATTTGAATGTAATTTCTCCAATACTACAAAAGAGAACGTTTACATGTATACGAATGTAAGTTCTAAGATACTACAAACGAGTAAATTCACATGTAATCGGATGTAAGTTCTAGGATAATACAAACGAGAACATTTGCATGTATACGAATGTAAGTTCTAGGATCAAAAAAACGAGAACATTTACATGTTTTTAAATGTAATTTCTCCAATAATACAAACGGGCACATTTACAGGTATTCGAATGTAAGTTCTAGGTACTACATACGAGAACATTTACATGTATTCGAATGTAAGTTCTAGGATGCTGCAAACGAGTAAATTTACATGAATACGGATGTAAGTTCTAGCATACTACAGACGAGAACATTTATATGTATTCGAATGTAAGTTCTAGGATACTACATAGGGAACATTTACATGTATTCGAATGTAAGTTCTAGGATACTACAAACGATAACATCTACATGTATTTGAATGTAATTTCTCCAACAATACACACGAGAACATTTACAAGTATTAGAATGTAAGCTCTAGGATACTACATACGAGAACATTTACATGTGTACGAATGTAAGTTCTAGGATTCTACAAGCGAGAATATTTACATGAATACGAATGTAAGTTCTAGTTTATTACAAACGAGAACATTTACATGTATATGAATCTAAATTCTGGAATACTACAAACGAGAACATTTACATGTATTTGAATGTAATTTCTCCAATACTACAAAAGAGAACGTTTACATGTATACGAATGTAAGTTCTAAGATACTATAAAAAACGAGTAAATTCACATGTAATCGAATGTAAGTTCTAGCATAATACAAACGAGAACATTTGCATGTATACGAATGTAAGTTCTAGGATACTTAAAACGAGAACATTTACATGTATACGAATGTAAGTTCTAGGATACTACAAACCAGAACATTTGCATGTATACGAATGTAAGTTCTAGGATACTACAAACGAGAACATTTACATGTATACGAATGTAAGTTCTAGGATTCTACAAACGAGAACGTTTACATGTATTCGAATGTAAGTTCTAGAATACTACAAACGAGAACATTTACATGTATTCGAATGTAAGTTCTAAGGTACTACAAACGAGAACTTTTACATGTATTCGAATGTAAGTTCTAGAATACTACAAACGAGAATATCTTCATGTATACGAATGTAAGTTCTAGAATACTACAAACGAGTACATTTACATGAATATGAATGTAAGTTCTAGAATACTATAAACGAGTACATTAACATGTATACGAATGTAAGTTCTACAATACAACAAATGAGCACATTTCCATGTATACGAATGTAAGTTCTAGAATACTACAAACGAGTACATTTACATGTATGCGAATGTAAGTTCTAGGAAACTAAAAACGAGAACATTTAGATGTATTCTAATGTCAATTCTAGGATACTACAGACGAGAACATTTACATGTACAGGAATGTAAGTTCTAGGAAGCTACAAACGAGCACATTTACATGTATTCGAATGTAAGTTCTAGGATACTACAAACGAGAACATTTTCATGTATTCGAATGTTAGTTCTAGAATACTACAAACGAGAACATTTGCATGTATACGAATGTAAGTTCTAGAATACTACAAACGAGTACATTTACATGTATACGAATGTAAGTTCTAGGTTACTACAAGTGTGAACATTTACATGTATTCGAATGTAAGTTCTAGAGTACTACAAACGAGTACATATATACGTAATTGAATGTAAAATCTAGAATACTACAAACGAGTACATTTACATGTATTCGAATGTAAGTTCTAGGATACTACAAACGAATACCTATACACGTATTCGAATGTAAAATCTAGAATACTACAAACGAGAACATTCAAATGTATACGAATGTAAGTTCTAGAATACTACAAACGAGTCCATTTACATGTATTCGAATGTAAGTTCTAGGATACTACAATCGAGTACATTTACATGTATACGAATGTAAGTTCTAGGATACTGCAAACGAGAACATTTTCATGTATACGAATGTAAGTTCTGGGATACTACAAACGAGAACATTTACATGTATACGAATGTAAGTTCTAGGATACTTCAAACGAGAACATTTACATGTATACGAATGTAAGTTCTATGATAAAACAAACGAGAAAATTACATGTTTTTAAATGCAATTTCTCCAACAATACAAAGGAGAACATTTACAGGTATTCGAATGTAAGTTCTAGGTACTACATTCGAGAACATTTACATGTATTCGAATGTAAGTTCTAGGATACTACATACGAGAACATTTACATGTATTCCAATGTAAGTTCTAGGATACTACATAGAGAACATTTACGTGTATTCGAATGTAAGTTCTAGGATACTACAAACGATAACATCTACATGTATACGAATGTAAGTTCTAGGATAATACAAACGAGTACATTTACATGTATTTGAATGTAATTTCTCCAATACTACAAACGAGAACATTAACATGTATACGAATGTAAGTTCTAGAATATTACATACGAGAACATTCACATGTGTACGAATGTAATTTCTAGGATTCTACAAACGAGAACATTTACATGAATACGAATGTAAGTTCTAGTACACTACAAACGAGTACATATACACGTATTCGAATGTAAGTTCTAGGATGCTGCAAACGAGTAAATTTACATGAATACGGATGTAAGTTCTAGCATACTACAAACGAGAACATTTACATGTATTCGAATGTAAGTTCTAGGATACTACATAGAGAACATTTACATGTATTCGAATGTAAGTTCTAGGATACTACAAACCAGGCCATTTACATGTATTCGAATGTTAGTTCTAGAATACTACAAACGAGAACATTTACATGTATACGAATGTAAGTTCTAGAATACTACAAACGAGACATTACATGTATGCGAATGTAAGTTCTAGGAAACTACAAACGAGAACATTTAGATGTATTCGAATGTAAGTTCTAGGATACTACAAACGAGGCCATTTACATGTATTCGAATGTTAGTTCTAGAATACTACAAACGAGAACATTTACATGTATACGAATGTAAGTTCTAGAATACTACAAACGAGACATTACATGTATACGAATGTAAGTTCTAGGATACTACAAGTGTGGGCATTTCCATGTATTCGAATGTAAGTTCTAGAATACTACAATAGGGAACATTCTCATGTATTCGAATGTAAGTTCTAGAATACTACAAACGAGTACATTTACATGTATACGAATGTAAGTTCTAGGAAACTACAAACGAGAACATTTGCATGTATACGAATGTAAGTTCTAGGATACTTCAAACGAAAACATTTACATGTATACGAATGTAAGTTCTAGGACACTACAAACGAGAACATTTGCATGTATACGAATGTAAGTTCTAGGATACTACAAACGAGAACATTTACATGTATACGAATGTAAGTTCTAGGATACTACAAACGAGAACGTTTACATGTATTCGAATGTAAGTTCTAGAATACTACAAACGAGAACATTTACATGTATTCGAATGTAAGTTCTAAGGTACTACAAACGAGAACTTTTACCTGTATTCGAATGTAAGTTTTAGAATACTACAAACGAGAACATTTTCATGTATACGAATGTAAGTTCTAGAATACTACAAACGAGTACATTTCCATGTATACGAATGTAAGTTCTATAATAAAACAAATGAGCACATTTACATGTTAACGAATGTAAGTTCTAGAATACTACAAACGAGTACATTTACATGTATGCGAATGTAAGTTCTAGGAAACTACAAACGAGAACATTTAGAGGTATTCGAATGTAAGTTCTAGGATACTACATACGAGAACATTTACATGTATTCGAATGTAAGTTCTAGAATACTACAATAGGGAACATTCTCATGTATTCGAATGTAAGTTCTAGAATACTACAAACGAGTACATTTACATGTATACGAATGTAAGTTCTAGGAAACTACAAACGAGAACATTTACATGTATTCAAATGTAAGTTCTAGGATACTACAAACGAGAACATTTTCATGTATTCGAATGTTAGTTCTACAGTACTACAAACGAGAACATTTGCATGTATACGAATGTAAGTTCTAGAATACTACAAACGAGAACATTTTAATGTATTCGAATGTAAGTTCTAGAATACTACAAACGAGAACATTTACATGTATATGAATCTAAGTTTTGGAATACTACAAACGAGAACATTTACATGTATTTGAATGTATTTTCTCCCATACTACAAAAGAGAACGTTTGCATGTATACGAATGTAAGTTCTAGGATACTACAAACGAGAACGTTTACATGTATTCGAATGTAAGTTCTAGAATACTACAAACGAGAACATTTACCTGTATTCGAATGTAAGTTCTAGGATACTACCAACGAGAACATTTACATCTTCGAATGTAAGTTCTAGAATACTATAAACGAGTACATTTACATGTATACGAATGTGGGTTCTAGGATACTACAAACAAGAACATTTACATTTTCGAATGTAAGTTCTAGAATACTACAAACGAGAACATTAACATGTATACGAATGTAGGTTCTAGGATACTACAAACGAGAACATTTATATGTATTCGAAAGTTAGTTCTAGGATACTACAAACGAGAACATTTGCATATATTCGAATGTAAGTTCTAGGATACTACAAACGAGAACATTTACATGTATGCGAATGTAGGTTCTCGGATACTACAAGTGTGAAAATTTACATGTATTCGAATGTAAGTTCTAGAATAGTACAAACGAGAACATTTACATTTTCGAATGTAAGTTCTAGAATACTACAAACGAGAACATTTACATGTATTCGAATGTGAGTTCTAGGATACTACAAACGAGTACATTTACATCTTCGAATGTAAGTTTTAGAATACTATAAACGAGTACATTTACATGTATACGAATGTAGGTTCTAGGATGCTACAAACGAGAACATTTACATGTATACGAATGTAGCTTCTAGAATACTACAAATGAGAACATTTACATGTATTTGAATGATATTTCTCTAATACTACAAACGAGAACATTTACATGTATACGAATGTAAGTTCTAGAATACTACAAACGAGAACTTTTACATGTAAATGAATGTAAGTTCTAGAATACTATAAACGAGAACATTTACATGTATACGAATGTAAGTTCTAGGATGCTACAAACGAGTACATACATACTTATTTGAATGTACGTTCCAGAATACTACAAACGAGTAAATGTACACGTAATCGAATGTAAGTTCTACGATACTACAAACCAGGACATTTACACGTATTCGAATGTAAGTTCTTCGATACTACTAACGAGAACATTTACATGTATTCGAATGTAAGTTCTAGGATACTACAAACGAGAACATTTACATGTATTTGAATGTAAATTCTAGAATACTTCAAACGAGAACATTTACATGTATACGAATGTAAGTCCTAGGATACTACAAACGAGAACATTTACATGTATACGATGTAAGTTCTGAGATACAACAAACGAGAAGATTTGTAAGTATACGAATGTAAGTTCTAGGATACTACAAACGAGAACATTCACACGTATTCGAATGTAAATTCTAGAATACTTCAAACGAGAACATTTACATGTATACGAATGTAAGTTCTAGGATACTACAAACGAGAACATTTACATGTATACGATGTAAGTTCTAGGATACAACAAACGAGAACGTTTGCATGTATACTAATGTAAGTTCTAGGATACTACCAACGAGAACATTTACATGTATACGAATGTAAGTTCTAGGAAACTAATAACGAGAACATTTACATGTATTCGAATGTAAGTCCTAGAATACTACAAACGAGAACATTTTCATGTCTTCGAATGTAAGTTCTAGAATACTACAAACGAGAACATTTACATGTATTCGAACTTAAGTTCTAGAATACTACAAACGAGAACATTTACATGTATTCGAATGTAAGTTCTCGGATACTGCAAACGAGGTCATTTACATGTATTCGAATGTAAGTTCTAGGATACTACAAACGAGTACATATACACGTATTCGAATGTAAAATCTAGCATACTACAAACGAGAACATTTAAATGTATACGAATGTAAGTTCTAGAATACTACAAACGAGTACATTTACATGTATTCGAACGTAAGTTCTAGGATACTACAAACGAGTACATATACACGTATTCGAATGTAAAATACAGAATACTACAAACGAGAACATTCAAATGTATACGAATGTAAGTTCTAGAATACTACAAACGAGTACATTTACATGTATTCGAATGTAAGTTCTAGGATACTACAAACGAGTACATATATACGTATTCGTTGTAAGTTCTACGATACTACTAACGAGAACATTTACACGTATTCGAATGTAAGTTCTACGATACTACTAACGAGAACTTTTACATGTATTCGAATGTAAGTTCTAGGATACTACAAACGAGAACATTTACATTTATTCGATTGTAAGTTCTAGAATACTACAAAAGAGTACATTTGCATGTATACGAATGTAAGTTCTAGGATCAAAAAAACGAGAACATTTACATGTTTTTAAATGTAATTTCTCCAATAATACAAACGGGCACATTTACAGGTATTCGAATGTAAGTTCTAGGTACTACATACGAGAACATTTACATGTATTCGAATGTAAGTTCTAGGATGCTGCAAACGAGTAAATTTACATGAATACGGACGTAAGTTCTAGCATACTACAGACGAGAACATTTATATGTATTCGAATGTAAGTTCTAGGATACTACATAGGGAACATTTACATGTATCCGAATGTAAGTTCTAGGATACTACAAACGATAACATCTACATGTATTTGAATGTAATTTCTCCAACAATACACACGAGAACATTTACAAGTATTAGAATGTAAGCTCTAGGATACTACATACGAGAACATTTACATGTGTACGAATGTAAGTTCTAGGATTCTACAAGCGAGAATATTTACATGAATACGAATGTAAGTTCTAGTTTATTACAAACGAGAACATTTACATGTATATGAATCTAAATTCTGGAATACTACAAACGAGAACATTTACATGTATTTGAATGTAATTTCTCCAATACTACAAAAGAGAACGTTTACATGTATACGAATGTAAGTTCTAAGATACTATAAAAAACGAGTAAATTCACATGTAATCGAATGTAAGTTCTAGCATAATACAAACGAGAACATTTGCATGTATACGAATGTAAGTTCTAGGATACTTAAAACGAGAACATTTACATGTATACGAATGTAAGTTCTAGGATACTACAAACCAGAACATTTGCATGTATACGAATGTAAGTTCTAGGATACTACAAACGAGAACATTTACATGTATACGAATGTAAGTTCTAGGATTCTACAAACGAGAACGTTTACATGTATTCGAATGTAAGTTCTAGAATACTACAAACGAGAACATTTACATGTATTCGAATGTAAGTTCTAAGGTACTACAAACGAGAACTTTTACATGTATTCGAATGTAAGTTCTAGAATACTACAAACGAGAATATCTTCATGTATACGAATGTAAGTTCTAGAATACTACAAACGAGTACATTTACATGAATATGAATGTAAGTTCTAGAATACTATAAACGAGTACATTAACATGTATACGAATGTAAGTTCTACAATACAACAAATGAGCACATTTCCATGTATACGAATGTAAGTTCTAGAATACTACAAACGAGTACATTTACATGTATGCGAATGTAAGTTCTAGGAAACTAAAAACGAGAACATTTAGATGTATTCTAATGTCAATTCTAGGATACTACAGACGAGAACATTTACATGTACAGGAATGTAAGTTCTAGGAAGCTACAAACGAGCACATTTACATGTATTCGAATGTAAGTTCTAGGATACTACAAACGAGAACATTTTCATGTATTCGAATGTTAGTTCTAGAATACTACAAACGAGAACATTTGCATGTATACGAATGTAAGTTCTAGAATACTACAAACGAGTACATTTACATGTATACGAATGTAAGTTCTAGGTTACTACAAGTGTGAACATTTACATGTATTCGAATGTAAGTTCTAGAGTACTACAAACGAGTACATATATACGTAATTGAATGTAAAATCTAGAATACTACAAACGAGTACATTTACATGTATTCGAATGTAAGTTCTAGGATACTACAAACGAATACCTATACACGTATTCGAATGTAAAATCTAGAATACTACAAACGAGAACATTCAAATGTATACGAATGTAAGTTCTAGAATACTACAAACGAGTCCATTTACATGTATTCGAATGTAAGTTCTAGGATACTACAATCGAGTACATTTCCATGTATACGAATGTAAGTTCTAGGATACTGCAAACGAGAACATTTTCATGTATACGAATGTAAGTTCTGGGATACTACAAACGAGAACATTTACATGTATACGAATGTAAGTTCTAGGATACTTCAAACGAGAACATTTACATGTATACGAATGTAAGTTCTATGATAAAACAAACGAGAAAATTACATGTTTTTAAATGCAATTTCTCCAACAATACAAAGGAGAACATTTACAGGTATTCGAATGTAAGTTCTAGGTACTACATTCGAGAACATTTACATGTATTCGAATGTAAGTTCTAGGATACTACATACGAGAACATTTACATGTATTCCAATGTAAGTTCTAGGATACTACATAGAGAACATTTACGTGTATTCGAATGTAAGTTCTAGGATACTACAAACGATAACATCTACATGTATACGAATGTAAGTTCTAGGATAATACAAACGAGTACATTTACATGTATTTGAATGTAATTTCTCCAATACTACAAACGAGAACATTAACATGTATACGAATGTAAGTTCTAGAATATTACATACGAGAACATTCACATGTGTACGAATGTAATTTCTAGGATTCTACAAACGAGAACATTTACATGAATACGAATGTAAGTTCTAGTACACTACAAACGAGTACATATACACGTATTCGAATGTAAGTTCTAGGATGCTGCAAACGAGTAAATTTACATGAATACGGATGTAAGTTCTAGCATACTACAAACGAGAACATTTACATGTATTCGAATGTAAGTTCTAGGATACTACATAGAGAACATTTACATGTATTCGAATGTAAGTTCTAGGATACTACAAACCAGGCCATTTACATGTATTCGAATGTTAGTTCTAGAATACTACAAACGAGAACATTTACATGTATACGAATGTAAGTTCTAGAATACTACAAACGAGACATTACATGTATGCGAATGTAAGTTCTAGGAAACTACAAACGAGAACATTTAGATGTATTCTAATGTAAGTTCTAGGATACTACAAACGAGGCCATTTACATGTATTCGAATGTTAGTTCTAGAATACTACAAACGAGAACATTTACATGTATACGAATGTAAGTTCTAGAATACTACAAACGAGACATTACATGTATACGAATGTAAGTTCTAGGATACTACAAGTGTGGGCATTTCCATGTATTCGAATGTAAGTTCTAGAATACTACAATAGGGAACATTCTCATGTATTCGAATGTAAGTTCTAGAATACTACAAACGAGTACATTTACATGTATACGAATGTAAGTTCTAGGAAACTACAAACGAGAACATTTGCATGTATACGAATGTAAGTTCTAGGATACTTCAAACGAAAACATTTACATGTATACGAATGTAAGTTCTAGGACACTACAAACGAGAACATTTGCATGTATACGAATGTAAGTTCTAGGATACTACAAACGAGAACATTTACATGTATACGAATGTAAGTTCTAGGATACTACAAACGAGAACGTTTACATGTATTCGAATGTAAGTTCTAGAATACTACAAACGAGAACATTTACATGTATTCGAATGTAAGTTCTAAGGTACTACAAACGAGAACTTTTACCTGTATTCGAATGTAAGTTTTAGAATACTACAAACGAGAACATTTTCATGTATACGAATGTAAGTTCTAGAATACTACAAACGAGTACATTTCCATGTATACGAATGTAAGTTCTATAATAAAACAAATGAGCACATTTACATGTTAACGAATGTAAGTTCTAGAATACTACAAACGAGTACATTTACATGTATGCGAATGTAAGTTCTAGGAAACTACAAACGAGAACATTTAGAGGTATTCGAATGTAAGTTCTAGGATACTACATACGAGAACATTTACATGTATTCGAATGTAAGTTCTAGAATACTACAATAGGGAACATTCTCATGTATTCGAATGTAAGTTCTAGAATACTACAAACGAGTACATTTACATGTATACGAATGTAAGTTCTAGGAAACTACAAACGAGAACATTTACATGTATTCAAATGTAAGTTCTAGGATACTACAAACGAGAACATTTTCATGTATTCGAATATTAGTTCTAGAGTACTACAAACGAGAACATTTGCATGTATACGAATGTAAGTTCTAGAATACTACAAACGAGAACATTTTAATGTATTCGAATGTAAGTTCTAGAATACTACAAACGAGAACATTTACATGTATATGAATCTAAGTTTTGGAATACTACAAACGAGAACATTTACATGTATTTGAATGTATTTTCTCCCATACTACAAAAGAGAACGTTTGCATGTATACGAATGTAAGTTCTAGGATACTACAAACGAGAACGTTTGCATGTATTCGAATGTAAGTTCTAGAATACTACAAACGAGAACATTTACCTGTATTCGAATGTAAGTTCTAGGATACTACCAACGAGAACATTTACATCTTCGAATGTAAGTTCTAGAATACTATAAACGAGTACATTTACATGTATACGAATGTGGGTTCTAGGATACTACAAACAAGAACATTTACATTTTCGAATGTAAGTTCTAGAATACTACAAACGAGAACATTAACATGTATACGAATGTAGGTTCTAGGATACTACAAACGAGAACATTTATATGTATTCGAAAGTTAGTTCTAGGATACTACAAACGAGAACATTTGCATATATTCGAATGTAAGTTCTAGGATACTACAAACGAGAACATTTACATGTATGCGAATGTAGGTTCTCGGATACTACAAGTGTGAAAATTTACATGTATTCGAATGTAAGTTCTAGAATAGTACAAACGAGAACATTTACATTTTCGAATGTAAGTTCTAGAATACTACAAACGAGAACATTTACATGTATTCGAATGTGAGTTCTAGGATACTACAAACGAGTACATTTACATCTTCGAATGTAAGTTTTAGAATACTATAAACGAGTACATTTACATGTATACGAATGTAGGTTCTAGGATGCTACAAACGAGAACATTTACATGTATACGAATGTAGCTTCTAGAATACTACAAATGAGAACATTTACATGTATTTGAATGATATTTCTCTAATACTACAAACGAGAACATTTACATGTATACGAATGTAAGTTCTAGAATACTACAAACGAGAACTTTTACATGTAAATGAATGTAAGTTCTAGAATACTATAAACGAGAACATTTACATGTATACGAATGTAAGTTCTAGGATGCTACAAACGAGTACATACATACTTATTTGAATGTACGTTCCAGAATACTACAAACGAGTAAATGTACACGTAATCGAATGTAAGTTCTACGATACTACAAACCAGGACATTTACACGTATTCGAATGTAAGTTCTTCGATACTACTAACGAGAACATTTACATGTATTCGAATGTAAGTTCTAGGATACTACAAACGAGAACATTTACATGTATTTGAATGTAAATTCTAGAATACTTCAAACGAGAACATTTACATGTATACGAATGTAAGTTCTAGGATACTACAAACGAGAACATTTACATGTATACGATGTAAGTTCTGAGATACAACAAACGAGAAGATTTGTAAGTATACGAATGTAAGTTCTAGGATACTACAAACGAGAACATTCACACGTATTCGAATGTAAATTCTAGAATACTTCAAACGAGAACATTTACATGTATACGAATGTAAGTTCTAGGATACTACAAACGAGAACATTTACATGTATACGATGTAAGTTCTAGGATACAACAAACGAGAACGTTTGCATGTATACTAATGTAAGTTCTAGGATACTACCAACGAGAACATTTACATGTATACGAATGTAAGTTCTAGGAAACTAATAACGAGAACATTTACATGTATTCGAATGTAAGTCCTAGAATACTACAAACGAGAACATTTTCATGTCTTCGAATGTAAGTTCTAGAATACTACAAACGAGAACATTTACATGTATTCGAACTTAAGTTCTAGAATACTACAAACGAGAACATTTACATGTATTCGAATGTAAGTTCTCGGATACTGCAAACGAGGTCATTTACATGTATTCGAATGTAAGTTCTAGGATACTACAAACGAGTACATATACACGTATTCGAATGTAAAATCTAGCATACTACAAACGAGAACATTTAAATGTATACGAGTGTAAGTTCTAGAATACTACAAACGAGTACATTTACATGTATTCGAACGTAAGTTCTAGGATACTACAAACGAGTACATATACACGTATTCGAATGTAAAATACAGAATACTACAAACGAGAACATTCAAATGTATACGAATGTAAGTTCTAGAATACTACAAACGAGTACATTTACATGTATTCGAATGTAAGTTCTAGGATACTACAAACGAGTACATATATACGTATTCGTTGTAAGTTCTACGATACTACTAACGAGAACATTTACACGTATTCGAATGTAAGTTCTACGATACTACTAACGAGAACTTTTACATGTATTCGAATGTAAGTTCTAGGATACTACAAACGAGAACATTTACATTTATTCGATTGTAAGTTCTAGAATACTACAAAAGAGTACATTTACATGTATACGAATGTAAGTTCCAGAATACTACACACTAGTACATTTGCATGTATTCGAATGTAAGTTCTAGGATACTACAAACGAGAACATTCACATTTTCGAATGTAAGTTCTAGAATACTATAAACCGGAACATTTACATGTATACGAATGTAGGTTCTAGGATGGTACAAACGAGAACATTTACATGTATACGAATGTAGCTTCTAGAAAACTACAAAGGAGAACATTTACATGTATTTGAATGATATTTCTCCAATACTACAAACGAGTACATTCACACTTATTCGAATGTACGTTCTAGAATACTACAAACGAGGAAATTTACACGTAATCGAATGTAAGTTCTACGATACTACAAACGAGTACATTACACGTATTCGAATGTAAGTTCTACGATACTACTAACGAGAACATTTAAATGTATTCGCATGTAAGTTCTAGGATACTACATACGAGTACATTCACACGTATTCGAATGTAAATTCTAGAATACTACAAACGAGTACATTTGCGCGTATTCGAATGTAAGTTCTTGGATACTACAAACGAGAGCATTCACGTGCATATAATGTATGTTCTAGAATACTACAAACGAGAACATTTACATGTATTCGAATGTAAGTTCTGGAATACTACAAACGAGAACATTTACATGTATTCGAATGTAAGTTCTCGGATACTGTAAACGAGATCATTTACATGTATTCGAATGTAAGTTCTAGGATACTACAAACGAGTACATATACACGTATTCGAATGTAAAATCTAGCATACTACAAACGAGAAGATTTAAATGTATACGAATGTAAGTTCTAGAATACTACAAACGAGAACATTTACATGTATTCGAATGTAAGTTCTAGGATACTACCAACGAGAACATTTACATCTTCGAATGTAAGTTCTAGAATACTATAAACGAGTACATTTACATGTATACGATTGTAAGTTCTAGGATACTGCAAACGAGAACATTTTCATGTATACGAATGTAAGTTCTAGGATACTTCAAACGAGAACATTTACATGTATACGAATGTAAGTTCTATGATAAAACGAACGAGAATTTACATGTTTTTAAATGCAATTTCTCCAACAATACAAAGGAGAACATTTACAGGTATTCGAATGTAAGTTCTAGGTACTACATTCGAGAACATTTACATGTATTCGAATGTAAGTTCTAGGATACTACATACGAGAACATTTACATGTATTCCAATGTAAGTTCTAGGATACTACATAGAGAACATTTACATGTATTCGAATGTAAGTTCTAGGATACTACAAACGATAACATCTACATGTATACGAATGTAAGTTCTAGGATAATACAAACGAGTACATTTACATGTATTTGAATGTAATTTCTCCAATACTACAAACGAGAACATTAACATGTATACGAATGTAAGTTCTAGAATATTACAAACGAGAACATTTACATGTATACGAATGTAAGTTCTAGGATAATACAAACGAGTACATTTACATGTATTTGAATGTAATTTCTCCAATAATACAAACGATAACATTTACAAGTATTCGAATGTAAGCTCTAGGATACTACATACGAGAACATTCACATGTGTACGAATGTAATTTCTAGGATTCTACAAACGAGAACATTTACATGAATACGAATGTAAGTTCTAGTACACTACAAACGAGAACATTTACATGTATATGAACCTAAGTTCTGGAATACTACAAACGAGAACATTTACATGTATTTGAATGTAATTTCTCCAATACTACAAAAGAGAACGTTTACATGTATACGAATGTAAGTTCTAAGATACTTCAAACGAGTAAATTCACATGTAATCGAATGTAAGTTCTAGGATAATACAAACGAGAACATTTGCATGTATACGAATGTAAGTTCTAGGATAAAATAACGAGAACATTTACATGTTTTAAATGTAATTTCTCCAATAATACAAACGAGCACATTTACAGGTATTCGAATGTAAGTTCTAGGTACTACATACGAGAACATTTACATGTATTCGAATGTAAGTTCTAGGATGCTGCAAACGAGTAAATTTACATGAATACGGATGTAAGTTCTAGCATACTACAAACGAGAACATTTACATGTATTCGAATGTAAGTTCTAGGATACTACATAGAGAACATTTACATGTATTCGAATGTAAGTTCTAGGATTCTACTAACGAGAACATTTACATGTATTCGAATGTAAGTTCTAGGATACTACAAACGAGAACATTTACATGTATTTGAATGTAAATTCTAGAATACTTCAAACGAGAACATTTACATGTATACGAATGTAAGTTCTAGGATACTACAAACGAGAACATTTACATGTATACGATGTAAGTTCTGAGATACAACAAACGAGAACATTTGCATGTATACGAATGTAAGTTCTAGGATACTACAAACGAGAACATTCACACGTATTCGAATGTAAATTCTAGAATACTTCAAACGAGAACATTTACATGTATACGAATGTAAGTTCTAGGATACTACAAACGAGAACATTTACATGTATACGATGTAAGTTCTAGGATACTACAAACGAGAACGTTTACATGTATTCGAATGTAAGTTCTAGAATACTACAAACGAGAACATTTACATGTATTCGAATGTAAGTTCTAAGGTACCACAAACGAGAACATTTTCATGTATACGAATGTAAGTTCTAGAATACTACAAACGAGTACATTTACATGTATATGAATATAAGTTCTAGAATACTATAAACGAGTATATTTACATGTATACGACTGTAAGTTCTATAATACAACAAATGAGCACATTTACATGTATACGAATGTAAGTTCTAGAATACTACAAACGAGTACATTTACATGTATGCGAATGTAAGTTCTAGGAAACTACAAACGAGAACATTTAGATGTATTCGAATGTAAGTTCTAGGATACTACAAACGGGAACATTTACATGTATTCGAATGTAAGTTCTAGAATACTACAAACGAGAACATTTACATGTATTCGAATGTAAGTTCTAGGATACTATAAACCAGAACATTTACATGTATACGAATGTAGCTTCTAGAATACTACAAACGAGAACATTTACATGTATTTGAATGATATTTCTCCAATACTACAAACGAGAACATATACATGTATACGAATGTAAGTTCTAGAACACAATAAACGAGAGCATTTACATGTAAATGAATGTAAGTTCTAGAATACTATAAACGAGAACATTTACATGTTTACTAATATAAGTTCTAGGATGCTACAAACGAGTACATTCACACTTATTCGAATGTACGTTCGAGAATACTACAAACGAGGAAATTTACACGTAATCGAATGTAAGTTCTACGATACTACAAACGAGTACATTTACACGTATTCGAATGTAAGTTCTACGATACTACTAACGAGAACATTTACATGTATTAGAATGTAAGTTCTAGGATACTACATACGAATACATTCACACGTATTCGAATGTAAATTCTAGAATACTACAAATGAGTACATTTGCGCGTATTCGAATGTAAGTTCTTGGATACTACAAACGAGAGCATTCACGTGCATATAATGTATGTTCTAGAATACTACAAACGAGAACATTTACATGTATTCGAATGTAAGTTCTAGAATACTACAAACGAGAACATTTACATGTATTCGAATGTAAGTTCTAGGATACTACAAACGAGTACATATACACGTATTCGAATGTAAAATCTAGCATACTACAAACGAGAAGATTTAAATGTATACGAATGTAAGTTCTAGAATACTACAAACGAGTACATTTACATGTATTCGAGTGTAAGTACTAGAATAATACAAACAAGTACATATATACGCAATTGAATGTAAAATCTAGAATACTACAAACGAGTACATTTACATGTATTCGAATGTAAGTTCTAGGATACTACAAACGAATACCTATACACGTATTCGAATGTAAAATCTAGAATACTACAAACGAGAACATTCAAATGTATACGAATGTAAGTTCTAGAATATTACAAACGAGTCCATTTACACGTATTCGAATGTAAGTTCTAGGATACTACAATCGAGTACATTTACATGTATACGAATGTAAGTTCTAGGATACTGCAAACGAGAACATTTTCATGTATACGAATGTAAGTTCTGGGATACTACAAACGAGAACATTTACATGTATACGAATGTAAGTTCTAGGATACTTCAAACGAGAACATTTACATGTATACGAATGTAAGTTCTATGATAAAACAAACGAGAAAATTACATGTTTTTAAATGCAATTTCTCCAACAATACAAAGGAGAACATTTACAGGTATTCGAATGTAAGTTCTAGGTACTACATTCGAGAACATTTACATGTATTCGAATGTAAGTTCTAGGATACTACATACGAGAACATTTACATGTATTCCAATGTAAGTTCTAGGATACTACATAGAGAACATTTACATGTATTCGAATGTAAGTTCTAGGATACTACAAACGATAACATCTACATGTATACGAATGTAAGTTCTAGGATAATACAAACGAGTACATTTACATGTATTTGAATGTAATTTCTCCAATACTACAAACGAGAACATTAACATGTATACGAATGTAAGTTCTAGGATACTACAAACGAGAACGTTTACATGTATTCGAATGTAAGTTCTAGAATACTACAAACGAGAACATTTACATGTATTCGAATGTAAGTTCTAAGGTACTACAAACGAGAACTTTTACCTGTATTCGAATGTAAGTTCTAGAATACTACAAACGAGAACATTTTCATGTATACGAATGTAAGTTCTAGAATACTATAAACGAGTACATTTACATGTATACGAATGTAAGTTCTATAATAAAACAAATGAGCACATTTACATGTTAACGAATGTAAGTTCTAGAATACTACAAACGAGTACATTTACATGTATGCGAATGTAAGTTCTAGGAAACTACAAACGAGAACATTTAGAGGTATTCGAATGTAAGTTCTAGGATACTACATACGAGAACATTTACATGTATTCGAATGTAAGTTCTAGAATACTACAATAGGGAACATTCTCATGTATTCGAATGTAAGTTCTAGAATACTACAAACGAGTACATTTACATGTATACGAATGTAAGTTCTAGGAAACTACAAACGAGAACATTTACATGTATTCAAATGTAAGTTCTAGGATACTACAAACGAGAACATTTTCATGTATTCGAATGTTAGTTCTAGAGTACTACAAACGAGAACATTTGCATGTATACGAATGTAAGTTCTAGAATACTACAAACGAGAACATTTTAATGTATTCGAATGTAAGTTCTAGAATACTACAAACGAGAACATTTACATGTATTCGAATGTAAGTTCTAGGATACTACAAACGAGAACATTTACATGTATGCGAATGTAGGTTCTCGGATACTACAAGTGTGAAAATTTACATGTATTCGAATGTAAGTTCTAGGATACTAAAAACGAGAACATTTGCATATATTCGAATGTAAGTTCTAGGATACTACAAACGAGAACATTTACATGTATGCGAATGTAGGTTCTCGGATACTACAAGTGTGAAAATTTACATGTATTCGAATGTAAGTTCTAGAATAGTACAAACGAGAACATTTACATTTTCGAATGTAAGTTCTAGGATACTACAAACGAGAACATTTGCATATATTCGAATGTAAGTTCTAGGATACTACAAACGAGAACATTTACATGTATGCGAATGTAGGTTCTCGGATACTACAAGTGTGAAAATTTACATGTATTCGAATGTAAGTTCTAGAATACTACAAACGAGAACATTTACATGTATTCGAATGTGAGTTCTAGGATACTACAAAAGAGTACATTTACATCTTCGAATGTAAGTTTTAGAATACTATAAACGAGTACATTTACATGTATACGAATGTAGGTTCTAGGATGCTACAAACGAGAACATTTACATGTATACGAATGCAGCTTCTAGAATACTACAAATGAGAACATTTACATGTATTTGAATGATATTTCTCTAATACTACAAACGAGAACATTTACATGTATACGAATGTAAGTTCTAGAATACTACAAACGAGAACTTTTACATGTAAATGAATGTAAGTTCTAGAATACTATAAACGAGAACATTTACATGTATACGAATGTAAGTTCTAGGATGCTACAAACGAGTACATACATACTTATTTGAATGTACGTTCCAGAATACTACAAACGAGCAAATGTACACGTAATCGAATGTAAGTTCTACGATACTACAAACCAGGTCATTTACACGTATTCGAATGTAAGTTCTTCGATACTACTAACGAGAACATTTACATGTATTCAAATGTAAGTTCTAGGATACTACAAACGAGAACATTTACATGTATTTGAATGTAAATTCTAGAATACTTCAAACGAGAACATTTACATGTATACGAATGTAAGTTCTAGGATACTACAAACGAGAACATTTACATGTATACGATGTAAGTTCTGAGATACAACAAACGAGAACATTTGCATGTATACGAATGTAAGTTCTAGGATACTACAAACGAGAACATTCACACGTATTCGAATGTAAATTCTAGAATACTTCAAACGAGAACATTTACATGTATACGAATGTAAGTTCTAGGATACTACAAACGAGAACATTTACATGTATACGATGTAAGTTCTAGGATACAACAAACGAGAACGTTTGCATGTATACTAATGTAAGTTCTAGGATACTACAAACGAGAACATTTACATGTATACGAATGTAAGTTCTAGGAAACTAATAACGAGAACATTTACATGTATTCGAATGTAAGTCCTAGAATACTACAAACGAGAACATTTTAATGTATTCGAATGTAAGTTCTAGAATACTACAAACGAGAACATTTACATGTATTCGAATGTAAGTTCTAGGATACTACAAGTGTGAACATTTACATGTATTCGAATTTAAGTTCTAGAATACTACAAACGAGAACATTTTAATGTATTCGAATGTAAGTTCTAGAATACTACAAACGAGAACATTTACATGTATTCGAATGTAAGTTCTAGGATACTACATACGAGAACATTTACATGTATTCCAATGTAAGTTCTAGGATACTACATAGAGAACATTTACATGTATTCGAATGTAAGTTCTAGGATACTACAAACGATAACATCTACATGTATACGAATGTAAGTTCTAGGATAATACAAACGAGTACATTTACATGTATTTGAATGTAATTTCTCCAATACTACAAACGAGAACATTAACATGTATACGAATGTAAGTTCTAGAATATTACAAACGAGAACATTTACATGTATTTGAATGTAATTTCTCCAATAATACAAACGATAACATTTACAAGTATTCGAATGTAAGCTCTAGGATACTACATACGAGAACATTCACATGTGTACGAATGTAATTTCTAGGATTCTACAAACGAGAACATTTACATGAATACGAATGTAAGTTCTAGTACACTACAAACGAGAACATTTACATGTATATGAACCTAAGTTCTGGAATACTACAAACGAGAACATTTACATGTATTTGAATGTAATTTCTCCAATACTACAAAAGAGAACGTTTACATGAATACGAATGTAAGTTCTAAGATACTTCAAACGAGTAAATTCACATGTAATCGAATGTAAGTTCTAGGATAATACAAACGAGAACATTTGCATGTATACGAATGTAAGTTCTAGGATAAAATAACGAGAACATTTACATGTTTTTAAATGTAATTTCTCCAATAATACAAACGAGCACATTTACAGGTATTCGAATGTAAGTTCTAGGTACTACATACGAGAACATTTACATGTATTCGAATGTAAGTTCTAGGATGCTGCAAACGAGTAAATTTACATGAATACGGATGTAAGTTCTAGCATACTACAAACGAGAACATTTACATGTATTCGAATGTAAGTTCTAGGATACTACATAGAGAACATTTACATGTATTCGAATGTAAGTTCTAGGATTCTACAAACGATAACATCTACATGTATACGAATGTAAGTTCTAGGATAATACAAACGAGAACATTTACATGTATTTGAATGTAATTTCTCCAACAATACATACGAGAACATTTACAAGTATTCGAATGTAAGCTCTAGGATACTACATACGAGAACATTTACATGTGTACGAATGTAAGTTCTAGGATTCTACAAACGAGAACATTTACATGAATACGAATGTAAGTTCTGGTATACTACAAACGCGAACATTTACATGTATATGAATCTAAGTTTTGGAATACTACAAACGAGAACATTTACATGTATTTGAATGTATTTTCTCCAATACTACAAAAGAGAACGTTTGCATGTATACGAATGTAAGTTCTAGGATACTACAAACGAGAACGTTTACATGTATTCGAATGTAAGTTCTAGAATACTACAAACGAGAACATTTACATGTATTCGAATGTAAGTTCTAAGGTACCACAAACGAGAACATTTTCATGTATACGAATGTAAGTTCTAGAATACTACAAACGAGTACATTTACATGTATATGAATATAAGTTCTAGAATACTATAAACGAGTATATTTACATGTATACGACTGTAAGTTCTATAATACAACAAATGAGCACATTTACATGTATACGAATGTAAGTTCTAGAATACTACAAACGAGTACATTTACATGTATGCGAATGTAAGTTCTAGGAAACTACAAACGAGAACATTTAGATGTATTCGAATGTTAGTTCTAGGATACTACAAACGAGAACATTTACATGTATTCGAATGTAAGTTCTAGAATACTACAAACGAGAACATTTACATGTATTCGAATGTAAGTTCTAGGATACTATAAACCAGAACATTTACATGTATACGAATGTAGCTTCTAGAACACTACAAACGAGAACATTTACATGTATTTGAATGATATTTCTCCAATACTACAAACGAGAACATATACATGTATACGAATGAAAGTTCTAGAACACAATAAACGAGAGCATTTACATGTAAATGAATGTAAGTTCTAGAATACTATAAACGAGAACATTTACATGTTTACTAATATAAGTTCTAGGATGCTACAAACGAGTACATTCACACTTATTCGAATGTACGTTCGAGAATACTACAAACGAGGAAATTTACACGTAATCGAATGTAAGTTCTACGATACTACAAACGAGTACATTTACACGTATTCGAATGTAAGTTCTACGATACTACTAACGAGAACATTTACATGTATTAGAATGTAAGTTCTAGGATACTACATACGAATACATTCACACGTATTCGAATGTAAATTCTAGAATACTACAAATGAGTACATTTGCGCGTATTCGAATGTAAGTTCTTGGATACTACAAACGAGAGCATTCACGTGCATATAATGTATATTCTAGAATACTACAAACGAGAACATTTACATGTATTCGAATGTAAGTTCTAGAATACTACAAACGAGAACATTTACATGTATTCGAATGTAAGTTCTAGGATACTACAAACGAGTACATATACACGTATTCGAATGTAAAATCTAGCATACTACAAACGAGAAGATTTAAATGTATACGAATGTAAGTTCTAGAATACTACAAACGAGTACATTTACATGTATTCGAGTGTAAGTACTAGAATAATACAAACAAGTACATATATACGTAATTGAATGTAAAATCTAGAATACTACAAACGAGTACATTTACATGTATTCGAATGTAAGTTCTAGGATACTACAAACGAATACCTATACACGTATTCGAATGTAAAATCTAGAATACTACAAACGAGAACATTCAAATGTATACGAATGTAAGTTCTAGAATATTACAAACGAGTCCATTTACACGTATTCGAATGTAAGTTCTAGGATACTACAATCGAGTACATTTCCATGTATACGAATGTAAGTTCTAGGATACTGCAAACGAGAACATTTTCATGTATACGAATGTAAGTTCTGGGATACTACAAACGAGAACATTTACATGTATACGAATGTAAGTTCTAGGATACTTCAAACGAGAACATTTACATGTATACGAATGTAAGTTCTATGATAAAACAAACGAGAAAATTACATGTTTTTAAATGCAATTTCTCCAACAATACAAAGGAGAACATTTACAGGTATTCGAATGTAAGTTCTAGGTACTACATTCGAGAACATTTACATGTATTCGAATGTAAGTTCTAGGATAGTACATACGAGAACATTTACATGTATTCCAATGTAAGTTCTAGGATACTACATAGAGAACATTTACATGTATTCGAATGTAAGTTCTAGGATACTACAAACGATAACATCTACATGTATACGAATGTAAGTTCTAGGATAATACAAACGAGTACATTTACATGTATTTGAATGTAATTTCTCCAATACTACAAACGAGAACATTAACATGTATACGAATGTAAGTTCTAGGATACTACAAACGAGAACGTTTACATGTATTCGAATGTAAGTTCTAGAATACTACAAACGAGAACATTTACATGTATTCGAATGTAAGTTCTAAGGTACTACAAACGAGAACTTTTACCTGTATTCGAATGTAAGTTCTAGAATACTACAAACGAGAACATTTCCTGTATACGAATGTAAGTTCTAGAATACTATAAACGAGTACATTTACATGTATACGAATGTAAGTTCTATAATAAAACAAATGAGCACATTTACATGTTAACGAATGTAAGTTCTAGAATACTACAAACGAGTACATTTACATGTATGCGAATGTAAGTTCTAGGAAACTACAAACGAGAACATTTAGAGGTATTCGAATGTAAGTTCTAGGATACTACATACGAGAACATTTACATGTATTCGAATGTAAGTTCTAGAATACTACAATAGGGAACATTCTCATGTATTCGAATGTAAGTTCTAGAATACTACAAACGAGTACATTTACATGTATACGAATGTAAGTTCTAGGAAACTACAAACGAGAACATTTACATGTATTCAAATGTAAGTTCTAGGATACTACAAACGAGAACATTTTCATGTATTCGAATGTTAGTTCTAGAGTACTACAAACGAGAACATTTGTATGTATACGAATGTAAGTTCTAGAATACTACAAACGAGAACATTTTAATGTATTCGAATGTAAGTTCTAGAATACTACAAACGAGAACATTTACATGTATTCGAATGTAAGTTCTAGGATACTACAAACGAGAACATTTACATGTATGCGAATGTAGGTTCTCGGATACTACAAGTGTGAAAATTTACATGTATTCGAATGTAAGTTCTAGGATACTACAAACGAGAACATTTGCATATATTCGAATGTAAGTTCTAGGATACTACAAACGAGAACATTTACATGTATGCGAATGTAGGTTCTCGGATACTACAAGTGTGAAAATTTACATGTATTCGAATGTAAGTTCTAGAATAGTACAAACGAGAACATTTACATTTTCGAATGTAAGTTCTAGGATACTACAAACGAGAACATTTGCATATATTCGAATGTAAGTTCTAGGATACTACAAACGAGAACATTTACATGTATGCGAATGTAGGTTCTCGGATACTACAAGTGTGAAAATTTACATGTATTCGAATGTAAGTTCTAGAATACTACAAACGAGAACATTTACATGTATTCGAATGTGAGTTCTAGGATACTACAAACGAGTACATTTACATCTTCGAATGTAAGTTTTAGAATACTATAAACGAGTACATTTACATGTATACGAATGTAGGTTCTAGGATGCTACAAACGAGAACATTTACATGTATACGAATGCAGCTTCTAGAATACTACAAATGAGAACATTTACATGTATTTGAATGATATTTCTCTAATACTACAAACGAGAACATTTACATGTATACGAATGTAAGTTCTAGAATACTACAAACGAGAACTTTTACATGTAAATGAATGTAAGTTCTAGAATACTATAAACGAGAACATTTACATGTATACGAATGTAAGTTCTAGGATGCTACAAACGAGTACATACATACTTATTTGAATGTACGTTCCAGAATACTACAAACGAGCAAATGTACACGTAATCGAATGTAAGTTCTACGATACTACAAACCAGGACATTTACACGTATTCGAATGTAAGTTCTTCGATACTACTAACGAGAACATTTACATGTATTCGAATGTAAGTTCTAGGATACTACAAACGAGAACATTTACATGTATTTGAATGTAGATTCTAGAATACTTCAAACGAGAACATTTACATGTATACGAATGTAAGTTCTAGGATACTACAAACGAGAACATTTACATGTATACGATGTAAGTTCTGAGATACAATAAACGAGAACATTTGCATGTATACGAATGTAAGTTCTAGGATACTACAAACGAGAACATTCACACGTATTCGAATGTAAATTCTAGAATACTTCAAACGAGAACATTTACATGTATACGAATGTAAGTTCTAGGATACTACAAACGAGAACATTTACATGTATACGATGTAAGTTCTAGGATACAACAAACGAGAACGTTTGCATGTATACTAATGTAAGTTCTAGGATACTACAAACGAGAACATTTACATGTATACGAATGTAAGTTCTAGGAAACTAATAACGAGAACATTTACATGTATTCGAATGTAAGTCCTAGAATACTACAAACGAGAACATTTTAATGTATTCGAATGTAAGTTCTAGAATACTACAAACGAGAACATTTACATGTATTCGAATGTAAGTTCTAGGATACTACAAGTGTGAACATTTACATGTATTCGAATTTAAGTTCTAGAATACTACAAACGAGAACATTTTAATGTATTCGAATGTAAGTTCTAGAATACTACAAACGAGAACATTTACATGTATTCGAATGTAAGTTCTAGGAATCTACATACGAGAACATTTACATGTATTCCAATGTAAGTTCTAGGATACTACATAGAGAACATTTACATGTATTCGAATGTAAGTTCTAGGATACTACAAACGATAACATCTACATGTATACGAATGTAAGTTCTAGGATAATACAAACGAGTACATTTACATGTATTTGAATGTAATTTCTCCAATACTACAAACGAGAACATTAACATGTATACGAATGTAAGTTCTAGAATATTACAAACGAGAACATTTACATGTATTTGAATGTAATTTCTCCAATAATACAAACGATAACATTTACAAGTATTCGAATGTAAGCTCTAGGATACTACATACGAGAACATTCACATGTGTACGAATGTAATTTCTAGGATTCTACAAACGAGAACATTTACATGAATACGAATGTAAGTTCTAGTACACTACAAACGAGAACATTTACATGTATATGAACCTAAGTTCTGGAATACTACAAACGAGAACATTTACATGTATTTGAATGTAATTTCTCCAATACTACAAAAGAGAACGTTTACATGTATACGAATGTAAGTTCTAAGATACTTCAAACGAGTAAATTCACATGTAATCGAATGTAAGTTCTAGGATAATACAAACGAGAACATTTGCATGTATACGAATGTAAGTTCTAGGATAAAATAACGAGAACATTTACATGTTTTTAAATGTAATTTCTCCAATAATACAAACGAGCACATTTACAGGTATTCGAATGTAAGTTCTAGGTACTACATACGAGAACATTTACATGTATTCGAATGTAAGTTCTAGGATGCTGCAAACGAGTAAATTTACATGAATACGGATGTAAGTTCTAGCATACTACAAACGAGAACATTTACATGTATTCGAATGTAAGTTCTAGGATACTACATAGAGAACATTTACATGTATTCGAATGTAAGTTCTAGGATTCTACAAACGATAACATCTACATGTATACGAATGTAAGTTCTAGGATAATACAAACGAGAACATTTACATGTATTTGAATGTAATTTCTCCAACAATACACACGAGAACATTTACAAGTATTCGAATGTAAGCTCTAGGATACTACATACGAGAACATTTACATGTGTACGAATGTAAGTTCTAGGATTCTACAAACGAGAACATTTACATGAATACGAATGTATGTTCTGGTATACTACAAACGCGAACATTTACATGTATATGAATCTAAGTTTTGGAATACTACAAACGAGAACATTTACATGTATTTGAATGTATTTTCTCCAATACTACAAAAGAGAACGTTTGCATGTATACGAATGTAAGTTCTAGGATACTACAAACGAGAACGTTTACATGTATTCGAATGTAAGTTCTAGAATACTACAAACGAGAACATTTACATGTATTCGAATGTAAGTTCTAAGGTACCACAAACGAGAACATTTTCATGTATACGAATGTAAGTTCTAGAATACTACAAACGAGTACATTTACATGTATATGAATATAAGTTCTAGAATACTATAAACGAGTATATTTACATGTGTACGACTGTAAGTTCTATAATACAACAAATGAGCACATTTACATGTATACGAATGTAAGTTCTAGAATACTACAAACGAGTACATTTACATGTATGCGAATGTAAGTTCTAGGAAACTACAAACGAGAACATTTAGATGTATTCGAATGTAAGTTCTAGGATACTACAAACGAGAACATTTACATGTATTCGAATGTAAGTTCTAGAATACTACAAACGAGAACATTTACATGTATTCGAATGTAAGTTCTAGGATACTATAAACCAGAACATTTACATGTATACGAATGTAGCTTCTAGAATACTACAAACGAGAACATTTACATGTATTTGAATGATATTTCTCCAATACTACAAACGAGAACATATACATGTATACGAATGTAAGTTCTAGAACACAATAAACGAGAGCATTTACATGTAAATGAATGTAAGTTCTAGAATACTATAAACGAGAACATTTACATGTTTACTAATATAAGTTCTAGGATGCTACAAACGAGTACATTCACACTTATTCGAATGTACGTTCGAGAATACTACAAACGAGGAAATTTACACGTAATCGAATGTAAGTTCTACGATACTACAAACGAGTACATTTACACGTATTCGAATGTAAGTTCTACGATACTACTATTGAGAACATTTACATGTATTAGAATGTAAGTTCTAGGATACTACATACGAATACATTCACACGTATTCGAATGTAAATTCTAGAATACTACAAATGACTACATTTGCGCGTATTCGAATGTAAGTTCTTGGATACTACAAACGAGAGCATTCACGTGCATATAATGTATGTTCTAGAATACTACAAACGAGAACATTTACATGTATTCGAATGTAAGTTCTAGAATACTACAAACGAGAACATTTACATGTATTCGAATGTAAGTTCTAGGATACTACAAACGAGTACATATACACGTATTCGAATGTAAAATCTAGCATACTACAAACGAGAAGATTTAAATGTATACGAATGTAAGTTCTAGAATACTACAAACGAGTACATTTACATGTATTCGAGTGTAAGTACTAGAATAATACAAACAAGTACATATATACGTAATTTAATGTAAAATCTAGAATACTACAAACGAGTACATTTACATGTATTCGAATGTAAGTTCTAGGATACTACAAACGAATACCTATACACGTATTCGAATGTAAAATCTAGAATACTACAAACGAGAACATTCAAATGTATACGAATGTAAGTTCTAGAATATTACAAACGAGTCCATTTACACGTATTCGAATGTAAGTTCTAGGATACTACAATCGAGTACATTTACATGTATACGAATGTAAGTTCTAGGATACTGCAAACGAGAACATTTTCATGTATACGAATGTAAGTTCTGGGATACTACAAACGAGAACATTTACATGTATACGAATGTAAGTTCTAGGATACTTCAAACGAGAACATTTACATGTATACGAATGTAAGTTCTATGATAAAACAAACGAGAAAATTACATGTTTTTAAATGCAATTTCTCCAACAATACAAAGGAGAACATTTACAGGTATTCGAATGTAAGTTCTAGGTACTACATTCGAGAACATTTACATGTATTCGAATGTAAGTTCTAGGATACTACATACGAGAACATTTACATGTATTCCAATGTAAGTTCTAGGATACTACATAGAGAACATTTACATGTATTCGAATGTAAGTTCTAGGATACTACAAACGATAACATCTACATGTATACGAATGTAAGTTCTAGGATAATACAAACGAGTACATTTACATGTATTTGAATGTAATTTCTCCAATACTACAAACGAGAACATTAACATGTATACGAATGTAAGTTCTAGGATACTACAAACGAGAACGTTTACATGTATTCGAATGTAAGTTCTAGAATACTACAAACGAGAACATTTACATGTATTCGAATGTAAGTTCTAAGGTACTACAAACGAGAACTTTTACCTGTATTCGAATGTAAGTTCTAGAATACTACAAACGAGAACATTTTTATGTATACGAATGTAAGTTCTAGAATACTATAAACGAGTACATTTACATGTATACGAATGTAAGTTCTATAATAAAACAAATGAGCACATTTACATGTTAACGAATGTAAGTTCTAGAATACTACAAACGAGTACATTTACATGTATGCGAATGTAAGTTCTAGGAAACTACAAACGAGAACATTTAGAGGTATTCGAATGTAAGTTCTAGGATACTACATACGAGAACATTTACATGTATTCGAATGTAAGTTCTAGAATACTACAATAGGGAACATTCTCATGTATTCGAATGTAAGTTCTAGAATACTACAAACGAGTACATTTACATGTATACGAATGTAAGTTCTAGGAAACTACAAACGAGAACATTTACATGTATTCAAATGTAAGTTCTAGGATACTACAAACGAGAACATTTTCATGTATTCGAATGTTAGTTCTAGAGTACTACAAACGAGAACATTTGCATGTATACGAATGTAAGTTCTAGAATACTACAAACGAGAACATTTTAATGTATTCGAATGTAAGTTCTAGAATACTACAAACGAGAACATTTACATGTATTCGAATGTAAGTTCTAGGATACTACAAACGAGAACATTTACATGTATGCGAATGTAGGTTCTCGGATACTACAAGTGTGAAAATTTACATGTATTCGAATGTAAGTTCTAGGATACTACAAACGAGAACATTTGCATATATTCGAATGTAAGTTCTAGGATACTACAAACGAGAACATTTACATGTATGCGAATGTAGGTTCTCGGATACTACAAGTGTGAAAATTTACATGTATTCGAATGTAAGTTCTAGAATAGTACAAACGAGAACATTTACATTTTCGAATGTAAGTTCTAGGATACTACAAACGAGAACATTTGCATATATTCGAATGTAAGTTCTAGGATACTACAAACGAGAACATTTACATGTATGCGAATGTAGGTTCTCGGATACTACAAGTGTGAAAATTTACATGTATTCGAATGTAAGTTCTAGAATACTACAAACGAGAACATTTACATGTATTCGAATGTGAGTTCTAGGATACTACAAACGAGTACATTTACATCTTCGAATGTAAGTTTTAGAATACTATAAACGAGTACATTTACATGTATACGAATGTAGGTTCTAGGATGCTACAAACGAGAACATTTACATGTATACGAATGCAGCTTCTAGAATACTACAAATGAGAACATTTACATGTATTTGAATGATATTTCTCTAATACTACAAACGAGAACATTTACATGTATACGAATGTAAGTTCTAGAATACTACAAACGAGAACTTTTACATGTAAATGAATGTAAGTTCTAGAATACTATAAACGAGAACATTTACATGTATACGAATGTAAGTTCTAGGATGCTACAAACGAGTACATACATACTTATTTGAATGTACGTTCCAGAATACTACAAACGAGCAAATGTACACGTAATCGAATGTAAGTTCTACGATACTACAAACCAGGACATTTACACGTATTCGAATGTAAGTTCTTCGATACTACTAACGAGAACATTTACATGTATTCGAATGTAAGTTCTAGGATACTACAAACGAGAACATTTACATGTATTTGAATGTAAATTCTAGAATACTTCAAACGAGAACATTTACATGTATACGAATGTAAGTTCTAGGATACTACAAACGAGAACATTTACATGTATACGATGTAAGTTCTGAGATACAACAAACGAGAACATTTGCATGTATACGAATGTAAGTTCTAGGATACTACAAACGAGAACATTCACACGTATTCGAATGTAAATTCTAGAATACTTCAAACGAGAACATTTACATGTATACGAATGTAAGTTCTAGGATACTACAAACGAGAACATTTACATGTATACGATGTAAGTTCTAGGATACAACAAACGAGAACGTTTGCATGTATACTAATGTAAGTTCTAGGATACTACAAACGAGAACATTTACATGTATACGAATGTAAGTTCTAGGAAACTAATAACGAGAACATTTACATGTATTCGAATGTAAGTCCTAGAATACTACAAACGAGAACATTTTAATGTATTCGAATGTAAGTTCTAGAATACTACAAACGAGAACATTTACATGTATTCGAATGTAAGTTCTAGGATACTACAAGTGTGAACATTTACATGTATTCGAATTTAAGTTCTAGAATACTACAAACGAGAACATTTTAATGTATTCGAATGTAAGTTCTAGAATACTACAAACGAGAACATTTACATGTATTCGAATGTAAGTTCTAGAATACTACAAACGAGAACATTTACCTGTATTCGAATGGAAGTTCTAGGATACTACCAACGAGAACATTTACATCTTCGAATGTAAGTTCTAGAATACTATAAACGAGTACATTTACATGTATACGAATGTGGGTTCTAGGATACTACAAACAAGAACATTTACATTTTCGAATGTAAGTTCTAGAATACTACAAACGAGAACATTAACATGTATACGAATGTAGGTTCTAGGATACTACAAACGAGAACATTTATATGTATTCGAAAGTTAGTTCTAGGATACTACAAACGAGAACATTTGCATATATTCGAATGTAAGTTCTAGGATACTACAAACGAGAAAATTTACATGTATGCGAATGTAGGTTCTCGGATATTACAAGTGTGAAAATTTACATGTATTCGAATGTAAGTTCTAGAATAGTACAAACGAGAACATTTACATTTTCGAATGTAAGTTCTAGAATACTACAAACGAGAACATTTACATGTATTCAAATGTGATTTCTAGGATACTACAAACGAGTACATTTACATCTTCGAATGTAAGTTTTAGAATACTATAAACGAGAACATTTACATGTATACGAATGTAGCTTCTAGAAAACTACAAACGAGAACATTTACATGTATTTGAATGATATTTCTCCAATACTACAAACGAGTACATTCACACTTATTCGAATGTACGTTCTAGAATACTACAAACGAGGAAATTTACACGTAATCGAATGTAAGTTCTACGATACTACAAACGAGTACATTACACGTATTCGAATGTAAGTTCTACGATACTACTAACGAGAACATTTAAATGTATTCGCATGTAAGTTCTAGGATACTACATACGAGTACATTCACACGTATTCGAATGTAAATTCTAGAATACTACAAACGAGTACATTTGCGCGTATTCGAATGTAAGTTCTTGGATACTACAAACGAGAGCATTCACGTGCATATAATGTATGTTCTAGAATACTACAAACGAGAACATTTACATGTATACGAATGTAAGTTCTAGGATACTACAAACGAGAACATTTACATGTATACGATGTAAGTTCTAGGATACAACAAACGAGAACATTTGCATGTATACTAATGTAAGTTCTGGGATACTACAAAGGAGAACATTTACATGTATACGAATGTAAGTTCTATGATACTACTAACGAGAACTTTTACATGTATTCGAATGAAAGTTCTAGAATACTACAAACGAGAGCATTTAAATGTATTCGAATGTAAGTTCTAGGATACTACAAACGAGAACATTTACATTTATTCGATTGTAAGTTCTAGAATACTACAAAAGAGTACATTTACATGTATACGAATGTAAGTTCTAGGATACTGCAAACGAGAACATTTTCATGTATACGAATGTAAGTTCTGGGATACTACAAACGAGAACATTTACATGTATACGAATGTAAGTTCTAGGATACTTCAAACGAGAACATTTACATGTATACGAATGTAAGTTCTATGATAAAACAAACGAGAATTTACATGTTTTTAAATGCAATTTCTCCAACAATACAAAGGAGAACATTTACAGGTATTCGAATGTAAGTTCTAGGTACTACATTCGAGAACATTTACATGTATTTGAATGTAAGTTCTAGGATACTACATAGAGAACATTTACATGTATTCGAATGTAAGTTCTAGGATACTACAAACGATAACATCTACATGTATACGAATGTAAGTTCTAGGATAATACAAACGAGTACATTTACATGTATTTGAATGTAATTTCTCCAATACTACAAACGAGAACATTAACATGTATACGAATGTAAGTTCTAGAATATTACAAACGAGAACATTTACATGTATTTGAATGTAATTTCTCCAATAATACAAACGAGAACATTTACAAGTATTCGAATGTAAGCTCTAGGATACTACATACGAGAACATTCACATGTGTACGAATGTAATTTCTAGGATTCTACAAACGAGAACATTTACATGAATACGAATGTAAGTTCTAGTACACTACAAACGAGAACATTTACATGTATATGAACCTAAGTTCTGGAATACTACAAACGAGAACATTTACATGTATTTGAATGTAATTTCTCCAATACTACAAAAGAGAACGTTTACATGTATTCGAATGCAAGTTCTAGGATCCTACCAACGAGAACATTTACATCTTCGAATGTAAGTTCTAGAATACTATAAACGAGTACATTTACATGTATACGAATGTAAGTTCTAGAATATTACAAACGAGAACATTTACATGTATTTGAATTTAATTTCTCCAATAATACAAACGAGAACATTTACAAGTATTCGAATGTAAGCTCTAGGATACTACATACGAGAACATTCACATGTGTACGAATGTAATTTCTAGGATTCTACAAACGAGAACATTTACATGATTACGAATGTAAGTTCTAGTACACTACAAACGAGAACATTTACATGTATATGAACCTAAGTTCTAGAATACTACAAACGAGAACATTTACATGTATTCGAATGTAAGTTCTAGGATACTATAAACCAGAACATTTACATGTATACGAATGTAGCTTCTAGAATACTATAAACGAGAACATTTACATGTTTACTAATATAAGTTCTAGGATGCTACAAACTAGTACATTCACACTTATTCGAATGTACGTTCGAGAATACTACAAACGAGGAAATTTACACGTAATCGAATGTAAGTTCTACGATACTACAAACGAGTACATTTACACGTATTCGAATGTAAGTTCTACGATACTACTAACGAGAACATTTACATGTATTAGAATGTAAGTTCTAGGATACTACATACGAATACATTCACACGAATTCGAATGTAAATTCTAGAATACTACAAATGAGTACATTTGCGCGTATTCGAATGTAAGTTCTTGGATACTACAAACGAGAGCATTCACGTGCATATAATGTATGTTCTAGAATACTACAAACGAGAACATTTACATGTATTCGAATGTAAGTTCTAGAATACTACAAACGAGAACATTTACATGTACTCGAATGTAAGTTCTCGGATACTGCAAACGAGATCATTTACATGTATTCGAATGTAAGTTCTAGGATACTACAAACGAGTACATATACACGTATTCGAATGTAAAATCTAGCATACTACAAACGAGAAGATTTAAATGTATACGAATGTAAGTTCTAGAATACTACAAACGAGTACATTTACATGTATTCGAGTGTAAGTACTAGAATAATACAAACAAGTACATATATACGTAATTGAATGTAAAATCTAGAATACTACAAACGAGAACATTTACATGTATTCGAATGTAAGTTCTCGGATACTGCAAACGAGATCATTTACATGTATTCGAATGTAAGTTCTAGGATACTACAAACGAGTACATATACACGTATTCGAATGTAAAATCTAGCATACTACAAACGAGAAGATTTAAATGTATACGAATGTAAGTTCTAGAATACTACAAACGAGTACATTTACATGTATTCGAGTGTAAGTACTAGAATAATACAAACAAGTACATATATACGTAATTGAATGTAAAATCTAGAATACTACAAACGAGTACATTTACATGTATTCGAATGTAAGTTCTAGGATACTACAAACGAATACCTATACACGTATTCGAATGTAAAATCTAGAATACTACAAACGAGAACATTCAAATGTATACGAATGTAAGTTCTAGAATACTACAAACGAGTCCATTTACATGTATTCGAATGTAAGTTCTAGGATACTACAATCGAGTACATTTACATGTATACGAATGTAAGTTCTAGGATACTGCAAACGAGAACATTTTCATGTATACGAATGTAAGTTCTGGGATACTACAAACGAGAACATTTACATGTATACGAATGTAAGTTCTAGGATACTTCAAACGAGAACATTTACATGTATACGAATGTAAGTTCTATGATAAAACAAACGAGAAAATTACATGTTTTTAAATGCAATTTCTCCAACAATACAAAGGAGAACATTTACAGGTATTCGAATGTAAGTTCTAGGTACTACATTCGAGAACATTTACATGTATTCGAATGTAAGTTCTAGGATACTACATACGAGAACATTTACATGTATTCCAATGTAAGTTCTAGGATACTACATAGAGAACATTTACATGTATTCGAATGTAAGTTCTAGGATACTACAAACGATAACATCTACATGTATACGAATGTAAGTTCTAGGATATTACAAACGAGTACATTTACATGTATTTGAATGTAATTTCTCCAATACTACAAACGAGAACATTAACATGTATACGAATGTAAGTTCTAGAATACTACAAACGAGAACATTTACATGTATATGAATCTAAGTTCTGGAACACTACAAACGAGAACATTTACATGTATTTGAATGTAATTTCTCCAATACAACAAAAGAGAACGTTTACATGTATACGAATGTAAGTTCTAAGATACTACAAACGAGTAAATTCACATGTAATCGAATGTAAGTTCTAGGATAATACAAACGAGAACATTTGCATGTATACGAATGTAAGTTCTAGGATAAAACAAACGAGAACATTTACATGTTTTTAAATGTAATTTTTCCAATAATACAAACGAGCACATTTACAGGTATTCGAATGTAAGTTCTAGGTACTACATACGAGAACATTTACATGTATTCGAATGTAAGTTCTAGGATGCTGCAAACGAGTAAATTTACATGAATACGGATGTAAGTTCTAGCATACAACAAACGAGAACATTTACATGTATTCGAATGTAAGTTCTAGGATACTACATAGAGAACATTTACATGTATTCGAATGTAAGTTCTAGGATTCTACAAACGATAACATCTACATGTATACGAATGTAAGTTCTAGGATAATACAAACGAGAACATTTACATGTATTTGAATGTAATTTCTCCAACAATACACACGAGAACATTTACAAGTATTCGAATGTAAGCTCTAGGATACTACATACGAGAACATTTACATGTGTACGAATGTAAGTTCTAGGATTCTACAAACGAGAACATTTACATGAATACGAATGTATGTTCTAGTATACTACAAACGCGAACATTTACATGTATATGAATCTAAGTTCTGGAATACTACAAACTAGAACATTTACATGTATTTGAATGTATTTTCTCCAATACTACAAAAGAGAACGTTTGCATGTATACGAATGTAAGTTCTAGGATACTACAAACGAGAACGTTTACATGTATTCGAATGTAAGTTCTAGAATACTACAAACGAGAACATCTACATGTATTCGAATGTAAGTTCTAAGGTACTACAAACGAGAACATTTTCATGTATACGAATGTAAGTTCTAGAATACTACAAACGAGTACATTTACATGTATATGAATGTAAGTTCTAGAATACTATAAACGAGTATATTTACATGTATGCGAATGTATGTTCTATAATACAACAAATGAGCACATTTACATGTATACGAATGTTAGTTCTAGAATACTACAAACGAGTACATTTACATGTATACGAATGTAAGTTCTAGAATACTACAAACGAGTACATTTTCATGTATACGAATGTAAGTTCTATAATACAACAAATGAGCACATTTACATGTATACGAATGTAAGTTCTAAAATACTACAAACGAGTACATTTACATGTATGCGAATGTAAGTTCTAGGAAACTACAAACGAGAACATTTAGATGTATTCGAATGTAAGTTCTAGGATACTACAAACGAGAACATTTACATGTATTCGAATGTTAGTTCTAGAATACTACAAACGAGAACATTTACATGTATACGAATGTAAGTTCTAGAATACTACAAACGAGACATTACATGTATACGAATGTAAGTTCTAGGATACTACAAGTGTGGGCATTTCCATGTATTCGAATGTAAGTTCTAGAATACTACAATAGGGAACATTCTCATGTATTCGAATGTAAGTTCTAGAATACTACAAACGAGTACATTTACATGTATACGAATGTAAGTTCTAGGAAACTACAAACGAGAACATTTGCATGTATACGAATGTAAGTTCTAGGATACTTCAAACGAGAACATTTACATGTATACGAATGTAAGTTCTAGGACACTACTAACGAGAACATTTGCATGTATACGAATGTAAGTTCTAGGATACTACAAACGAGAACATTTACATGTATACGAATGTAAGTTCTAGGATACTACAAACGAGAACGTTTACATGTATTCGAATGTAAGTTCTAGAATACTACAAACGAGAACATTTACATGTATTCGAATGTAAGTTCTAAGGTACTACAAACGAGAACTTTTACCTGTATTCGAATGTAAGTTCTAGAATGCTACAAACGAGAACATTTTCATGTATACGAATGTAAGTTCTAGAATACTACAAACGAGTACATTTACATGTATATGAATGTAAGTTCTAGAATACTATAAACAAGTACATTTACATGTATACGAATGTAAGTTCTATAATAAAACAAATGAGCACATTTACATGTTAACGAATGTAAGTTCTAGAATACTACAAACGAGTACATTTACATGTATGCGAATGTAAGTTCTAGGAAACTACAAACGAGAACATTTAGAGGTATTCGAATGTAAGTTCTAGGATACTACATACGAGAACATTTACATGTATTCGAATGTAAGTTCTAGAATACTACAATAGGGAACATTCTCATGTGTTCGAATGTAAGTTCTAGAATACTACAAACGAGTACATTTACATGTATACGAATGTAAGTTCTAGGAAACTACAAACGAGAACATTTACATGTATTCAAATGTAAGTTCTAGGATACTACAAACGAGAACATTTTCATGTATTCGAATGTTAGTTCTAGAGTACTACAAACGAGAACATTTGCATGTATACGAATGTAAGTTCTAGAATACTACAAACGAGAACATTTTAATGTATTCGAATGTAAGTTCTAGAATACTACAAACGAGAACATTTACATGTATTCGAATGTAAGTTCTAGGATACTACAAGTGTGAACATTTACATGTATTCGAATTTAAGTTCTAGAATACTACAAACGAGAACATTTTAATGTATTCGAATGTAAGTTCTAGAATACTACAAACGAGAACATTTACATGTATTCGAATGTAAGTTCTAGAATACTACAAACGAGAACATTTACCTGTATTCGAATGTAAGTTCTAGGATACTACCAACGAGAACACTTACATCTTCGAATGTAAGTTCTAGAATACTATAAACGAGTACATTTACATGTATACGAATGTGGGTTCTAGGATACTACAAACAAGAACATTTACATTTTCGAATGTAAGTTCTAGAATACTACAAACGAGAACATTAACATGTATACGAATGTAGGTTCTAGGATACTACAAACGAGAACATTTATATGTATTCGAAAGTTAGTTCTAGGATACTACAAACGAGAACATTTGCATATATTCGAATGTAAGTTCTAGGATACTACAAATGAGAACATTTACATGTATGCGAATGTAGGTTCTCGGATATTACAAGTGTGAAAATTTACATGTATTCGAATGTAAGTTCTAGAATAGTACAAACGAGAACATTTACATTTTCGAATGTAAGTTCTAGAATACTACAAACGAGAACATTTACATGTATTCGAATGTGATTTCTAGGATACTACAAACGAGTACATTTACATCTTCGAATGTAAGTTTTAGAATACTATAAACGAGTACATTTACATGTATACGAATGTAGGTTCTAGGATGCTACAAACGAGAACATTTACATGTATACGAATGTAGCTTCTAGAATACTACAAACGAGAACATTTACTGGTATTTGAATGATATTTCTCTAATACTACAAACGAGAACATTTACATGTATACGAATGTAAGTTCTAGAATACTACAAACGAGAACTTTTACATGTAAATGAATGTAAGTTCTAGAATACTATAAACGAGAACATTTACATGTATACGAATGTAAGTTCTAGGATGCTACAAACGAGTACATACATACTTATTTGAATGTACGTTCCAGAATACTACAAACGAGTAAATGTACACGTAATCGAATGTAAGTTCTACGATACTACAAACCAGGACATTCACACGTATTCGAATGTAAGTTCTTCGATACTACTAACGAGAACATTTACATGTATTCGAATGTAAGTTCTAGGATACTACAAACGAGAACATTTACATGTATTTGAATGTAAATTCTAGAATACTTCAAACGAGAACATTTACATGTATACGAATGTAAGTTCTAGGATACTACAAACGAGAACATTTACATGTATACGATGTAAGTTATAGGATACAACAAACGAGAACGTTTGCATGTATACTAATGTAAGTTCTAGGATACTACAAACGAGAACATTTACATGTATACGAATGTAAGTTCTAGGAAACTAATAACGAGAACATTTACAAGTATTCGAATGTAAGTTCTAGGATACTACATACGAGAACATTTACATGTATTCGAATGTAAGTTCTAGAATACTACAATAGGGAACATTCTCATGTATTCGAATGTAAGTTCTAGAATACTACAAACGAGTACATTTACATGTATACGAATGTAAGTTCTAGGAAACTACAAACGAGAACATTTACATGTATTCAAATGTAAGTTCTAGGATACTACAAACGAGAACATTTTCATGTATTCGAATGTTAGTTCTAGAGTACTACAAACGAGAACATTTGCATGTATACGAATGTAAGTTCTAGAATACTACAAACGAGAACATTTTAATGTATTCGAATGTAAGTTCTAGAATACTACAAACGAGAACATTTACATGTATTCGAATGTAAGTTCTAGGATACTACAAACGAGAACATTTACATGTATGCGAATGTAGGTTCTCGGATACTACAAGTGTGAAAATTTACATGTATTCGAATGTAAGTTCTAGGATACTACAAACGAGAACATTTGCATATATTCGAATGTAAGTTCTAGGATACTACAAACGAGAACATTTACATGTATGCGAATGTAGGTTCTCGGATACTACAAGTGTGAAAATTTACATGTATTCGAATGTAAGTTCTAGAATAGTACAAACGAGAACATTTACATTTTCGAATGTAAGTTCTAGGATACTACAAACGAGAACATTTGCATATATTCGAATGTAAGTTCTAGGATACTACAAACGAGAACATTTACATGTATGCGAATGTAGGTTCTCGGATACTACAAGTGTGAAAATTTACATGTATTCGAATGTAAGTTCTAGAATACTACAAACGAGAACATTTACATGTATTCGAATGTGAGTTCTAGGATACTACAAACGAGTACATTTACATCTTCGAATGTAAGTTTTAGAATACTATAAACGAGTACATTTACATGTATACGAATGTAGGTTCTAGGATGCTACAAACGAGAACATTTACATGTATACGAATGCAGCTTCTAGAATACTACAAATGAGAACATTTACATGTATTTGAATGATATTTCTCTAATACTACAAACGAGAACATTTACATGTATACGAATGTAAGTTCTAGAATACTACAAACGAGAACTTTTACATGTAAATGAATGTAAGTTCTAGAATACTATAAACGAGAACATTTACATGTATACGAATGTAAGTTCTAGGATGCTACAAACGAGTACATACATACTTATTTGAATGTACGTTCCAGAATACTACAAACGAGCAAATGTACACGTAATCGAATGTAAGTTCTACGATACTACAAACCAGGACATTTACACGTATTCGAATGTAAGTTCTTCGATACTACTAACGAGAACATTTACATGTATTCGAATGTAAGTTCTAGGATACTACAAACGAGAACATTTACATGTATTTGAATGTAAATTCTAGAATACTTCAAACGAGAACATTTACATGTATACGAATGTAAGTTCTAGGATACTACAAACGAGAACATTTACATGTATACGATGTAAGTTCTGAGATACAACAAACGAGAACATTTGCATGTATACGAATGTAAGTTCTAGGATACTACAAACGAGAACATTCACACGTATTCGAATGTAAATTCTAGAATACTTCAAACGAGAACATTTACATGTATACGAATGTAAGTTCTAGGATACTACAAACGAGAACATTTACATGTATACGATGTAAGTTCTAGGATACAACAAACGAGAACGTTTGCATGTATACTAATGTAAGTTCTAGGATACTACAAACGAGAACATTTACATGTATACGAATGTAAGTTCTAGGAAACTAATAACGAGAACATTTACATGTATTCGAATGTAAGTCCTAGAATACTACAAACGAGAACATTTTAATGTATTCGAATGTAAGTTCTAGAATACTACAAACGAGAACATTTACATGTATTCGAATGTAAGTTCTAGGATACTACAAGTGTGAACATTTACATGTATTCGAATTTAAGTTCTAGAATACTACAAACGAGAACATTTTAATGTATTCGAATGTAAGTTCTAGAATACTACAAACGAGAACATTTACATGTATTCGAATGTAAGTTCTAGAATACTACAAACGAGAACATTTACCTGTATTCGAATGGAAGTTCTAGGATACTACCAACGAGAACATTTACATCTTCGAATGTAAGTTCTAGAATACTATAAACGAGTACATTTACATGTATACGAATGTGGGTTCTAGGATACTACAAACAAGAACATTTACATTTTCGAATGTAAGTTCTAGAATACTACAAACGAGAACATTAACATGTATACGAATGTAGGTTCTAGGATACTACAAACGAGAACATTTATATGTATTCGAAAGTTAGTTCTAGGATACTACAAACGAGAACATTTGCATATATTCGAATGTAAGTTCTAGGATACTACAAACGAGAAAATTTACATGTATGCGAATGTAGGTTCTCGGATATTACAAGTGTGAAAATTTACATGTATTCGAATGTAAGTTCTAGAATAGTACAAACGAGAACATTTACATTTTCGAATGTAAGTTCTAGAATACTACAAACGAGAACATTTACATGTATTCGAATGTGATTTCTAGGATACTACAAACGAGTACATTTACATCTTCGAATGTAAGTTTTAGAATACTATAAACGAGAACATTTACATGTATACGAATGTAGCTTCTAGAAAACTACAAACGAGAACATTTACATGTATTTGAATGATATTTCTCCAATACTACAAACGAGTACATTCACACTTATTCGAATGTACGTTCTAGAATACTACAAACGAGGAAATTTACACGTAATCGAATGTAAGTTCTACGATACTACAAACGAGTACATTACACGTATTCGAATGTAAGTTCTACGATACTACTAACGAGAACATTTAAATGTATTCGCATGTAAGTTCTAGGATACTACATACGAGTACATTCACACGTATTCGAATGTAAATTCTAGAATACTACAAACGAGTACATTTGCGCGTATTCGAATGTAAGTTCTTGGATACTACAAACGAGAGCATTCACGTGCATATAATGTATGTTCTAGAATACTACAAACGAGAACATTTACATGTATACGAATGTAAGTTCTAGGATACTACAAACGAGAACATTTACATGTATACGATGTAAGTTCTAGGATACAACAAACGAGAACATTTGCATGTATACTAATGTAAGTTCTGGGATACTACAAAGGAGAACATTTACATGTATACGAATGTAAGTTCTATGATACTACTAACGAGAACTTTTACATGTATTCGAATGAAAGTTCTAGAATACTACAAACGAGAGCATTTAAATGTATTCGAATGTAAGTTCTAGGATACTACAAACGAGAACATTTACATTTATTCGATTGTAAGTTCTAGAATACTACAAAAGAGTACATTTACATGTATACGAATGTAAGTTCTAGGATACTGCAAACGAGAACATTTTCATGTATACGAATGTAAGTTCTGGGATACTACAAACGAGAACATTTACATGTATACGAATGTAAGTTCTAGGATACTTCAAACGAGAACATTTACATGTATACGAATGTAAGTTCTATGATAAAACAAACGAGAATTTACATGTTTTTAAATGCAATTTCTCCAACAATACAAAGGAGAACATTTACAGGTATTCGAATGTAAGTTCTAGGTACTACATTCGAGAACATTTACATGTATTTGAATGTAAGTTCTAGGATACTACATAGAGAACATTTACATGTATTCGAATGTAAGTTCTAGGATACTACAAACGATAACATCTACATGTATACGAATGTAAGTTCTAGGATAATACAAACGAGTACATTTACATGTATTTGAATGTAATTTCTCCAATACTACAAACGAGAACATTAACATGTATACGAATGTAAGTTCTAGAATATTACAAACGAGAACATTTACATGTATTTGAATGTAATTTCTCCAATAATACAAACGAGAACATTTACAAGTATTCGAATGTAAGCTCTAGGATACTACATACGAGAACATTCACATGTGTACGAATGTAATTTCTAGGATTCTACAAACGAGAACATTTACATGAATACGAATGTAAGTTCTAGTACACTACAAACGAGAACATTTACATGTATATGAACCTAAGTTCTGGAATACTACAAACGAGAACATTTACATGTATTTGAATGTAATTTCTCCAATACTACAAAAGAGAACGTTTACATGTATTCGAATGCAAGTTCTAGGATCCTACCAACGAGAACATTTACATCTTCGAATGTAAGTTCTAGAATACTATAAACGAGTACATTTACATGTATACGAATGTAAGTTCTAGAATATTACAAACGAGAACATTTACATGTATTTGAATTTAATTTCTCCAATAATACAAACGAGAACATTTACAAGTATTCGAATGTAAGCTCTAGGATACTACATACGAGAACATTCACATGTGTACGAATGTAATTTCTAGGATTCTACAAACGAGAACATTTACATGATTACGAATGTAAGTTCTAGTACACTACAAACGAGAACATTTACATGTATATGAACCTAAGTTCTAGAATACTACAAACGAGAACATTTACATGTATTCGAATGTAAGTTCTAGGATACTATAAACCAGAACATTTACATGTATACGAATGTAGCTTCTAGAATACTATAAACGAGAACATTTACATGTTTACTAATATAAGTTCTAGGATGCTACAAACGAGTACATTCACACTTATTCGAATGTACGTTCGAGAATACTACAAACGAGGAAATTTACACGTAATCGAATGTAAGTTCTACGATACTACAAACGAGTACATTTACACGTATTCGAATGTAAGTTCTACGATACTACTAACGAGAACATTTACATGTATTAGAATGTAAGTTCTAGGATACTACATACGAATACATTCACACGAATTCGAATGTAAATTCTAGAATACTACAAATGAGTACATTTGCGCGTATTCGAATGTAAGTTCTTGGATACTACAAACGAGAGCATTCACGTGCATATAATGTATGTTCTAGAATACTACAAACGAGAACATTTACATGTATTCGAATGTAAGTTCTAGAATACTACAAACGAGAACATTTACATGTACTCGAATGTAAGTTCTCGGATACTGCAAACGAGATCATTTACATGTATTCGAATGTAAGTTCTAGGATACTACAAACGAGTACATATACACGTATTCGAATGTAAAATCTAGCATACTACAAACGAGAAGATTTAAATGTATACGAATGTAAGTTCTAGAATACTACAAACGAGTACATTTACATGTATTCGAGTGTAAGTACTAGAATAATACAAACAAGTACATATATACGTAATTGAATGTAAAATCTAGAATACTACAAACGAGAACATTTACATGTATTCGAATGTAAGTTCTCGGATACTGCAAACGAGATCATTTACATGTATTCGAATGTAAGTTCTAGGATACTACAAACGAGTACATATACACGTATTCGAATGTAAAATCTAGCATACTACAAACGAGAAGATTTAAATGTATACGAATGTAAGTTCTAGAATACTACAAACGAGTACATTTACATGTATTCGAGTGTAAGTACTAGAATAATACAAACAAGTACATATATACGTAATTGAATGTAAAATCTAGAATACTACAAACGAGTACATTTACATGTATTCGAATGTAAGTTCTAGGATACTACAAACGAATACCTATACACGTATTCGAATGTAAAATCTAGAATACTACAAACGAGAACATTCAAATGTATACGAATGTAAGTTCTAGAATACTACAAACGAGTCCATTTACATGTATTCGAATGTAAGTTCTAGGATACTACAATCGAGTACATTTACATGTATACGAATGTAAGTTCTAGGATACTGCAAACGAGAACATTTTCATGTATACGAATGTAAGTTCTGGGATACTACAAACGAGAACATTTACATGTATACGAATGTAAGTTCTAGGATACTTCAAACGAGAACATTTACATGTATACGAATGTAAGTTCTATGATAAAACAAACGAGAAAATTACATGTTTTTAAATGCAATTTCTCCAACAATACAAAGGAGAACATTTACAGGTATTCGAATGTAAGTTCTAGGTACTACATTCGAGAACATTTACATGTATTCGAATGTAAGTTCTAGGATACTACATACGAGAACATTTACATGTATTCCAATGTAAGTTCTAGGATACTACATAGAGAACATTTACATGTATTCGAATGTAAGTTCTAGGATACTACAAACGATAACATCTACATGTATACGAATGTAAGTTCTAGGATATTACAAACGAGTACATTTACATGTATTTGAATGTAATTTCTCCAATACTACAAACGAGAACATTAACATGTATACGAATGTAAGTTCTAGAATACTACAAACGAGAACATTTACATGTATATGAATCTAAGTTCTGGAACACTACAAACGAGAACATTTACATGTATTTGAATGTAATTTCTCCAATACAACAAAAGAGAACGTTTACATGTATACGAATGTAAGTTCTAAGATACTACAAACGAGTAAATTCACATGTAATCGAATGTAAGTTCTAGGATAATACAAACGAGAACATTTGCATGTATACGAATGTAAGTTCTAGGATAAAACAAACGAGAACATTTACATGTTTTTAAATGTAATTTTTCCAATAATACAAACGAGCACATTTACAGGTATTCGAATGTAAGTTCTAGGTACTACATACGAGAACATTTACATGTATTCGAATGTAAGTTCTAGGATGCTGCAAACGAGTAAATTTACATGAATACGGATGTAAGTTCTAGCATACAACAAACGAGAACATTTACATGTATTCGAATGTAAGTTCTAGGATACTACATAGAGAACATTTACATGTATTCGAATGTAAGTTCTAGGATTCTACAAACGATAACATCTACATGTATACGAATGTAAGTTCTAGGATAATACAAACGAGAACATTTACATGTATTTGAATGTAATTTCTCCAACAATACACACGAGAACATTTACAAGTATTCGAATGTAAGCTCTAGGATACTACATACGAGAACATTTACATGTGTACGAATGTAAGTTCTAGGATTCTACAAACGAGAACATTTACATGAATACGAATGTATGTTCTAGTATACTACAAACGCGAACATTTACATGTATATGAATCTAAGTTCTGGAATACTACAAACTAGAACATTTACATGTATTTGAATGTATTTTCTCCAATACTACAAAAGAGAACGTTTGCATGTATACGAATGTAAGTTCTAGGATACTACAAACGAGAACGTTTACATGTATTCGAATGTAAGTTCTAGAATACTACAAACGAGAACATCTACATGTATTCGAATGTAAGTTCTAAGGTACTACAAACGAGAACATTTTCATGTATACGAATGTAAGTTCTAGAATACTACAAACGAGTACATTTACATGTATATGAATGTAAGTTCTAGAATACTATAAACGAGTATATTTACATGTATGCGAATGTAAGTTCTATAATACAACAAATGAGCACATTTACATGTATACGAATGTTAGTTCTAGAATACTACAAACGAGTACATTTACATGTATACGAATGTAAGTTCTAGAATACTACAAACGAGTACATTTTCATGTATACGAATGTAAGTTCTATAATACAACAAATGAGCACATTTACATGTATACGAATGTAAGTTCTAAAATACTACAAACGAGTACATTTACATGTATGCGAATGTAAGTTCTAGGAAACTACAAACGAGAACATTTAGATGTATTCGAATGTAAGTTCTAGGATACTACAAACGAGAACATTTACATGTATTCGAATGTTAGTTCTAGAATACTACAAACGAGAACATTTACATGTATACGAATGTAAGTTCTAGAATACTACAAACGAGACATTACATGTATACGAATGTAAGTTCTAGGATACTACAAGTGTGGGCATTTCCATGTATTCGAATGTAAGTTCTAGAATACTACAATAGGGAACATTCTCATGTATTCGAATGTAAGTTCTAGAATACTACAAACGAGTACATTTACATGTATACGAATGTAAGTTCTAGGAAACTACAAACGAGAACATTTGCATGTATACGAATGTAAGTTCTAGGATACTTCAAACGAGAACATTTACATGTATACGAATGTAAGTTCTAGGACACTACTAACGAGAACATTTGCATGTATACGAATGTAAGTTCTAGGATACTACAAACGAGAACATTTACATGTATACGAATGTAAGTTCTAGGATACTACAAACGAGAACGTTTACATGTATTCGAATGTAAGTTCTAGAATACTACAAACGAGAACATTTACATGTATTCGAATGTAAGTTCTAAGGTACTACAAACGAGAACTTTTACCTGTATTCGAATGTAAGTTCTAGAATGCTACAAACGAGAACATTTTCATGTATACGAATGTAAGTTCTAGAATACTACAAACGAGTACATTTACATGTATATGAATGTAAGTTCTAGAATACTATAAACAAGTACATTTACATGTATACGAATGTAAGTTCTATAATAAAACAAATGAGCACATTTACATGTTAACGAATGTAAGTTCTAGAATACTACAAACGAGTACATTTACATGTATGCGAATGTAAGTTCTAGGAAACTACAAACGAGAACATTTAGAGGTATTCGAATGTAAGTTCTAGGATACTACATACGAGAACATTTACATGTATTCGAATGTAAGTTCTAGAATACTACAATAGGGAACATTCTCATGTGTTCGAATGTAAGTTCTAGAATACTACAAACGAGTACATTTACATGTATACGAATGTAAGTTCTAGGAAACTACAAACGAGAACATTTACATGTATTCAAATGTAAGTTCTAGGATACTACAAACGAGAACATTTTCATGTATTCGAATGTTAGTTCTAGAGTACTACAAACGAGAACATTTGCATGTATACGAATGTAAGTTCTAGAATACTACAAACGAGAACATTTTAATGTATTCGAATGTAAGTTCTAGAATACTACAAACGAGAACATTTACATGTATTCGAATGTAAGTTCTAGGATACTACAAGTGTGAACATTTACATGTATTCGAATTTAAGTTCTAGAATACTACAAACGAGAACATTTTAATGTATTCGAATGTAAGTTCTAGAATACTACAAACGAGAACATTTACATGTATTCGAATGTAAGTTCTAGAATACTACAAACGAGAACATTTACCTGTATTCGAATGTAAGTTCTAGGATACTACCAACGAGAACACTTACATCTTCGAATGTAAGTTCTAGAATACTATAAACGAGTACATTTACATGTATACGAATGTGGGTTCTAGGATACTACAAACAAGAACATTTACATTTTCGAATGTAAGTTCTAGAATACTACAAACGAGAACATTAACATGTATACGAATGTAGGTTCTAGGATACTACAAACGAGAACATTTATATGTATTCGAAAGTTAGTTCTAGGATACTACAAACGAGAACATTTGCATATATTCGAATGTAAGTTCTAGGATACTACAAATGAGAACATTTACATGTATGCGAATGTAGGTTCTCGGATATTACAAGTGTGAAAATTTACATGTATTCGAATGTAAGTTCTAGAATAGTACAAACGAGAACATTTACATTTTCGAATGTAAGTTCTAGAATACTACAAACGAGAACATTTACATGTATTCGAATGTGATTTCTAGGATACTACAAACGAGTACATTTACATCTTCGAATGTAAGTTTTAGAATACTATAAACGAGTACATTTACATGTATACGAATGTAGGTTCTAGGATGCTACAAACGAGAACATTTACATGTATACGAATGTAGCTTCTAGAATACTACAAACGAGAACATTTACTGGTATTTGAATGATATTTCTCTAATACTACAAACGAGAACATTTACATGTATACGAATGTAAGTTCTAGAATACTACAAACGAGAACTTTTACATGTAAATGAATGTAAGTTCTAGAATACTATAAACGAGAACATTTACATGTATACGAATGTAAGTTCTAGGATGCTACAAACGAGTACATACATACTTATTTGAATGTACGTTCCAGAATACTACAAACGAGTAAATGTACACGTAATCGAATGTAAGTTCTACGATACTACAAACCAGGACATTCACACGTATTCGAATGTAAGTTCTTCGATACTACTAACGAGAACATTTACATGTATTCGAATGTAAGTTCTAGGATACTACAAACGAGAACATTTACATGTATTTGAATGTAAATTCTAGAATACTTCAAACGAGAACATTTACATGTATACGAATGTAAGTTCTAGGATACTACAAACGAGAACATTTACATGTATACGATGTAAGTTATAGGATACAACAAACGAGAACGTTTGCATGTATACTAATGTAAGTTCTAGGATACTACAAACGAGAACATTTACATGTATACGAATGTAAGTTCTAGGAAACTAATAACGAGAACATTTACAAGTATTCGAATGTAAGTCCTAGAATACTACAAACGAGAACATTTTCATGTCTTCGAATGTAAGTTCTAGAATACTACAAACGAGAACATTTACATGTATTGGAACTTAAGTTCTAGAATTCTACAAACGAGAACATTTACATGTATTCGAATGTAAGTTCTCGGATACTGCAAACGAGGTCATTTACATGTATTCGAATGTAAGTTCTAGGATACTACAAACGAGTACATATACACGTATTCGAATGTAAAATCTAGCATACTACAAACGAGAACATTTAAATGTATACGAATGTAAGTTCTAGAATACTACAAACGAGTACATTTACATGTATTCGAACGTAAGTTCTAGGATACTACAAACGAGTACATATACACGTATTCGAATGTAAAATCTAGAATACTACAAACGAGAACATTCAAATGTATACGAATGTAAGTTCTAGAATACTACAAACGAGTACATTTACATGTATTCGAATGTAAGTTCTAGGATACTACAAACGAGTACATATATACGTATTCGTTGTAAGTTCTACGATACTACTAACGAGAACATTTACACGTATTCGAATGTAAGTTCTACGATACTACTAACGAGAACTTTTACATGTATTCGAATGTAAGTTCTAGGATACTACAAACGAGAACATTTACATTTATTCGATTGTAAGTTCTAGAATACTACAAAAGAGTACATTTACATGTATACGAATGTAAGTTCCAGAATACTACACACTAGTACATTTGCATGTATTCGAATGTAAGTTCTAGGATACTACAAACGAGAACATTCACATTTTCGAATGTAAGTTCTAGAATACTATAAACCGGAACATTTACATGTATACGAATATAGGTTCTAGGATGGTACAAACGAGAACATTTACATGTATACGAATGTAGCTTCTAGAAAACTACAAACGAGAACATTTACATGTATTTGAATGATATTTCTCCAATACTACAAACGAGTACATTCACACTTATTCGAATGTACGTTCTAGAATACTACAAACGAGGAAATTTACACGTAATCGAATGTAAGTTCTACGATACTACAAACGAGTACATTACACGTATTCGAATGTAAGTTCTACGATACTACTAACGAGAACATTTAAATGTATTCGCATGTAAGTTCTAGGATACTACATACGAGTACATTCACACGTATTCGAATGTAAATTCTAGAATACTACAAACGAGTACATTTGCGCGTATTCGAATGTAAGTTCTTGGATACTACAAACGAGAGCATTCACGTGCATATGATGTATGTTCTAGAATACTACAAACGAGAACATTTACATGTATTCGAATGTAAGTTCTGGAATACTACAAACGAGAACATTTACATGTATTCGAATGTAAGTTCTCGGATACTGCAAACGAGATCATTTACACGTATTCGAATGTAAAATCTAGCATACTACAAACGAGAAGATTTAAATGTATACGAATGTAAGTTCTAGAATACTACAAACGAGTACATTTGCCCGTATTCGAATGCAAGTTCTACGATACTACATACGAGAACATTTACATGTATTCGAATGTTAGTTTTAGAATACTACAAACGAGAACATTTGCAAGTATACGAATGTAAGTTCTAGAATACTACAAACGAGTACATTTACATGTATTCGAATGTAAGTTCTAGGATACTACAAGTGTGAACATTTACATGTATTCGAATGTAAGTTCTAGAACACTACAAACGAGAACATTTACATGTATACGAATGTAAGTTCTAGAATACTACACACCAGTACATTTACATGTATTCGAATGCAAGTTCTAGGATACTACAAACGAGAACATTCACATTTTCGAATATAAGTTCTAGAATACTATAAACCAGAACATTTACATGTATACGAATGTAGGTTCTAGGATGCTACAAACGAGAACATTTACATGTATAACAATGTAGCTTCTAGAATACTACAAACGAGAACATTTACATGTATTTGAATGATATTTCTCCAATACTACAAACTAGAACATTTACATGTATACGAATGTAAGTTCTAGAATACTACAAACGAGCACTTTTGCATGTAAATGAATGTAAGTTCTAGAACACTATAAACGAGAACATTTACATGTATACGAATGTAAGTTCTAGGATGCTACAAACGAGAACTTTTGCATGTAAATGAATGTAAGTTCTAGAACACTATAAACGAGAACATTTACATGTATACGAATGTAAGTTCTAGAATACTGCAAACGAGAACTTTTGCATGTAAATGAATGTAAGTTCTAGGATACTACAAACGAGAACATTTACATGTATACGAATGTAAGTTCTAGGATGCTACAAACGAGTACATTCACACTTATTTGAATGTACGTTCCAGAATACTACAAACGAGTAAATTTACACGTAATCGAATGTAAGTTCTACGATACTACAAACGAGGACATTTACACGTATTCGAATGTAAGTTCTACGATGCTACTAACGAGAACATTTACATGTATTCGAATGTAAGTTCTAGGATATTACAAACGAGAACATTTACATGTATTCGAATGTAAATTCTAGAATACTACAAACGATAACATGTACATGTATTCGAATGTAAGTTCTAGGATACTACAAACGAGAACATTTACATCTTCGAATGTAAGTTCTAGAATACTATAAACGAGTACATTTACATGTATACGAATGTGGGTTCTATGATACTACAAACGAGAACACTTACATCTTCGAATGTGAGTTCTAGAATACTTCAAACGAGAACATTTACATGTATACGAATGTAAGTTCTAGGATACTACAAACGAGAACATTTACATGTATACGATGTAAGTTCTAGGATACAACAAACGAGAACATTTGCATGTATACTAATGTAAGTTCTGGGATACTACAAAGGAGAACATTTACATGTATACGAATGTAAGTTCTATGATACTACTAACGAGAACTTTTACATGTATTCGAATGAAAGTTCTAGAATACTACAAACGAGAGCATTTAAATGTATTCGAATGTAAGTTCTAGGATACTACAAACGAGAACATTTACATTTATTCGATTGTAAGTTCTAGAATACTACAAAAGAGTACATTTACATGTATACGAATGTAAGTTCTAGAATACTACACACTAGTACATTTGCATGTATTCGAATGTAAGTTCTAGGATACTACAAACGAGAACATTGACATTTTCGAATGTAAGTTCTAGAATACTATAAACGAGAACATTTACATGTATACGAATGTAGGTTCTAGGATGCTACAAACGAGAACATTTACATGTATACGAATGTAGCTTCTAGAATACTACAAACCAGAACTTTTACATGTATTTGAATGATATTTCTCCAATACTACAAACGAGAACATTTACATGTATACGAATGGAAGTTCTAGAATACTATAAACGAGAACATTTACATGTAAATGAATGTAAGTTCTAGAATACTATAAACGAGAACATTTACATGTATACGAATATAAGTTCTAGAATACTATAAACGAGAACATTTACATGTATACGAATATAAGTTCTAGGATGCTACAAACGAGTACATTCACACTTATTGGAATGTACGTTCTAGAATACTACAAACGAGGAAATTTACACCTAATCGAATGTAAGTTCTACGATACTACAAACGAGTACATTTACACGTATTCGAATGTAAGTTCTACGATACTACTAACGAGAACATTTACATGTATTCGAATGTAAGTTCTAGGATACTACATACGAGTACATTCACACGTATTCGAATGTAAATTCTAGAATACTACAAACGAGTACATCTGCGCGTATTCGAATATAAGTTCTAGAATACTACAAACGAGAACATTCAAATGTATACGAATGTAAGTTCTAGAATACTACAAACGAGTACATATATACGTATTCGAATGTAAAATCTAGAATACTACAAACGAGAACATTTACATGTATTCGAATGTAAGTTCTAGGATACTACAAACGAGTACATATACACGTATTCGAATGTAAAATCTAGAATACTACAAACGAGAACATTCAAATGTATACGAATGTAAGTTCTAGAATACTACAAACGAGTACATATATACGTATTCGAATGTAAAATCTAGAATACTACAAACGAGAACATTTACATGTATTCGAATGTAAGTTCTAGGATACTACAAACGAGTACATATATACGTATTCGAATGTAAGTTCTACGATACTACTAACGAGAACTTTTACATGTATTCGAATGTAAGTTCTAGGATACTCCATACGAGTACATTCACACGTATTCGAATGTAAATTCTAGAATACTACAAACGAGTACATTTGCCCGTATGTGAATGTAAGTTCTAGGATACTACAAACGAGAGCATTCACATGTATTCGAATGTAAGTTCTAGGATACTACAAACGAGAACATTCACATGTATTCTAATGTAAGTTCTCGGATACTACAAACGAGAACATTCACATGTATTCGAATGTAAGTTCTAGGATACTACAAACGAGACCTTTCACACTTTTTCGAATGTACGTTCTAGAATACTACAAACGAGTACATTTACATGTATTCGAATGTAAGTTCTACGATACTACAAACGATTACATTTACACGTTTTCGAATGTAAGTTCTAGGATACTATTAACGAGAACATTTTCACGTATTCGAATGCAAGTTCTACGATACTACATACGAGAACATTTACATGTATTCGAATGTTAGTTCTAGAATACTACAAACGAGAACATTTGCAAGTATACGAATGTAAGTTCTAGAATACTACAAACGAGTACATTTACATGTATCCGAATGTAAGTTCTAGGATACTACAAGTGTGAACATTTACATGTATTCGAATGTAAGTTCTAGAACACTACAAACGAGAACATTTTCATGTATTCGAATGTATGTTCTAGAATACTACAAACGAGAACATTTACATGTATTCGAATGTAAGTTCTAGAATACTACAAACGATAACATGTACATGTATTCGAATGTAAGTTCTAGGATACCACAAACGAGAACATTTACATCTTCGAATGTAAGTTCTAGAATACTATAAACGAGTACATTTACATGTATACGAATGTGGGTTCTAGGATACTACAAACGAGAACACTTACATTTTGGAATGTAAGTTCTAGAATACTACAAACGAGAACATTAACAAGTATACGAATGTAGGTTCTAGGATACTACAAAAGAGAACATTTACATGTATTCGAATGTAAGTTCTAGGATACTACAAACGAGAACATTAGCATATATTCGAATGCAAGTTCTAGGATTCTACAAACGAGATCATTTACATGTATACGAATGTAGGTTCTCGGATACTACAAGTGTGAACATTTACATGTATTCGAATGTAAGTTCTAGAATAGTACAAACGAGAACATTTACATTTTCGAATGTAAGTTCTAGAATACTACAAACGAGAACATTTGCATGTATTCGAATGTAAGTTCTAGAATACTACAAACGAGAACATTTACATGTATTCGAATGTAAGTTCTAGGATACTACAAATGAGAACATTTACATCATCAAATGTAAGTTTTAGAATACTATAAACGAGTACATTTACATGTATACGAATGTAGGTTCTAGGATACTACAAACGAGAACATTTACATTTTCGAATGTAAGTTCTAGAATACTACAAACGAGAACATTTAAATGTATTCGAATGTACGTTTTAGGATATTACAAACGAGAACATTTACATGTATTCGATTGTAAGTTCTAGAATACTACAAACGAGTACATTTACATGTACACGAATGTAAGTTCTAGAATACTACACACTAGTACATTTACATGTATTCGAATACAAGTTCTAGGATACTACAAACGATAACATTCACATTTTCGAATATAAGTTCTAGAATACTATAAACCAGAACATTTACATGAATACGAATATAGCTTCATGAATACTACAAACGAGAACATTTACATGTATTTGAATGATATTTCTCCAATACTACAAACTAGAACATTTACATGTATACGAATGTAAGTTCTAGAATACTACAAACGAGAACTTTACATGTAAATGAATGTAAGTTCTAAAATACTATAAACGAGAACATTTACATGTATACGAATGTAAGTTCTAGGATGCTACAAACGAGTACATTCACACTTATTTGAATGTACGTTCCAGAATACTACAAACGAGTAAATTTACACGTAATCGAATGTAAGTTCTAGGATACTACAAACGAGGATATTTACACGTATTCGAATGTAAGTTCTACGATGCTACTAACGAGAACATTTACATGTATTCGAATGTAAGTTCTAGGATACTACAAACGAGCATATTTACATCTGCTCGAATGTAAATTCTAGAATACTACAAACGATAACATGTACATGTATTCGAATGTAAGTTCTAGGATACTACAAACGAGAACATTTACATCTTCGAATGTAAGTTCTAGAATACTATAAACGAGTACATTTACATGTATACGAATGTGGGTTCTAGGATACTACAAACGAGAACATTTACATGTATACGATGTAAGTTCTAGGATACAACAAACGAGAACATTTGCATGTATACTAATTTAAGTTCTAGGATACTACAAACGAGAACATTTATATGTATACGAATGTAAGTTCTAGGATATTACAAACGAGAACATTTACATGTATTCGAATGTAAGTTCTAGAATACTACAAACGAGAACATATTCATGTATTCGAATGTAAGTTCTAGAATACTACAAATGAGAACATTTACATGTATTCGAATGTAAGTTATAGAATACTACAAACGAGAACATTTACATATATTCGAATGTAAGTTCTAGAATACTACAAACGAGAACATTTACATGTATTCGAATGTAAGTTCTAGAATACTACAAACGAGAACATTTACATGTATTCGAATGTAAGTTCTCTGATACTACAAATGAGAACATTTACATGTATTCGAATGTAAGTTCTACGATACTACTAACGAGTACATTTACATGTATTCGAATGTAAGTTCTAGGATACTACATACGAGTACATTCACACGTATTCGAATGTAAATTCTAGAGTACTACAAACGAGTACATTTGCGCGTATTCGAATGTCGGTTCTAGGATACTACAAACGAGTACATTTGCGCGTATTCGAATGTAGGTTCTAGAATACTACAAACGAGAGCATTTACATGTATACGAATGTAAGTTCTCGGATACTACAAACGAGAACATTCACATGTATCCGAATGTAAGATCTAGGATACTACAAACGAGAACATGCACACGTATTCGAATGTAAGTTCGCGGATACTACAAACGAGAACATCAACATGTATTCGAATGTAAGTTCTAGGATACTATAAACGAGAACATTCACATGTATTCGAATGTAAGTTCTAGTATACTACAAACGAGTACTTTCACACTTATTCGAATGTACGTTCTAGAATACTACAAACGAGTACATTTACATGTATTCGAATGTAAGTTCTACGATACTACAAACGATTTCATTTACACGTATTCGAATGTAAGTTCTACGATACTACTAACGAGAACATTTTCAGGTATTCGAATGCAAGTTCTACGATACTGCTAACGAGAACTTTTACATGTATTCGAATTTTAGTTCTAGAATACTACAAACGAGTACATTTACATGTATTCGAATGTAAGTTCTACGATACTACAAACGATTACATTTACACGTATTCGAATGTAAGTTCTACGATACTACTAACGAGAACATTTTCAGGTATTCCAATGCTAGTTCTACGATACTACTAACGAGAACATTCACATGTATTCGAATGTAAGTTCTAGGATACTACAAACGAGTACTTTCACACTTATTCGAATGTACGTTCTAGAATACTACAAACGAGTACATTTACATGTATTCGAATGTAAGTTCTACGATACTACAAACGATTACATTTACACGTATTCGAATGTAAGTTCTACGATACTACTAACAAGAACATTTTCAGGTATTCAAATGTAAGTTCTAGGATACCACATACGAGAACATTTACATGTATTCGAATGTTAGTTCTAGAATACTACAAACGAGAACATTATCGAGTATACGAATGTAAGTTCTAGAATACTACAAACGAGTACATTTACATGTATACGAATGTAAGTTCTAGGCTACCACAAGTGTGAACATTTTCATGTATTCGAATGTAAGTTCTAGAATACTACAAACGAGAACATTTACATGTATTCGAATGTAAGTTCTAGAATACTACAAATGAGAACATTTACATGTATTCGAAAGTAAGTTCTAGGATACTACAAACGAGAACATTTACATTTTCGAATGTAAGTTCTAGAATACTACAAACGAGAACATTAACATGTATACGAATATAGGTTCTAGGATACTACAAACGAGAACATTTACATGTATTCGAATGTAAGTTCTAGGATACTACAAACGAGAACATTTGCATATATTCGAATGTAAGTTCTAGGATACTACAAACGGGAACATTTACATGTATACGAATGTAGGTTCTCGGATACTACAAGTGTGAACATTTACATGTATTCGAGTGTAAGTTCTAGAATAGTACAAACGAGAACATTTACATTTTCGAATGTAAGTTCTAGAATTCTACAAACGAGAACATTTACATGTATTCGAATTTAAGTTCTAGAATACTACAAACCTGAACATTTGCATGTATTCGAATGTAAGTTCTAGAATACTACAAACGAGAACATTTACATGTATTCGAATGTAAGTTCTAGGATACTACAAACGAGAACATTTACATTTTCGAATGTAAGATCTAGAGGACTACAAACGAGAACATTAACATGTATACGAATATAGGTTCTAGGATACTACAAACGAGAACATTTACATGTATTCGAATGTAAGTTCTAGGATACTACAAACGAGAACATTTGCATATATTCGAATGTAAGTTCTAGAATACTACAAACGAGAACATTTACATGTATTCGAATGTAAGTTCTAGGATACTACAAACGAGAACATTTACATTTTCGAATGTAAGTTCTAGAATACTACAAACGATTACATTAACATGTATTCCAATGTAAGTTCTAGGATACTACAAACGAGAACATTTGCATATATTCGAATGTAAGTTCTAGGATACTACAAACGAGAACATTTGCATATATTCGAATGTAAGTTCTAGGATACTACAAACGAGAACATTTACATGTATACGAATGTAGGTTCTCGGATACTACAAGTGTGAACATTTACATGTATTCGAATGTAAGTTCTAGAATACTACAAACGAGAACATTTACATGTATTCGAATGTAAGTTCTAGAATACTACAAACGAGAACATTTACATGTATTCGAATGTAAGTTCTAGGATACTACAAACGAGAACATTTACATCATCGAATGTAAGTTTTAGAATATTATAAACGAGTACATTTACATGTATACGAATGTAGGTTCTAGGATGCTACAACCGAGAGCATTTACATTTTCGAATGTAAGTTCTAGAATACTACAAACGAGAACAATTAAATGTATTCGATTGTAAGTTCTAGAATACTACTTACGAGTACATTTACATGTATTCGAATGCAAGTTCTAGGATACCACAAACGAGAACATTCACATTTTCGAATGTAAGTTCTAGAATACTATAAACGAGAACATTTACATGTATACGAATGTAGGGTCTAGGATGCCACAAACGAGAACATTTACATGTATACGAATGTAGCTTCTAGAATACTACAAACGAGAACATTTACATGTATTTGAATGATATTTCTCCAATACTACAAACGAGAACATTTACATGTATACGAATGTAAGTTCTAGAATACTACAATAGAGAACTTTTACATGTAAATGAATGTAAGTTCTAGAATACTATAAAAGAGAACATTTACATGTATACGAATGTAAGTTCTAGGATGCTACAAACGAGTACATTCACACTTATTTGAATGTACGTTCCAGAATACTACAAACGAGTAAATTTACACGTAATCGAATGTAAGTTCTACGATACTACAAAGGAGTTCATTTACACGTATTCGAATGTAAGTTCTACAATACTACTAACGAGAACATGTACATGTATTCGAGTGTAAGTTCTAGGATACTACATACGAGTACATTCACACGTATTCGAATGTAAATTCTAGAATACTTCAAACGAGAACATTTACATGAACACGAATGTAAGTTTTAGGATACTACAAACGAGAACATTTACATGTATACGATGTAAATTCTAGGATACTACAAACGAGAACCTTTGCATGTATACGAATGTAAGTTCTAGGATACTACAAACGAGAACATTTACATGTATACGAATGTAAGTTCTAGGATACTACAAACGGGAACATTTACATGTATTCGAATGTAAGTTCTAGAATACTACAAACGAGAACATTTACATGTATTCGAACGTAAGTTCTAGGATACTACAAACGAGAACATTTGCATATATTCGAATGTAAGTTCTAGGATACTACAAACGAGGACATTTACATGTATACGAATGTAGGTTCTCGGATACTACAAGTGTGAACATTTACATGTATTCGAATGTAAGTTCTAGAATAGTACTAACGAGAACATTTACATTTTCGAATGTAAGTTCTAGAATACTACAAACGAGAACATTTGCATGTATTCGAATGTAAGTTCTAGAATACTACAAACGAGAACATTTACATGTATTCGAATGCAAGTTCTAGGATACTACAAATGAGAACATTTACATCATCGAATGTAAGTTTTAGAATACTATAAACGAGTACATTTACATGTATACGAATGTAGGTTCTAGGATACTACAAACGAGAACATTTACATTTTCGAATGTAAGTTCTAGAATACTACAAACGAGAACATTTAAATGTATTCGAATGTAAGTTTTAGGATACTACAAACGAGAACATTTACATGTATTCGATTGTAAGTTCTAGAATACTACAAACGAGTACATTTACATGTATACGAATGTAAGTTCTAGAATACTACACACTAGTACATTTACATGTATTCGAATGCAAGTTCTAGGATACTACAAACGAGAACATTCACATTTTCGAATATAAGTTCTAGAATACTATAAACCAGAACATTTACATGTATACGAATGTAGCTTCTAGAACACTACAAACGAGAACATTTACATGTATTTGAATGATATTTCTCCAATACTACAAACTAGAACATTTACATGTATACGAATGTAAGTTCTAGAATACTACAAACGAGAACTTTTACATGTAAATGAATGTAAGTTCTAGAATACTATAAACGAGAACATTTACATGTATACGAATGTAAGTTCTAGGATGCTACAAACGAGTACATTCACACTTATTTGAATGTACGTTCCAGAATACTACAAACGAGTAAATTTACACGTAATCGAATGTAAGTTCTACGATACTACAAACGAGGATATTAACACGTATTCGAATGTAAGATCTACGATGCTACTAACGAGAACATTTACATTTATTCGAATGTAAGTTCTAGGATACTACAAACGAGAACATTTACATGTGTTCGAATGTAAATTCTAGAATACTACAAACGATAACATGTACATGTATTCGAATGTAAGTTCTAGGATACTACAAACGAGAACATTTACATCTTCGAATGTAAGTTCTAGAATACTATAAACGAGTACATTTACATGTATACGAATGTGGGATCTAGGATACTACAAACGAGAACACTTACATTTTCGAATGTAAGTTCTAGAATACTTCAAACGAGAACATTTACATGTATACGAATGTAAGTTCTAGGATACTACAAACGAGAACATTATATGTATACGATGTAAGTTCTAGGATACAACAAACGAGAACATTTGCATGTATACTAATTTAAGTTCTAGGATACTACAAACGAGAACATTTACATGTATACGAATGTAAGTTCTAGGATACTACAAACGAGAACATTTACATGTATTCGAATGTAAGTTCTAGAATACTACAAACGAGAACATTTTCATGTTTTCGAATGTAAGTTCTAGAATACTACAAACGAGAACATTTACATGTATTCGAATGTAAGTTCTAGAATACTACAAACGAGAACATTTACATGTATTCGAATGTAAGTTCTCTGATACTACAAACGAGAACATTTAAATGTATACGAATGTATGTTCTAGAATACTACAAACGAGTACATTTACATGTATTCGAATGTAAGTTCTAGGATACTACAAACGAGTACATATACACGTATATGAATGTAAAATCTAGAATACTACAAACGAGAACATTCAAATGTATACGAATGTAAGTTCTAGAATACTACAAACGAGTACATTTACATGAATTCGAATGTAAGTTCTAGAATACTACAAACGAGCACATTTACATGAATTCGAATGTAAGTTCTAGGATACTACAAACGAGTACATATATACGTATTCGAATGTAAGTTCTACGATACTACTAACGAGAACAGTTTAACGTATTCGAATGTAAGTTCTACGATATTACTAACGAGAACTTTTATATGTATTCGAATGTAAGTTCTAGGATACTACATACGAGTACATTCACACGTATTCGAATGTAAATTCTAGAATACTACAAACGAGTACATTTGCGCGTATTCGAATGTAAGTTCTAGGATACTACAAACGAGAACATTCACGTGCATATAATGTATGTTCTAGAATACTACAAACGAGAACATTTACATGTATACGAATGTAAGTTCTAGGATACTACAAACGAAAACATTCACATTTTCGAATGTAAGTTCTAGAATACTATATACGAGAACATTTACATGTATACGAATGTAGGTTCTAGGATGCTACAAAGGAGAACATTTACATGTATACGAATGTAGCTTCTAGAATACTACAAACGAGAACATTTACATGTATTTGAATGATATTTCTCCAATACTACAAACGAGAACATTTACATGTATACGAATGTAAGTTCTAGAATACTATAAACGAGAACATTTACATGTAAATGAATGTAAGTTCTAGAATACTATAAACGAGAACATTTACATGTATACGAATATAAGTTCTAGGATGCTACAAACGAGTACATTCACACTTATTCGAATGTACGTTCTAGAATACTACAAACGAGGAAATTTACACGTAATCGATTGTAAGTTCTAGAATACTACAAACGAGTACATTTACATGTATACGAATGTAAGTTCTAGAATACTACACACTAGTACATTTACATGTATTCGAATGCAAGTTCTAGGATACTACAAACGAGAACATTCACATTTTCGAATATAAGTTCTAGAATACTATAAACCAGAACATTTACATGTATACGAATGTAGCTTCTAGAATACTACAAACGAGAACATTTACATGTATTTGAATGATATTTCTCCAATACTACAAACTAGAACATTTACATGTATACGAATGTAAGTTCTAGAATACTACAAACGAGAACTTTTACATGTAAATGAATGTAAGTTCTAGAATACTATAAACGAGAACATTTACATGTATACGAATGTAAGTTCTAGGATGCTACAAACGAGTACATTCACACTTATTTGAATGTACGTTCCAGAATACTACAAACGAGTAAATTTACACGTAATCGAATGTAAGTTCTACGATACTACAAACGAGGATATTAACACGTATTCGAATGTAAGATCAACGATGCTACTAACGAGAACATTTACATGTATTCGAATGTAAGTTTTAGGATACTACAAACGAGAACATTTACATGTGTTCGAATGTAAATTCTAGAATACTACAAACGATAACATGTACATGTATTCGAATGTAAGTTCTAGGATACTACAAACGAGAACATTTACATCTTCGAATGTAAGTTCTAGAATACTATAAACGAGTACATTTACATGTATACGAATGTGGGATCTAGGATACTACAAACGAGAACACTTACATTTTCGAATGTAAGTTCTAGAATACTTCAAACGAGAACATTTACATGTATACGAACGTAAGTTCTAGGATACTACAAACGAGAACATTTACATGTATACGATGTAAGTTCTAGGATACAACAAACGAGAACATTTGCATGTATACTAATTTAAGTTCTAGGATACTACAAACGAGAACATTTACATGTATACGAATGTAAGTTCTAGGATACTACAAACGAGAACATTTACATGTATTCGAATGTAAGTTCTAGAATACTACAAACGAGAACATTTTCATGTTTTCGAATGTAAGTTCTAGAATACTACAAACGAGAACATTTACATGTATTCGAATGTAAGTTCTAGAATACTACAAACGAGAACATTTACATGTATTCGAATGTAAGTTCTCTGATACTACAAACGAGAACATTTAAATGTATACGAATGTATGTTCTAGAATACTACAAACGAGTACATTTACATGTATTCGAATGTAAGTTCTAGGATACTACAAACGAGTACATATACACGTATATGAATGTAAAATCTAGAATACTACAAACGAGAACATTCAAATGTATACGAATGTAAGTTCTAGAATACTACAAACGAGCACATTTACATGAATTCGAATGTAAGTTCTAGAATACTACAAACGAGCACATTTACATGAATTCGAATGTAAGTTCTTGGATACTACAAACGAGTACATATATACGTATTCGAATGTAAGTTCTACGATACTACTAACGAGAACAGTTTAACGTATTCGAATGTAAGTTCTACGATATTACTAACGAGAACTTTTATATGTATTCGAATGTAAGTTCTAGGATACTACATACGAGTACATTCACACGTATTCGAATGTAAATTCTAGAATACTACAAACGAGTACATTTGCGCGTATTCGAATGTAAGTTCTAGGATACTACAAACGAGAACATTCACGTGCATATAATGTATGTTCTAGAATACTACAAACGAGAACATTTACATGTATACGAATGTAAGTTCTAGGATACTACAAACGAAAACATTCACATTTTCGAATGTAAGTTCTAGAATACTATATACGAGAACATTTACATGTATACGAATGTAGGTTCTAGGATGCTACAAAGGAGAACATTTACATGTATACGAATGTAGCTTCTAGAATACTACAAACGAGAACATTTACATGTATTTGAATGATATTTCTCCAATACTACAAACGAGAACATTTACATGTATACGAATGTAAGTTCTAGAATACTATAAACGAGAACATTTACATGTAAATGAATGTAAGTTCTAGAATACTATAAACGAGAACATTTACATGTATACGAATATAAGTTCTAGGATGCTACAAACGAGTACATTCACACTTATTCGAATGTACGTTCTAGAATACTACAAACGAGGAAATTTACACGTAATCGAATGTAAGTTCTACGATACTACAAACGAGTACATTTACACGTATTCAAATGTAAGTTCTACGATACTACTAACGAGAACATTTACATGTATTCGAATGTAAGTTCTAGGATACTACATACTAGTACATTCACACGTATTCGAATGTAAATTCTAGAATACTACAAACGAGTACATTTGCGCGTATTCGAATGTAGGTTCTAGGATACTACAAACGAGAGTATTCACGTGCATATAATGTATGTGCTAGAATACAACAAACGAGAACATTTACATGTATACGAATGTAAGTTCTCGGATACTACAAACGAGAACATTCACATGTATTCGAATGTAAGTTCTAGGATACTACAAACGAGAACATTCACATGTATTCGAATGTAAGTTCTCGGATACTACAAACGAGAACATCCACATGTATTCGAATGTAAGTTCTAGGATACTATAAACGAGAACATTCACATGTATTCGAATGTAAGTTCTAGGATACTACAAACGAGTACTTTCACACTTATTCGAATGTACGTTCTAGAATACTACAAACGAGTACATTTACATGTATTCGAATGTAAGTTCTACGATACTACAAACGATTACATTTACACGTATTCGAATGTAAGGTCTACCATACTACTAACGAGAACATTTTCAGGTATTCCAATGCAAGTTCTACGATACTACTAACGAGAACTTTTACATGTATTCGAATATAAGTTCTAGGATACCACATACGAGAACATTTACATGTATTCGAATGTTAGTTCTAGAATACTACAAACGAGAACATTTGCGAGTATACGAATGTAAGTTCTAGAATACTACAAGCGAGTACATTTACATGTATACGAATGTAAGTTCTAGGATACCACAAGTGTGAACATTTACATGTATTCGAATGTAAGTTCTAGAATACTACAAACGAGAACATTTACATGTATTCGAATGTAAGTTCTAGAATACTACAAATGAGGACATTTACATGTATTCGAATGTAAGTTCTAGGATACTACAATCGAGAACATTTATATTTTCGAATGTAAGTTCTAGAATACTACAAACGAGTACATTAACATGTATACGAATATAGGTTCTAGGATACTACAAACGAGAACATTTACATGTATTCGAATGTAAGTTCTAGAATAGTACAAACGAGAACATTTACATTTTCGAATGTAAGTTCTAGAATACTACAATCGAGAACTTTTACATGTATACGAATGTAAGTTCTAGAATACTACAATCGAGAACTTTTACATGTAAATGAATGTAAGTTCTAGAATACTATAAACGAGAACATTTACATGTGTACGAATGTAAGTTCTAGGATGCTACAAACGAGTACATTCACACTTATTTGAATGTACGTTCCAGAATACTACAAACGAGTAAATTTACACGTAATCGGATGTAAGTTCTACGATACTACAAACGAGTACATTTACACGTATTCGAATGTAAGTTCTACGATACTACTAACGAGAACATTTACATGTATTCGAATGTAAGTTCTAGGATACTACATAAGAGTACATTCACACGTATTCGAATGTAAATTCTAGAATACTTCAAACGAGAACATTTACATGTATACGAATGTACGTTCTAGGATACTACAAACGAGAACATTTACATGTATACGATGTAAGTTCTAGGATACTACAAACGAGAACATTTGCATGTATACGAACATATGTTCTAGGATACTACAAACGAGAACATTTACATGTACACGAATGTAAGTTCTAGGATACTACAAACGAGAACATTTACATGTATTCGAATGTAAGTTCTAGAATACTACAAACGAGAACATTTTCATGTATTCGAATGTAAGTTCTAGAATACTACAAACGAGAACATTTACATGTATTCGAATGTAAGTTCTAGAATACTAAAAACGAGAACATTTACATGTATTCGAATGTAAGTTCTCGGATACTGCAAACGAGATCATTTACATGTATTCGAATGTAAGTTCTAGGATACTACAAACGAGTACATATACACGTATTCGAATGTAAAATCTAGAATACTACAAACGAGAACATTCAAATGTATACGAATGTAAGTTCTAGAATACTACAAACGAGTACATATATACGTATTCGAATGTAAGTTCTACGATACTACTAACGAGAACTCTTAGCGTTGTGTACACCCTGACTTTGACACATGTAGCTCGTCTACTGGATATTAGCGATGTGTACACTCAGACTATGACACATGTAGCCCGTCTACTGGATTTTAGCGTTGTGTACACCCTGACTTTGACACATGTAGCTCGTCTACTGGATATTAGCGATGTGTACACTCAGACTTTGACACATGTAGCTCGTCTACTGGATTTTAGCGTTGTGTACACTCGGACTTTGACACATGTAGCTCGTCTACTGGATATTAGCGTTGTGTACACCCTGACTTTGACACATGTAGCTCGTCTACTGGATATTAGCGATGTGTACACTCGGACTTTGACACATGTAGCCCGTCTACTGGATTTTAGCGTTGTGTACACCCTGACTTTGACACATGTAGCTCGTCTACTGGATATTAGCGATGTGTACACTCAGACTTTGACACATGTAGCTCGTCTACTGGATTTTTGCGTTGTGTACACTCGGACTTTGACACATGTAGCTCGTCTACTGGATATTAGCGTTGTGTTCACTCAGACTTTGACGCATGTGGCTCGTCTACTGGATTTTAGCGTTGTGTACACTCAGACTTTGACACATGTAGCTCGTCTACTGGATATTAGCGTTGTGTACACCCTGACTTTGAAGCATGTGGCTCGTATACTGGATTTTAGTGATGTGTACACTCAGACTTTGACGTATGTAGCTCGTCTACTGGATTTTAGCTATGTGTACACCCTGACTTTGACGCATGTGGCTCGTATACTGGATTTTAGTGATGTGTACACTCAGACTTTGACACATGTGGCTCGTCTACTGTATTTTAGCGTTGTGTACACCCTGACTTTGACACATGTAGCTCGTCTACTGGATATTAGCGTTGTGTACACTCAGACTTTGACGCATGTGGCTCGTCTACTGGATATTAGCGTTGTGTACACCCTGACTTTGACGCATGTGGCTCGTCTACTGGATATTAGCGTTGTGTACACCCTGACTTTGACGCATGTGGCTCGTATACTGGATTTTAGTGATGTGTACACTCAGACTTTGACGCATGTGGCTCGTCTACTGGATTTTAGCGATGTGTACACTCAGACTTTGACGCATGTGGCCCGTCTACTGGATTTTAGTGATGTGTGCACTCAGACTTTGACGCATGTGGCTCGTCTACTGGATTTTAGCGTTGTGTACACTTAGACTTTGTCGCGTGTGGCTCGTCTACTGGATTTTAGCATTGTGTACACCCTGACTTTGACACATGTAGCTCGTCTACTGGATTTTAGCGTTGTGTACACTCAGACTTTGTCGCATGTGGCTCGTCTACTGGATATTAGCGTTGTGTACACTCAGACTTTGACGCATGTAGCTCGAGTACTGGATATTAGCGATGTGTGCATTCAGACTTTGACGCATGTAGCTCGTCTACTGGATTTTAGCATATTGTACACTCAGACATTGACGCATGTGGCTCGTCTACTGGATTTTAGCGTTGTGTACACTCAGACTTTGACGCATGTGGCTGGTCTACTGGATATTAGCATGTGTGCATTCAGACTTTGACGCATGTGGCTCGTCTACTGGATTTTAGCGTTGTGTACACTCAGACTTTGACACATGTAGCTCGTCTACTGGATATTAGCGATGTGTGCATTCAGACTTTGACGCATGTAGCTCGTCTACTGGATTTTAGCATTGTGTACACTCAGACTTTGACGCATGTGGCTCGTCTACTGGATTTTAGCGTTGTGTACACTCAGATTAGACACATGTAGCTCGTATACTGGATTTTAGCGTTGTGTATACTCAGATTAGACACATGTAGCTCGTATACTGGATTTTAGCGATGTGTACACTCAGATTGGACACATGTAGCTCGTATACTGGATTTTAGCGATGTGTTCACTCAGATTAGACACATGTAGCTCGTATACTGGATTTTAGCGTTGTGTACACTCAGATTAGACACATGTAGCTCGTATACTGGATTTTAGCGATGTGTACACTCAGATTAGACACATGTAGCTCGTATACTGGATTTTAGCGTTGTGTATACTCAGATTAGACACATGTAGCTCGTATACTGGATTTTAGCGTTGTGTATACTCAGACTAGACACATGTAGCTCGTATACTGGATTTTAGCGTTGTGTACACTCAGATTAGACACATGTAGCTCGTATACTGGATTTTAGCGATGTGTATACTCAGACTAGACACATGTAGCTCGTATACTGTATTTTAGCGTTGTGTACACTCAGATTAGACACATGTAGCTCGTATACTGGATTTTAGCGTTGTGTACACTCAGATTAGACACATGTAGCTCGTATACTGGATTTTAGCGTTGTGTATACTCAGATTAGACACATGTAGCTCGTATACTGGATTTTAGCGTTGTATACACTCAGATTAGACACATGTAGCTCGTATACTGGATTTTAGCGTTGTGTACACTCAGATTACACACATGTAGGAGTGTTTGACGAAGCTTCACAGTAGAGAAAGTCTTCAAGACCAGAGACGTAGGAGGGTTTGACGAAGCTACACAGTAGAGAAAGTCTACAAGACCTGAGACGTAGGAGTGTTTGACGAAGCTTCACAGTAGAGAAAGTCTACAAGACCTGAGACGTAGGAGTGTTTGACGAAGCTTCACAGTAGAGAAAGTCTACAAGACCTGAGACGTAGGAGGGTTTGACGAAGCTTCACAGTAGAGAAAGTCTTCAAGACCTGAGACCTGAGATCGTCCTAGGCAAATCCTAGAAAGTCCTACACTAGATCCTAGATAGTCCTAGACTGTATCCTAGATAGTCCTAGACTAGATCCGAGATAGTCCTAGACTAGATCCGAGATAGTCCTAGACTATATCCGAGATAGTCCTAGACGATATCCGAGATAGTCCTAGACTATATCCATGATAGTCCTAGACTATATCCGAGATAGTCCTAGGCCAATCCTAGATAGTCCTAGACTATCTGCTAGATAGTCCTAGACTATCTCCTAGATAGTCCTAGACTATCTCCTAGATAGTCCTAGACTATCTCCTAGTTAATCCTAGACTATCTGCTAGATAGTCCTAGACTATCTCCTTGATAGTCCTAGACTATCTCCTAGATAGCCCTAGACTATCTCCTAGATAGTCCTAGACTATCTCCTAGATAGTCCTAGTCTAGATCCCAGATAGCCCCAGACTATCTCCTAGATAGTCCTAGACTATCTCCTAGATAGTCCTTGTCTAGATCCTAGATAGCCCTAGACAAATCCTAGATAGTCCTAGACAAATCCTAGTTAGTCCTAGACTAGATCCTAGATAGTCCTAGACGAGCTCCTAGATAGTCCTAGATGAGCTGCTAGATAAACCTAGATGAGCTCATAGATAAACCTAGATGAGCTCCTAGATAAACCTAGATGAGCTTCTAGATAGTCCTAGATGGGCTCCTAGATAGTGCTAGATGAGCTCCTAGATAGTCCTAGATGAGCTCCTAGATAAACCTAGATGAGCTCCTTGATAAACCTAGATGAGCTCCTAGATGGACCTAGATGAGCTCCTAGATAAACCTAGATGAGCTCCTAGATAGGCCTAGATCAGCTCCTAGATAGTCCTGATGAGCTCCTAGATAAACCTAGATGAGATCCTAGACAAACCTAGATGAGTACCTAGATGAGCTACTAGATAGTCCCAGATAAGCTCCTAGATAGTCCTAGACGAGCTCCTAGATGATCCTAGACGAGATCCTAGATAAACCTAGATGAGCTCCTAGATGAACCTAGATGATCTCCTAGATAGTCCTAGATGAGCTAGTAGATAGTCCTAGATGAGCTCAACCAGCAACTCCTTAACAAACAAAATGTACTATATAACCGCTCCGAGAAGCTGTAATTAACTTTAAAATATATTATAAACGAACCAGCAACTCCTTAACAAACAAAACTTACTATAGAACCGCTCCGAGAAGTTGTAATTAACATTAAAATACATTAGAAACGAACCAGCAACTCCTCAACAAACAAAACCTACTATATAACCGCTCCCAGAAATTCTAATTAACCTTAAAATACATCAACAACGCTACACATTACTCTTACGATGCTTAATATACTTTATAAACGAACCAACAACCTCTTCAGAAACAAAACTTGCGATATAAGCGCTGCTAGAAAGTGTAATTAACCTTCAAAACACTTCTACAATCCTCTATAATCCTCTGGGGACGTTTAAAACACTTTAAATACGATCCACAAACCTCTAATCAAGTAGCAAATTGTATAAAACCGCTTCGATAAATTCCAAGTAACCTTAAAATGCTTCAACAAGATTTTACAATCCTCCGAGAAAGCTTAAGTTACTCATAAAACCAAGCAAAAACCTCTATACAAACAAATAATGCCATAAAAACGCTTCCAAGAGCTCTAGGTAAACACATATTCCTTCAAATCAGCTGCAATATACTCTGAACAAGCGTAAAATACTTAAACAACGATTCAAACATCTCTAAAGAAGCATTAAGTTATATAAAACCGTTCCGCAAATCTGTAAATTAACATAAAATAGTTTAAATCCCGTCCCAAAACACCTATATAACCTTAGAATACTTTAGAAGAAGCTTAAAATATCTTCAAACCCTTGTAAGTTGCTGTAAAGAAAGAATACGTAGCTTAAAAGCAGCATATAAAACCGACCTGGAAACTTAAATAGCTTAAAAGGCCGTCAAGACACCTCGAAAAACGTTCGAATACATTAAAACAGCTCCGAAATGCACTATATGAGCATTTAATTCTTAGATATCGCTTCGAAAACCTTTAAAAGAACATAAAAACAATCCTACAACATGTAAAGAAGCTGAAAAATCAATAAAGACATCGAATATAAACAAAGGCTGCGTAGCTACGAAGAGGCACAGAGACTGTCACAGATGCTCATTTCTTCCGTGACCATATGATGGCTGGCTGCGAGAAGAAGGCTGTCTCTGACGTCACGAAACATGGCGCTGGTTTGTTTACAATGTGTCTCGTGCTATTTACGTGTTATTTAAGCGATATTTAAGTGTTTCCTCGCTCTGCAAGTATTAAATCTTGCCATCGGAAGCGGTAACTGTCGTCCCCTCGCTAGTATGAGTGTCGGTCAGTGCGTGGAGTGCGGAAATCGTTGTGTATAAGTGACTTTAACCTCTCGCGCCTGGCAGACATTGGGCGGGAATGCTTCTGGAGCACGAGGCGACAGAAATTCATTAATATTTACGCAGGTAGGCCCTCCCCAGCGGTGCTAACAATGTCGCTTGCCCGCTATGTCTTCCTATACGTCTTGCAGTGACATCGTGGTTTCTACCTACTCAAATATGAGAGAAATCACGATGTTTTCTGGGGACCCTTATAGGGGACATTTCGGAGGAGGTGGGGGCAGAGCCCCCACCCTCCCTGCCCGAAATGGCGTTTTTTCCATGTGGAAACTATCTCCAAGCGCATGCGCACTGGCCTCTTTTCTTGCCAACGCTACTTTTAGGGAATTAAAAGTCCTTCTCGCTTGAGTTTTACCTAAGTCGCCCATCCTCGTCAGCCTAGGCTGCGTGTACCGGATCCGAATCCCTATCGATCCACGGATCTAACGGCTCCATCGTTCATTATCTTACGTACTTCTGACATGCGGCAAACAAGACGTGCTATGCAACTGCTCCGAGAAGTTGTAATTATCATTAAAATATATTATAAACGAACCAGCAACTCCAATTCCTACTCCAGCAACTACTACTATATATAACATTACTACTACTATATATAACATTACTGTGTTTGACAAAGCTACACAGTAGAGAAAGTCTCTAAGGGCTTAGACGTAGTAGTGTTTGACAAAGCTACACAGTAGAGAAAGTCTCTAAGGGCTTAGACGTAGTAGTGTTTGACAAAGCTACACAGTAGAGAAAGTCTCTAAGGGCTTAGACGTAGGAGTGTTTGACGAAGCTTCACAGTAGAGAAAGTCTTCAAGACCTGAGACGTAGGAGGGTTTGACGAAGCTTCACAGTAGAGAAAGTCTTCAAGACCTGAGACGTAGGAGTGTTTGACGAAGCTTCACAGTAGAGAAAGTCTACAAGACCTGAGACGTAGGAGGGTTTGACAAAGCTTCACAGTAGAGAAAGTCTTCAAGACCTGAGACGTAGGAGTGTTTGGCGAAGCTTCACAGTAGAGAAAGTCTTCAAGACCTGAGACGTAGGAGGGTTTGACGAAGCTACACAGTAGAGAAAGTCTTCAAGACCTGAGACGTAGGAGGGTTTGACAAAGCTTCACAGTAGAGAAAGTCTTCAAGACCTGAGACGTAGGAGTGTTTGACAAAGCTTCACAGTAGAGAAAGTCTTCAAGACCAGAGACGTAGCAGTGTTTGACGAAGCTTCACAGTAGAGAAAGTCTACAAGACCTGAGACGTAGGAGTGTTTGGCGAAGCTTCACAGTAGAGAAAGTCTTCAAGACCTGAGACGTAGGAGGGTTTGACGAAGCTTCACAGTAGAGATTTTAGCGTTGTGTATACTCAGATTAGACACATGTAGCTCGTATACTGGATTTTAGCGATGTGTATACTCAGATTAGACACATGTTGCTCGTATACTGGATTTTAGCGTTGTGTATACTCAGATTAGACACATGTTGCTCGTATACTGGATTTTAGCGTTGTGTATACTCAGATTAGACACATGTAGCTCGTATACTGGATTTTAGCGTTGTGTACACTCAGATTAGACACATGTTGCTCGTATACTGGATTTTAGCGTTGTGTACACTCAGATTAGACACATGTAGCTCGTATACTGGATTTTAGCGATGTGTACACTCAGATTAGACACATGTAGCTCGTATACTGGATTTTAGTGATGTGTATACTCAGATTAGACACATGTAGCTCGTATACTGGATTTTAGCGTTGTGTACACTCAGATTAGACACATGTAGCTCGTATACTGGATTTTAGCGATGTGTACACTCAGATTAGACACATGTAGCTCGTATACTGGATTTTAGCGTTGTGTACACTCAGATTAGACGTATGTAGCTCGTATACTGGATTTTAGCGATGTGTATACTCAGATTAGACACATGTAGCTCGTATACTGGATTTTAGCGTTGTGTATACTCAGATTAGACACATGTAGCTCGTATACTGGATTTTAGCGATGTGTATACTCAGATTAGACACATGTAGCTCGTATACTGGATTTTAGCGTTGTGTATACTCAGATTAGACACATGTTGCTCGTATACTGGATTTTAGCGTTGTGTATACTCAGATTTGACACATGTAGCTCGTCTACTGGATTTTAGCGTTGTGTACACTCAGATTAGACACATGTAGCTCGTATACTGGATTTTAGCGTTGTGTACACTCAGATTAGACACATGTAGCTCGTATACTGGATTTTAGCGTTGTGTATACTCAGATTAGACACATGTAGCTCGTATACTGGATTTTAGCGTTGTGTACACTCAGATTAGACGCATGTAGCTCGTATACTGGATTTTAGCGTTGTGTATACTCAGATTAGACACATGTAGCTCGTATACTGGATTTTAGCGTTGTGTACACTCAGATTAGACACATGTAGCTCGTATACTGGATTTTAGCGTTGTGTATACTCAGATTAGACACATGTAGCTCGTATACTGGATTTTAGCGTTGTGTACACTCAGATTAGACGCATGTAGCTCGTATACTGGATTTTAGCGTTGTGTATACTCAGATTAGACACATGTAGCTCGTATACTGGATTTTAGCGATGTGTATACTCAGATTAGACACATGTAGCTCGTATACTGGATTTTAGCGTTGTGTACACTCAGATTAGACACATGTAGCTCGTATACTGGATTTTAGCGTTGTGTATACTCAGATTAGACACATGTAGCTCGTATACTGGATTTTAGCGATGTGTATACTCAGATTAGACGCATGTTGCTCGTATACTGGATTTTAGCGTTGTATACACTCAGATTAGACACATGTAGCTCGTATACTGGATTTTAGCGTTGTGTATACTCAGATTAGACACATGTAGCTCGTATACTGGATTTTAGCGTTGTATACACTCAGATTAGACACATGTAGCTCGTATACTGGATTTTAGCGTTGTGTATACTCAGATTAGACACATGTAGCTCGTATACTGGATTTTAGCGTTGTGTATACTCAGATTAGACACATGTAGCTCGTATACTGGATTTTAGCGTTGTGTATACTCAGATTAGACGCATGTAGCTCGTATACTGGATTTTAGCGTTGTGTATACTCAGATTAGACACATGTAGCTCGTATACTGGATTTTAGCGTTGTGTACACTCAGATTAGACACATGTAGCTCGTATACTGGATTTTAGCGATGTGTATACTCAGATTAGACACATGTAGCTCGTATACTGGATTTTAGCGTTGTGTATACTCAGATTAGACGCATGTAGCTCGTATACTTGATTTTAGCGATGTGTACACTCAGATTAGACACATGTAGCTCGTATACTGGATTTTAGCGTTGTGTACACTCAGATTAGACACATGTAGCTCGTATACTGGATTTTAGCGATGTGTACACTCAGATTAGACACATGTAGCTCGTATACTGGATTTTAGCGTTGTGTATACTCAGATTAGACACATGTAGCTCGTATACTGGATTTTAGCGTTGTGTACACTCAGATTAGACACATGTAGCTCGTATACTGGATTTTAGCGTTGTGTATACTCAGATTAGACACATGTAGCTCGTATACTGGATTTTAGCGTTGTGTATACTCAGATTAGACACATGTAGCTCGTATACTGGATTTTAGCGTTGTGTACACTCAGATTAGACGCATGTAGCTCGTATACTGGATTTTAGCGTTGTGTACACTCAGATTAGACACATGTAGCTCGTATACTGGATTTTAGCGTTGTGTATACTCAGATTAGACACATGTAGCTCGTATACTGGATTTTAGCGTTGTGTATACTCAGATTAGACACATGTAGCTCGTATACTGGATTTTAGCGTTGTGTATACTCAGATTAGACACATGTAGCTCGTATACTGGATTTTAGCGTTGTGTACACTCAGATTAGACACATGTAGCTCGTATACTGGATTTTAGCGTTGTGTATACTCAGATTAGACACATGTAGCTCGTATACTGGATTTTAGCGTTGTGTATACTCAGATTAGACACATGTAGCTCGTATACTGGATTTTAGCGTTGTGTATACTCAGATTAGACGCATGTAGCTCGTATACTGGATTTTAGCGTTGTGTATACTCAGATTAGACACATGTAGCTCGTATACTGGATTTTAGCGTTGTGTACACTCAGATTAGACACATGTAGCTCGTATACTGGATTTTAGCGATGTGTATACTCAGATTAGACACATGTAGCTCGTATACTGGATTTTAGCGTTGTGTATACTCAGATTAGACGCATGTAGCTCGTATACTTGATTTTAGCGATGTGTATACTCAGATTAGACGCATGTAGCTCGTATACTGGATTTTAGCGTTGTGTACACTCAGATTAGACACATGTAGCTCGTATACTGGATTTTAGCGATGTGTACACTCAGATTAGACACATGTAGCTCGTATACTGGATTTTAGCGTTGTGTATACTCAGATTAGACACATGTAGCTCGTATACTGGATTTTAGCGTTGTGTACACTCAGATTAGACACATGTAGCTCGTATACTGGATTTTAGCGTTGTGTATACTCAGATTAGACACATGTAGCTCGTATACTGGATTTTAGCGTTGTGTATACTCAGATTAGACACATGTAGCTCGTATACTGGATTTTAGCGTTGTGTATACTCAGATTAGACACATGTAGCTCGTATACTGGATTTTAGCGATGTGTACACTCAGATTAGACGCATGTAGCTCGTATACTGGATTTTAGCGTTGTGTATACTCAGATTAGACACATGTAGCTCGTATACTGGATTTTAGCGTTGTGTACACTCAGATTAGACACATGTAGCTCGTATACTGGATTTTAGCGATGTGTACACTCAGATTAGACACATGTAGCTCGTATACTGGATTTTAGCGTTGTGTATACTCAGATTAGACACATGTAGCTCGTATACTGGATTTTAGCGTTGTGTATACTCAGATTAGACGCATGTTGCTCGTATACTGGATTTTAGCGTTGTATACACTCAGATTAGACACATGTAGCTCGTATACTGGATTTTAGCGTTGTGTATACTCAGATTAGACACATGTAGCTCGTATACTGGATTTTAGCGATGTGTATACTCAGATTAGACGCATGTAGCTCGTATACTGGATTTTAGCGATGTGTACACTCAGATTAGACGCATGTAGCTCGTATACTGGATTTTAGCGATGTGTATACTCAGATTAGACACATGTAGCTCGTATACTGGATTTTAGCGATGTGTATACTCAGATTAGACACATGTTGCTCGTATACTGGATTTTAGCGTTGTGTATACTCAGATTAGACATATGTTGCTCGTATACTGGATTTTAGCGTTGTGTATACTCAGATTAGACATATGTAGCTCGTATACTGGATTTTAGCGTTGTATACACTCAGATTAGACACATGTAGCTCGTATACTGGATTTTAGCGTTGTATACACTCAGATTAGACACATGTAGCTCGTATACTGGATTTTAGCGTTGTGTACACTCAGATTACACACATGTAGGAGTGTTTGACGAAGCTTCACAGTAGAGAAAGTCTTCAAGACCAGAGACGTAGGAGGGTTTGACGAAGCTACACAGTAGAGAAAGTCTACAAGACCTGAGACGTAGGAGTGTTTGACGAAGCTTCACAGTAGAGAAAGTCTACAAGACCTGAGACGTAGGAGTGTTTGACGAAGCTTCACAGTAGAGAAAGTCTACAAGACCTGAGACGTAGGAGGGTTTGACGAAGCTTCACAGTAGAGAAAGTCTTCAAGACCTGAGACCTGAGATCGTCCTAGGCAAATCCTAGAAAGTCCTACACTAGATCCTAGATAGTCCTAGACTGTATCCTAGATAGTCCTAGACTAGATCCGAGATAGTCCTAGACTAGATCCGAGATAGTCCTAGACTATATCCGAGATAGTCCTAGACGATATCCGAGATAGTCCTAGACTATATCCATGATAGTCCTAGACTATATCCGAGATAGTCCTAGGCCAATCCTAGATAGTCCTAGACTATCTGCTAGATAGTCCTAGACTATCTCCTAGATAGTCCTAGACTATCTCCTAGATAGTCCTAGACTATCTCCTAGTTAATCCTAGACTATCTGCTAGATAGTCCTAGACTATCTCCTTGATAGTCCTAGACTATCTCCTAGATAGCCCTAGACTATCTCCTAGATAGTCCTAGACTATCTCCTAGATAGTCCTAGTCTAGATCCCAGATAGCCCCAGACTATCTCCTAGATAGTCCTAGACTATCTCCTAGATAGTCCTTGTCTAGATCCTAGATAGCCCTAGACAAATCCTAGATAGTCCTAGACAAATCCTAGTTAGTCCTAGACTAGATCCTAGATAGTCCTAGACGAGCTCCTAGATAGTCCTAGATGAGCTGCTAGATAAACCTAGATGAGCTCATAGATAAACCTAGATGAGCTCCTAGATAAACCTAGATGAGCTTCTAGATAGTCCTAGATGGGCTCCTAGATAGTGCTAGATGAGCTCCTAGATAGTCCTAGATGAGCTCCTAGATAAACCTAGATGAGCTCCTTGATAAACCTAGATGAGCTCCTAGATGGACCTAGATGAGCTCCTAGATAAACCTAGATGAGCTCCTAGATAGGCCTAGATCAGCTCCTAGATAGTCCTGATGAGCTCCTAGATAAACCTAGATGAGATCCTAGACAAACCTAGATGAGTACCTAGATGAGCTACTAGATAGTCCCAGATAAGCTCCTAGATAGTCCTAGACGAGCTCCTAGATGATCCTAGACGAGATCCTAGATAAACCTAGATGAGCTCCTAGATGAACCTAGATGATCTCCTAGATAGTCCTAGATGAGCTAGTAGATAGTCCTAGATGAGCTCAACCAGCAACTCCTTAACAAACAAAATGTACTATATAACCGCTCCGAGAAGCTGTAATTAACTTTAAAATATATTATAAACGAACCAGCAACTCCTTAACAAACAAAACTTACTATAGAACCGCTCCGAGAAGTTGTAATTAACATTAAAATACATTAGAAACGAACCAGCAACTCCTCAACAAACAAAACCTACTATATAACCGCTCCCAGAAATTCTAATTAACCTTAAAATACATCAACAACGCTACACATTACTCTTACGATGCTTAATATACTTTATAAACGAACCAACAACCTCTTCAGAAACAAAACTTGCGATATAAGCGCTGCTAGAAAGTGTAATTAACCTTCAAAACACTTCTACAATCCTCTATAATCCTCTGGGGACGTTTAAAACACTTTAAATACGATCCACAAACCTCTAATCAAGTAGCAAATTGTATAAAACCGCTTCGATAAATTCCAAGTAACCTTAAAATGCTTCAACAAGATTTTACAATCCTCCGAGAAAGCTTAAGTTACTCATAAAACCAAGCAAAAACCTCTATACAAACAAATAATGCCATAAAAACGCTTCCAAGAGCTCTAGGTAAACACATATTCCTTCAAATCAGCTGCAATATACTCTGAACAAGCGTAAAATACTTAAACAACGATTCAAACATCTCTAAAGAAGCATTAAGTTATATAAAACCGTTCCGCAAATCTGTAAATTAACATAAAATAGTTTAAATCCCGTCCCAAAACACCTATATAACCTTAGAATACTTTAGAAGAAGCTTAAAATATCTTCAAACCCTTGTAAGTTGCTGTAAAGAAAGAATACGTAGCTTAAAAGCAGCATATAAAACCGACCTGGAAACTTAAATAGCTTAAAAGGCCGTCAAGACACCTCGAAAAACGTTCGAATACATTAAAACAGCTCCGAAATGCACTATATGAGCATTTAATTCTTAGATATCGCTTCGAAAACCTTTAAAAGAACATAAAAACAATCCTACAACATGTAAAGAAGCTGAAAAATCAATAAAGACATCGAATATAAACAAAGGCTGCGTAGCTACGAAGAGGCACAGAGACTGTCACAGATGCTCATTTCTTCCGTGACCATATGATGGCTGGCTGCGAGAAGAAGGCTGTCTCTGACGTCACGAAACATGGCGCTGGTTTGTTTACAATGTGTCTCGTGCTATTTACGTGTTATTTAAGCGATATTTAAGTGTTTCCTCGCTCTGCAAGTATTAAATCTTGCCATCGGAAGCGGTAACTGTCGTCCCCTCGCTAGTATGAGTGTCGGTCAGTGCGTGGAGTGCGGAAATCGTTGTGTATAAGTGACTTTAACCTCTCGCGCCTGGCAGACATTGGGCGGGAATGCTTCTGGAGCACGAGGCGACAGAAATTCATTAATATTTACGCAGGTAGGCCCTCCCCAGCGGTGCTAACAATGTCGCTTGCCCGCTATGTCTTCCTATACGTCTTGCAGTGACATCGTGGTTTCTACCTACTCAAATATGAGAGAAATCACGATGTTTTCTGGGGACCCTTATAGGGGACATTTCGGAGGAGGTGGGGGCAGAGCCCCCACCCTCCCTGCCCGAAATGGCGTTTTTTCCATGTGGAAACTATCTCCAAGCGCATGCGCACTGGCCTCTTTTCTTGCCAACGCTACTTTTAGGGAATTAAAAGTCCTTCTCGCTTGAGTTTTACCTAAGTCGCCCATCCTCGTCAGCCTAGGCTGCGTGTACCGGATCCGAATCCCTATCGATCCACGGATCTAACGGCTCCATCGTTCATTATCTTACGTACTTCTGACATGCGGCAAACAAGACGTGCTATGCAACTGCTCCGAGAAGTTGTAATTATCATTAAAATATATTATAAACGAACCAGCAACTCCAATTCCTACTCCAGCAACTACTACTATATATAACATTACTACTACTATATATAACATTACTGTGTTTGACAAAGCTACACAGTAGAGAAAGTCTCTAAGGGCTTAGACGTAGTAGTGTTTGACAAAGCTACACAGTAGAGAAAGTCTCTAAGGGCTTAGACGTAGTAGTGTTTGACAAAGCTACACAGTAGAGAAAGTCTCTAAGGGCTTAGACGTAGGAGTGTTTGACGAAGCTTCACAGTAGAGAAAGTCTTCAAGACCTGAGACGTAGGAGGGTTTGACGAAGCTTCACAGTAGAGAAAGTCTTCAAGACCTGAGACGTAGGAGTGTTTGACGAAGCTTCACAGTAGAGAAAGTCTACAAGACCTGAGACGTAGGAGGGTTTGACAAAGCTTCACAGTAGAGAAAGTCTTCAAGACCTGAGACGTAGGAGTGTTTGGCGAAGCTTCACAGTAGAGAAAGTCTTCAAGACCTGAGACGTAGGAGGGTTTGACGAAGCTACACAGTAGAGAAAGTCTTCAAGACCTGAGACGTAGGAGGGTTTGACAAAGCTTCACAGTAGAGAAAGTCTTCAAGACCTGAGACGTAGGAGTGTTTGACAAAGCTTCACAGTAGAGAAAGTCTTCAAGACCAGAGACGTAGCAGTGTTTGACGAAGCTTCACAGTAGAGAAAGTCTACAAGACCTGAGACGTAGGAGTGTTTGGCGAAGCTTCACAGTAGAGAAAGTCTTCAAGACCTGAGACGTAGGAGGGTTTGACGAAGCTTCACAGTAGAGATTTTAGCGTTGTGTATACTCAGATTAGACACATGTAGCTCGTATACTGGATTTTAGCGATGTGTATACTCAGATTAGACACATGTTGCTCGTATACTGGATTTTAGCGTTGTGTATACTCAGATTAGACACATGTTGCTCGTATACTGGATTTTAGCGTTGTGTATACTCAGATTAGACACATGTAGCTCGTATACTGGATTTTAGCGTTGTGTACACTCAGATTAGACACATGTTGCTCGTATACTGGATTTTAGCGTTGTGTACACTCAGATTAGACACATGTAGCTCGTATACTGGATTTTAGCGATGTGTACACTCAGATTAGACACATGTAGCTCGTATACTGGATTTTAGTGATGTGTATACTCAGATTAGACACATGTTGCTCGTATACTGGATTTTAGCGATGTGTACACTCAGATTAGACACATGTAGCTCGTATACTGGATTTTAGCGTTGTGTACACTCAGATTAGACACATGTAGCTCGTATACTGGATTTTAGCGATGTGTACACTCAGATTAGACACATGTAGCTCGTATACTGGATTTTAGCGTTGTGTACACTCAGATTAGACGTATGTAGCTCGTATACTGGATTTTAGCGATGTGTATACTCAGATTAGACACATGTAGCTCGTATACTGGATTTTAGCGTTGTGTATACTCAGATTAGACACATGTAGCTCGTATACTGGATTTTAGCGATGTGTATACTCAGATTAGACACATGTAGCTCGTATACTGGATTTTAGCGTTGTGTATACTCAGATTAGACACATGTTGCTCGTATACTGGATTTTAGCGTTGTGTATACTCAGATTTGACACATGTAGCTCGTCTACTGGATTTTAGCGTTGTGTACACTCAGATTAGACACATGTAGCTCGTATACTGGATTTTAGCGTTGTGTACACTCAGATTAGACACATGTAGCTCGTATACTGGATTTTAGCGTTGTGTATACTCAGATTAGACACATGTAGCTCGTATACTGGATTTTAGCGTTGTGTACACTCAGATTAGACGCATGTAGCTCGTATACTGGATTTTAGCGTTGTGTATACTCAGATTAGACACATGTAGCTCGTATACTGGATTTTAGCGTTGTGTACACTCAGATTAGACACATGTAGCTCGTATACTGGATTTTAGCGTTGTGTATACTCAGATTAGACACATGTAGCTCGTATACTGGATTTTAGCGTTGTGTACACTCAGATTAGACGCATGTAGCTCGTATACTGGATTTTAGCGTTGTGTATACTCAGATTAGACACATGTAGCTCGTATACTGGATTTTAGCGATGTGTATACTCAGATTAGACACATGTAGCTCGTATACTGGATTTTAGCGTTGTGTACACTCAGATTAGACACATGTAGCTCGTATACTGGATTTTAGCGTTGTGTATACTCAGATTAGACACATGTAGCTCGTATACTGGATTTTAGCGATGTGTATACTCAGATTAGACGCATGTTGCTCGTATACTGGATTTTAGCGTTGTATACACTCAGATTAGACACATGTAGCTCGTATACTGGATTTTAGCGTTGTGTATACTCAGATTAGACACATGTAGCTCGTATACTGGATTTTAGCGTTGTATACACTCAGATTAGACACATGTAGCTCGTATACTGGATTTTAGCGTTGTGTATACTCAGATTAGACACATGTAGCTCGTATACTGGATTTTAGCGTTGTGTATACTCAGATTAGACACATGTAGCTCGTATACTGGATTTTAGCGTTGTGTATACTCAGATTAGACGCATGTAGCTCGTATACTGGATTTTAGCGTTGTGTATACTCAGATTAGACACATGTAGCTCGTATACTGGATTTTAGCGATGTGTACACTCAGATTAGACACATGTAGCTCGTATACTGGATTTTAGCGATGTGTACACTCAGATTAGACGCATGTAGCTCGTATACTGGATTTTAGCGTTGTGTATACTCAGATTAGACACATGTAGCTCGTATACTGGATTTTAGCGTTGTATACACTCAGATTAGACACATGTAGCTCGTATACTGGATTTTAGCGTTGTGTATACTCAGATTAGACACATGTAGCTCGTATACTGGATTTTAGCGATGTGTATACTCAGATTAGACACATGTAGCTCGTATACTGGATTTTAGCGTTGTGTATACTCAGATTAGACACATGTAGCTCGTATACTGGATTTTAGCGTTGTGTACACTCAGATTAGACACATGTAGCTCGTATACTGGATTTTAGCGATGTGTACACTCAGATTAGACACATGTAGCTCGTATACTGGATTTTAGCGTTGTGTATACTCAGATTAGACACATGTAGCTCGTATACTGGATTTTAGCGATGTGTACACTCAGATTAGACGCATGTAGCTCGTATACTGGATTTTAGCGTTGTGTATACTCAGATTAGACACATGTAGCTCGTATACTGGATTTTAGCGTTGTGTACACTCAGATTAGACACATGTAGCTCGTATACTGGATTTTAGCGATGTGTACACTCAGATTAGACACATGTAGCTCGTATACTGGATTTTAGCGTTGTGTATACTCAGATTAGACACATGTAGCTCGTATACTGGATTTTAGCGTTGTGTATACTCAGATTAGACGCATGTTGCTCGTATACTGGATTTTAGCGTTGTATACACTCAGATTAGACACATGTAGCTCGTATACTGGATTTTAGCGTTGTGTATACTCAGATTAGACACATGTAGCTCGTATACTGGATTTTAGCGATGTGTATACTCAGATTAGACGCATGTAGCTCGTATACTGGATTTTAGCGATGTGTACACTCAGATTAGACGCATGTAGCTCGTATACTGGATTTTAGCGATGTGTATACTCAGATTAGACGCATGTAGCTCGTATACTGGATTTTAGCGATGTGTACACTCAGATTAGACACATGTAGCTCGTATACTGGATTTTAGCGTTGTGTATACTCAGATTAGACACATGTAGCTCGTATACTGGATTTTAGCGATGTGTATACTCAGATTAGACACATGTTGCTCGTATACTGGATTTTAGCGTTGTGTATACTCAGATTAGACATATGTTGCTCGTATACTGGATTTTAGCGTTGTGTATACTCAGATTAGACATATGTAGCTCGTATACTGGATTTTAGCGTTGTATACACTCAGATTAGACACATGTAGCTCGTATACTGGATTTTAGCGTTGTATACACTCAGATTAGACACATGTAGCTCGTATACTGGATTTTAGCGTTGTGTACACTCAGATTACACACATGTAGGAGTGTTTGACGAAGCTTCACAGTAGAGAAAGTCTTCAAGACCAGAGACGTAGGAGGGTTTGACGAAGCTACACAGTAGAGAAAGTCTACAAGACCTGAGACGTAGGAGTGTTTGACGAAGCTTCACAGTAGAGAAAGTCTACAAGACCTGAGACGTAGGAGTGTTTGACGAAGCTTCACAGTAGAGAAAGTCTACAAGACCTGAGACGTAGGAGGGTTTGACGAAGCTTCACAGTAGAGAAAGTCTTCAAGACCTGAGACCTGAGATCGTCCTAGGCAAATCCTAGAAAGTCCTACACTAGATCCTAGATAGTCCTAGACTGTATCCTAGATAGTCCTAGACTAGATCCGAGATAGTCCTAGACTAGATCCGAGATAGTCCTAGACTATATCCGAGATAGTCCTAGACGATATCCGAGATAGTCCTAGACTATATCCATGATAGTCCTAGACTATATCCGAGATAGTCCTAGGCCAATCCTAGATAGTCCTAGACTATCTGCTAGATAGTCCTAGACTATCTCCTAGATAGTCCTAGACTATCTCCTAGATAGTCCTAGACTATCTCCTAGTTAATCCTAGACTATCTGCTAGATAGTCCTAGACTATCTCCTTGATAGTCCTAGACTATCTCCTAGATAGCCCTAGACTATCTCCTAGATAGTCCTAGACTATCTCCTAGATAGTCCTAGTCTAGATCCCAGATAGCCCCAGACTATCTCCTAGATAGTCCTAGACTATCTCCTAGATAGTCCTTGTCTAGATCCTAGATAGCCCTAGACAAATCCTAGATAGTCCTAGACAAATCCTAGTTAGTCCTAGACTAGATCCTAGATAGTCCTAGACGAGCTCCTAGATAGTCCTAGATGAGCTGCTAGATAAACCTAGATGAGCTCATAGATAAACCTAGATGAGCTCCTAGATAAACCTAGATGAGCTTCTAGATAGTCCTAGATGGGCTCCTAGATAGTGCTAGATGAGCTCCTAGATAGTCCTAGATGAGCTCCTAGATAAACCTAGATGAGCTCCTTGATAAACCTAGATGAGCTCCTAGATGGACCTAGATGAGCTCCTAGATAAACCTAGATGAGCTCCTAGATAGGCCTAGATCAGCTCCTAGATAGTCCTGATGAGCTCCTAGATAAACCTAGATGAGATCCTAGACAAACCTAGATGAGTACCTAGATGAGCTACTAGATAGTCCCAGATAAGCTCCTAGATAGTCCTAGACGAGCTCCTAGATGATCCTAGACGAGATCCTAGATAAACCTAGATGAGCTCCTAGATGAACCTAGATGATCTCCTAGATAGTCCTAGATGAGCTAGTAGATAGTCCTAGATGAGCTCAACCAGCAACTCCTTAACAAACAAAATGTACTATATAACCGCTCCGAGAAGCTGTAATTAACTTTAAAATATATTATAAACGAACCAGCAACTCCTTAACAAACAAAACTTACTATAGAACCGCTCCGAGAAGTTGTAATTAACATTAAAATACATTAGAAACGAACCAGCAACTCCTCAACAAACAAAACCTACTATATAACCGCTCCCAGAAATTCTAATTAACCTTAAAATACATCAACAACGCTACACATTACTCTTACGATGCTTAATATACTTTATAAACGAACCAACAACCTCTTCAGAAACAAAACTTGCGATATAAGCGCTGCTAGAAAGTGTAATTAACCTTCAAAACACTTCTACAATCCTCTATAATCCTCTGGGGACGTTTAAAACACTTTAAATACGATCCACAAACCTCTAATCAAGTAGCAAATTGTATAAAACCGCTTCGATAAATTCCAAGTAACCTTAAAATGCTTCAACAAGATTTTACAATCCTCCGAGAAAGCTTAAGTTACTCATAAAACCAAGCAAAAACCTCTATACAAACAAATAATGCCATAAAAACGCTTCCAAGAGCTCTAGGTAAACACATATTCCTTCAAATCAGCTGCAATATACTCTGAACAAGCGTAAAATACTTAAACAACGATTCAAACATCTCTAAAGAAGCATTAAGTTATATAAAACCGTTCCGCAAATCTGTAAATTAACATAAAATAGTTTAAATCCCGTCCCAAAACACCTATATAACCTTAGAATACTTTAGAAGAAGCTTAAAATATCTTCAAACCCTTGTAAGTTGCTGTAAAGAAAGAATACGTAGCTTAAAAGCAGCATATAAAACCGACCTGGAAACTTAAATAGCTTAAAAGGCCGTCAAGACACCTCGAAAAACGTTCGAATACATTAAAACAGCTCCGAAATGCACTATATGAGCATTTAATTCTTAGATATCGCTTCGAAAACCTTTAAAAGAACATAAAAACAATCCTACAACATGTAAAGAAGCTGAAAAATCAATAAAGACATCGAATATAAACAAAGGCTGCGTAGCTACGAAGAGGCACAGAGACTGTCACAGATGCTCATTTCTTCCGTGACCATATGATGGCTGGCTGCGAGAAGAAGGCTGTCTCTGACGTCACGAAACATGGCGCTGGTTTGTTTACAATGTGTCTCGTGCTATTTACGTGTTATTTAAGCGATATTTAAGTGTTTCCTCGCTCTGCAAGTATTAAATCTTGCCATCGGAAGCGGTAACTGTCGTCCCCTCGCTAGTATGAGTGTCGGTCAGTGCGTGGAGTGCGGAAATCGTTGTGTATAAGTGACTTTAACCTCTCGCGCCTGGCAGACATTGGGCGGGAATGCTTCTGGAGCACGAGGCGACAGAAATTCATTAATATTTACGCAGGTAGGCCCTCCCCAGCGGTGCTAACAATGTCGCTTGCCCGCTATGTCTTCCTATACGTCTTGCAGTGACATCGTGGTTTCTACCTACTCAAATATGAGAGAAATCACGATGTTTTCTGGGGACCCTTATAGGGGACATTTCGGAGGAGGTGGGGGCAGAGCCCCCACCCTCCCTGCCCGAAATGGCGTTTTTTCCATGTGGAAACTATCTCCAAGCGCATGCGCACTGGCCTCTTTTCTTGCCAACGCTACTTTTAGGGAATTAAAAGTCCTTCTCGCTTGAGTTTTACCTAAGTCGCCCATCCTCGTCAGCCTAGGCTGCGTGTACCGGATCCGAATCCCTATCGATCCACGGATCTAACGGCTCCATCGTTCATTATCTTACGTACTTCTGACATGCGGCAAACAAGACGTGCTATGCAACTGCTCCGAGAAGTTGTAATTATCATTAAAATATATTATAAACGAACCAGCAACTCCAATTCCTACTCCAGCAACTACTACTATATATAACATTACTACTACTATATATAACATTACTGTGTTTGACAAAGCTACACAGTAGAGAAAGTCTCTAAGGGCTTAGACGTAGTAGTGTTTGACAAAGCTACACAGTAGAGAAAGTCTCTAAGGGCTTAGACGTAGTAGTGTTTGACAAAGCTACACAGTAGAGAAAGTCTCTAAGGGCTTAGACGTAGGAGTGTTTGACGAAGCTTCACAGTAGAGAAAGTCTTCAAGACCTGAGACGTAGGAGGGTTTGACGAAGCTTCACAGTAGAGAAAGTCTTCAAGACCTGAGACGTAGGAGTGTTTGACGAAGCTACACAGTAGAGAAAGTCTACAAGACCTGAGACGTAGGAGGGTTTGACAAAGCTTCACAGTAGAGAAAGTCTTCAAGACCTGAGACGTAGGAGTGTTTGGCGAAGCTTCACAGTAGAGAAAGTCTTCAAGACCTGAGACGTAGGAGTGTTTGGCGAAGCTTCACAGTAGAGAAAGTCTCTAAGGGCTTAGACGTAGGAGGGTTTGACGAAGCTTCACAGTAGAGAAAGTCTACAAGACCTGAGACGTAGGAGGGTTTGACAAAGCTTCACAGTAGAGAAAGTCTTCAAGACCTGAGACGTAGGAGTGTTTGGCGAAGCTTCACAGTAGAGAAAGTCTTCAAGACCTGAGACGTAGGAGGGTTTGACGAAGCTACACAGTAGAGAAAGTCTTCAAGACCTGAGACGTAGGAGGGTTTGACAAAGCTTCACAGTAGAGAAAGTCTTCAAGACCTGAGACGTAGGAGTGTTTGACAAAGCTTCACAGTAGAGAAAGTCTTCAAGACCAGAGACGTAGCAGTGTTTGACGAAGCTTCACAGTAGAGAAAGTCTACAAGACCTGAGACGTAGGAGTGTTTGGCGAAGCTTCACAGTAGAGAAAGTCTTCAAGACCTGAGACGTAGGAGGGTTTGACGAAGCTTCACAGTAGAGATTTTAGCGTTGTGTATACTCAGATTATACACATGTAGCTCGTATACTGGATTTTAGCGTTGTGTACACTCAGATTAGACACATGTAGCTCGTATACTGGATTTTAGCGTTGTGTATACTCAGATTAGACACATGTAGCTCGTATACTGGATTTTAGCGATGTGTATACTCAGATTAGACACATGTTGCTCGTATACTGGATTTTAGCGTTGTGTATACTCAGATTAGACACATGTAGCTCGTATACTGGATTTTAGCGTTGTGTATACTCAGATTAGACACATGTAGCTCGTATACTGGATTTTAGCGTTGTGTACACTCAGATTAGACACATGTTGCTCGTATACTGGATTTTAGCGTTGTGTACACTCAGATTAGACACATGTAGCTCGTATACTGGATTTTAGCGTTGTGTATACTCAGATTAGACACATGTTGCTCGTATACTGGATTTTAGCGTTGTGTATACTCAGATTAGACACATGTTGCTCGTATACTGGATTTTAGCGTTGTGTATACTCAGATTAGACACATGTAGCTCGTATACTGGATTTTAGCGTTGTGTATACTCAGATTAGACACATGTAGCTCGTATACTGGATTTTAGCGTTGTGTATACTCAGATTAGACACATGTAGCTCGTATACTGGATTTTAGCGTTGTGTACACTCAGATTAGACACATGTAGCTCGTATACTGGATTTTAGCGTTGTGTATACTCAGATTAGACACATGTAGCTCGTATACTGGATTTTAGCGATGTGTACACTCAGATTAGACACATGTAGCTCGTATACTGGATTTTAGCGTTGTGTACACTCAGATTAGACACATGTAGCTCGTATACTGGATTTTAGCGTTGTGTACACTCAGATTAGACACATGTAGCTCGTCTACTGGATTTTAGCGTTGTGTATACTCAGATTAGACGCATGTAGCTCGTATACTGGATTTTAGTGATGTGTATACTCAGATTAGACACATGTAGCTCGTATACTGGATTTTAGCGTTGTGTACACTCAGATTAGACACATGTAGCTCGTATACTGGATTTTAGCGATGTGTACACTCAGATTAGACACATGTAGCTCGTATACTGGATTTTAGCGTTGTGTACACTCAGATTAGACGTATGTAGCTCGTATACTGGATTTTAGCGATGTGTATACTCAGATTAGACACATGTAGCTCGTATACTGGATTTTAGCGTTGTGTATACTCAGATTAGACACATGTAGCTCGTATACTGGATTTTAGCGATGTGTATACTCAGATTAGACACATGTAGCTCGTATACTGGATTTTAGCGATGTGTACACTCAGATTAGACACATGTAGCTCGTATACTGGATTTTAGCGTTGTGTACACTCAGATTAGACACATGTAGCTCGTATACTGGATTTTAGCGATGTGTACACTCAGATTAGACACATGTAGCTCGTATACTGGATTTTAGCGATGTGTACACTCAGATTAGACACATGTAGCTCGTATACTGGATTTTAGCGTTGTGTATACTCAGATTAGACACATGTAGCTCGTATACTGGATTTTAGCGTTGTGTACACTCAGATTAGACGCATGTAGCTCGTATACTGGATTTTAGCGATGTGTATACTCAGATTAGACACACGTAGCTCGTCTACTGGATTTTAGCGTTGTGTATACTCAGATTAGACACATGTAGCTCGTATACTGGATTTTAGCGTTGTGTATACTCAGATTAGACACATGTAGCTCGTATACTGGATTTTAGCGTTGTGTATACTCAGATTAGACACATGTAGCTCGTATACTGGATTTTAGCGATGTGTATACTCAGATTAGACGCATGTAGCTCGTATACTGGATTTTAGCGATGTGTATACTCAGATTAGACACATGTAGCTCGTATACTGGATTTTAGCGTTGTGTACACTCAGATTAGACACATGTAGCTCGTATACTGGATTTTAGCGTTGTGTATACTCAGATTAGACACATGTAGCTCGTATACTGGATTTTAGCGATGTGTATACTCAGATTAGACACATGTAGCTCGTATACTGGATTTTAGCGTTGTGTATACTCAGATTAGACACATGTAGCTCGTATACTGGATTTTAGCGTTGTGTACACTCAGATTAGACACATGTAGCTCGTATACTGGATTTTAGCGTTGTGTATACTCAGATTAGACACATGTAGCTCGTATACTGGATTTTAGCGATGTGTACACTCAGATTAGACACATGTAGCTCGTATACTGGATTTTAGCGTTGTGTACACTCAGATTAGACACATGTAGCTCGTATACTGGATTTTAGCGTTGTGTACACTCAGATTAGACACATGTAGCTCGTCTACTGGATTTTAGCGTTGTGTATACTCAGATTAGACGCATGTAGCTCGTATACTGGATTTTAGTGATGTGTATACTCAGATTAGACACATGTAGCTCGTATACTGGATTTTAGCGTTGTGTACACTCAGATTAGACACATGTAGCTCGTATACTGGATTTTAGCGATGTGTACACTCAGATTAGACACATGTAGCTCGTATACTGGATTTTAGCGTTGTGTACACTCAGATTAGACGTATGTAGCTCGTATACTGGATTTTAGCGATGTGTATACTCAGATTAGACACATGTAGCTCGTATACTGGATTTTAGCGTTGTGTATACTCAGATTAGACACATGTAGCTCGTATACTGGATTTTAGCGATGTGTATACTCAGATTAGACACATGTAGCTCGTATACTGGATTTTAGCGTTGTGTACACTCAGATTAGACGCATGTAGCTCGTATACTGGATTTTAGCGATGTGTATACTCAGATTAGACACATGTAGCTCGTCTACTGGATTTTAGCGTTGTGTATACTCAGATTAGACACATGTAGCTCGTATACTGGATTTTAGCGTTGTGTATACTCAGATTAGACACATGTAGCTCGTATACTGGATTTTAGCGTTGTGTATACTCAGATTAGACACATGTAGCTCGTATACTGGATTTTAGCGTTGTGTACACTCAGATTAGACACATGTAGCTCGTATACTGGATTTTAGCGATGTGTATACTCAGATTAGACACATGTAGCTCGTATACTGGATTTTAGCGTTGTGTACACTCAGATTAGACACATGTAGCTCGTATACTGGATTTTAGCGATGTGTATACTCAGATTAGACACATGTAGCTCGTATACTGGATTTTAGCGTTGTGTATACTCAGATTAGACACATGTAGCTCGTATACTGGATTTTAGCGTTGTGTATACTCAGATTAGACACATGTAGCTCGTATACTGGATTTTAGCGTTGTGTATACTCAGATTAGACACATGTAGCTCGTATACTGGATTTTAGCGATGTGTATACTCAGATTAGACACATGTAGCTCGTATACTGGATTTTAGCGTTGTGTACACTCAGATTAGACGCATGTAGCTCGTATACTGGATTTTAGCGATGTGTACACTCAGATTAGACACATGTAGCTCGTCTACTGGATTTTAGCGTTGTGTATACTCAGATTAGACACATGTAGCTCGTATACTGGATTTTAGCGATGTGTATACTCAGATTAGACACATGTTGCTCGTATACTGGATTTTAGCGTTGTGTATACTCAGATTTGACACATGTAGCTCGTCTACTGGATTTTAGCGTTGTGTACACTCAGATTAGACACATGTAGCTCGTATACTGGATTTTAGCGTTGTGTACACTCAGATTAGACACATGTAGCTCGTATACTGGATTTTAGCGTTGTGTATACTCAGATTAGACACATGTAGCTCGTATACTGGATTTTAGCGATGTGTATACTCAGATTAGACACATGTAGCTCGTATACTGGATTTTAGCGTTGTGTACACTCAGATTAGACACATGTAGCTCGTATACTGGATTTTAGCGTTGTGTACACTCAGATTAGACACATGTAGCTCGTATACTGGATTTTAGCGATGTGTATACTCAGATTAGACACATGTAGCTCGTATACTGGATTTTAGCGTTGTGTATACTCAGATTAGACACATGTAGCTCGTATACTGGATTTTAGCGTTGTGTATACTCAGATTAGACACATGTAGCTCGTATACTGGATTTTAGCGTTGTGTATACTCAGATTAGACACATGTAGCTCGTATACTGGATTTTAGCGATGTGTATACTCAGATTAGACACATGTAGCTCGTATACTGGATTTTAGCGTTGTGTACACTCAGATTAGACGCATGTAGCTCGTATACTGGATTTTAGCGATGTGTACACTCAGATTAGACACATGTAGCTCGTCTACTGGATTTTAGCGTTGTGTATACTCAGATTAGACACATGTAGCTCGTATACTGGATTTTAGCGATGTGTATACTCAGATTAGACACATGTTGCTCGTATACTGGATTTTAGCGTTGTGTATACTCAGATTTGACACATGTAGCTCGTCTACTGGATTTTAGCGTTGTGTACACTCAGATTAGACACATGTAGCTCGTATACTGGATTTTAGCGTTGTGTACACTCAGATTAGACACATGTAGCTCGTATACTGGATTTTAGCGTTGTGTATACTCAGATTAGACACATGTAGCTCGTATACTGGATTTTAGCGTTGTGTACACTCAGATTAGACGCATGTAGCTCGTATACTGGATTTTAGCGTTGTGTATACTCAGATTAGACACATGTAGCTCGTATACTGGATTTTAGCGTTGTGTACACTCAGATTAGACACATGTAGCTCGTATACTGGATTTTAGCGTTGTGTATACTCAGATTAGACACATGTAGCTCGTATACTGGATTTTAGCGTTGTGTACACTCAGATTAGACGCATGTAGCTCGTATACTGGATTTTAGCGTTGTGTATACTCAGATTAGACACATGTAGCTCGTATACTGGATTTTAGCGTTGTGTACACTCAGATTAGACGCATGTAGCTCGTATACTGGATTTTAGCGTTGTGTATACTCAGATTAGACACATGTAGCTCGTATACTGGATTTTAGCGTTGTGTACACTCAGATTAGACGCATGTAGCTCGTATACTGGATTTTAGCGTTGTGTACACTCAGATTAGACACATGTAGCTCGTATACTGGATTTTAGCGTTGTGTACACTCAGATTAGACACATGTAGCTCGTATACTGGATTTTAGCGTTGTGTATACTCAGATTAGACACATGTAGCTCGTATACAGGATTTTAGCGTTGTGTACACTCAGATTAGACACATGTAGCTCGTATACTGGATTTTAGCGTTGTGTACACTCAGATTAGACACATGTAGCTCGTATACTGGATTTTAGCGATGTGTATACTCAGATTAGACACATGTTGCTCGTATACAGGATTTTAGCGTTGTGTACACTCAGATTAGACACATGTAGCTCGTATACTGGATTTTAGCGTTGTGTACACTCAGATTAGACACATGTAGCTCGTATACTGGATTTTAGCGATGTGTATACTCAGATTAGACGCATGTTGCTCGTATACTGGATTTTAGCGTTGTATACACTCAGATTAGACACATGTAGCTCGTATACTGGATTTTAGCGATGTGTATACTCAGATTAGACACATGTAGCTCGTATACTGGATTTTAGCGATGTATACACTCAGATTAGACACATGTAGCTCGTATACTGGATTTTAGCGATGTGTACACTCAGATTAGACACATGTAGCTCGTATACTGGATTTTAGCGTTGTATACACTCAGATTAGACACATGTAGCTCGTATACTGGATTTTAGCGTTGTATACACTCAGATTAGACACATGTAGCTCGTATACTGGATTTTAGCGATGTGTACACTCAGATTAGACACATGTAGCTCGTATACTGGATTTTAGCGTTGTATACACTCAGATTAGACACATGTAGCTCGTATACTGGATTTTAGCGTTGTGTATACTCAGATTAGACACATGTAGCTCGTATACTGGATTTTAGCGTTGTGTATACTCAGATTAGACGCATGTTGCTCGTATACTGGATTTTAGCGTTGTATACACTCAGATTAGACACATGTAGCTCGTATACTGGATTTTAGCGTTGTGTATACTCAGATTAGACACATGTAGCTCGTATACTGGATTTTAGCGTTGTGTATACACTCAGATTAGACACATGTAGCTCGTATACTGGATTTTAGCGTTGTGTATACTCAGATTAGACACATGTAGCTCGTATACTGGATTTTAGCGATGTGTACACTCAGATTAGACACATGTAGCTCGTATACTGGATTTTAGCGTTGTATACACTCAGATTAGACACATGTAGCTCGTATACTGGATTTTAGCGATGTGTACACTCAGATTAGACACATGTAGCTCGTATACTGGATTTTAGCGTTGTATACACTCAGATTAGACACATGTAGCTCGTATACTGGATTTTAGCGTTGTGTATACTCAGATTAGACACATGTAGCTCGTATACTGGATTTTAGCGTTGTGTATACTCAGATTAGACGCATGTTGCTCGTATACTGGATTTTAGCGTTGTATACACTCAGATTAGACACATGTAGCTCGTATACTGGATTTTAGCGTTGTGTATACTCAGATTAGACGCATGTAGCTCGTATACTGGATTTTAGCGTTGTGTATACTCAGATTAGACACATGTAGCTCGTATACTGGATTTTAGCGTTGTGTATACTCAGATTAGACACATGTAGCTCGTATACTGGATTTTAGCGATGTGTACACTCAGATTAGACGCATGTAGCTCGTATACTGGATTTTAGCGTTGTGTATACTCAGATTAGACACATGTAGCTCGTATACTGGATTTTAGCGATGTGTACACTCAGATTAGACGCATGTAGCTCGTATACTGGATTTTAGCGATGTGTATACTCAGATTAGACACATGTTGCTCGTATACTGGATTTTAGCGTTGTGTATACTCAGATTAGACATATGTAGCTCGTATACTGGATTTTAGCGTTGTATACACTCAGATTAGACACATGTAGCTCGTATACTGGATTTTAGCGTTGTGTACACTCAGATTACACATATGTAGCTCGTATACTGGATTTTAGCGTTGTGTACACTCAGATTAGACACATGTAGCTCGTATACTGGATTTTAGCGTTGTGTATACTCAGATTAGACACATGTAGCTCGTATACTGGATTTTAGCGTTGTATACACTCAGATTAGACACATGTAGCTCGTATACTGGATTTTAGCGTTGTGTACACTCAGATTAGACGCATGTAGCTCGTATACTGGATTTTAGCGTTGTGTATACTCAGATTAGACACATGTAGCTCGTATACTGGATTTTAGCGTTGTGTATACTCAGATTAGACACATGTAGCTCGTATACTGGATTTTAGCGTTGTGTACACTCAGATTAGACACATGTAGCTCGTATACTGGATTTTAGCGATGTGTACACTCAGATTAGACACATGTAGCTCGTATACTGGATTTTAGCGATGTGTATACTCAGATTAGACGCATGTAGCTCGTATACTGGATTTTAGCGATGTGTACACTCAGATTAGACGCATGTAGCTCGTATACTGGATTTTAGCGATGTGTATACTCAGATTAGACACATGTAGCTCGTATACTGGATTTTAGCGTTGTATACACTCAGATTAGACACATGTAGCTCGTATACTGGATTTTAGCGTTGTGTACACTCAGATTACACACATGTAGGAGTGTTTGACGAAGCTTCACAGTAGAGAAAGTCTTCAAGACCAGAGACGTAGGAGGGTTTGACGAAGCTACACAGTAGAGAAAGTCTACAAGACCTGAGACGTAGGAGTGTTTGACGAAGCTTCACAGTAGAGAAAGTCTACAAGACCTGAGACGTAGGAGTGTTTGACGAAGCTTCACAGTAGAGAAAGTCTACAAGACCTGAGACGTAGGAGGGTTTGACGAAGCTTCACAGTAGAGAAAGTCTTCAAGACCTGAGACCTGAGATCGTCCTAGGCAAATCCTAGAAAGTCCTACACTAGATCCTAGATAGTCCTAGACTGTATCCTAGATAGTCCTAGACTAGATCCGAGATAGTCCTAGACTAGATCCGAGATAGTCCTAGACTATATCCGAGATAGTCCTAGACGATATCCGAGATAGTCCTAGACTATATCCATGATAGTCCTAGACTATATCCGAGATAGTCCTAGGCCAATCCTAGATAGTCCTAGACTATCTGCTAGATAGTCCTAGACTATCTCCTAGATAGTCCTAGACTATCTCCTAGATAGTCCTAGACTATCTCCTAGTTAATCCTAGACTATCTGCTAGATAGTCCTAGACTATCTCCTTGATAGTCCTAGACTATCTCCTAGATAGCCCTAGACTATCTCCTAGATAGTCCTAGACTATCTCCTAGATAGTCCTAGTCTAGATCCCAGATAGCCCCAGACTATCTCCTAGATAGTCCTAGACTATCTCCTAGATAGTCCTTGTCTAGATCCTAGATAGCCCTAGACAAATCCTAGATAGTCCTAGACAAATCCTAGTTAGTCCTAGACTAGATCCTAGATAGTCCTAGACGAGCTCCTAGATAGTCCTAGATGAGCTGCTAGATAAACCTAGATGAGCTCATAGATAAACCTAGATGAGCTCCTAGATAAACCTAGATGAGCTTCTAGATAGTCCTAGATGGGCTCCTAGATAGTGCTAGATGAGCTCCTAGATAGTCCTAGATGAGCTCCTAGATAAACCTAGATGAGCTCCTTGATAAACCTAGATGAGCTCCTAGATGGACCTAGATGAGCTCCTAGATAAACCTAGATGAGCTCCTAGATAGGCCTAGATCAGCTCCTAGATAGTCCTGATGAGCTCCTAGATAAACCTAGATGAGATCCTAGACAAACCTAGATGAGTACCTAGATGAGCTACTAGATAGTCCCAGATAAGCTCCTAGATAGTCCTAGACGAGCTCCTAGATGATCCTAGACGAGATCCTAGATAAACCTAGATGAGCTCCTAGATGAACCTAGATGATCTCCTAGATAGTCCTAGATGAGCTAGTAGATAGTCCTAGATGAGCTCAACCAGCAACTCCTTAACAAACAAAATGTACTATATAACCGCTCCGAGAAGCTGTAATTAACTTTAAAATATATTATAAACGAACCAGCAACTCCTTAACAAACAAAACTTACTATAGAACCGCTCCGAGAAGTTGTAATTAACATTAAAATACATTAGAAACGAACCAGCAACTCCTCAACAAACAAAACCTACTATATAACCGCTCCCAGAAATTCTAATTAACCTTAAAATACATCAACAACGCTACACATTACTCTTACGATGCTTAATATACTTTATAAACGAACCAACAACCTCTTCAGAAACAAAACTTGCGATATAAGCGCTGCTAGAAAGTGTAATTAACCTTCAAAACACTTCTACAATCCTCTATAATCCTCTGGGGACGTTTAAAACACTTTAAATACGATCCACAAACCTCTAATCAAGTAGCAAATTGTATAAAACCGCTTCGATAAATTCCAAGTAACCTTAAAATGCTTCAACAAGATTTTACAATCCTCCGAGAAAGCTTAAGTTACTCATAAAACCAAGCAAAAACCTCTATACAAACAAATAATGCCATAAAAACGCTTCCAAGAGCTCTAGGTAAACACATATTCCTTCAAATCAGCTGCAATATACTCTGAACAAGCGTAAAATACTTAAACAACGATTCAAACATCTCTAAAGAAGCATTAAGTTATATAAAACCGTTCCGCAAATCTGTAAATTAACATAAAATAGTTTAAATCCCGTCCCAAAACACCTATATAACCTTAGAATACTTTAGAAGAAGCTTAAAATATCTTCAAACCCTTGTAAGTTGCTGTAAAGAAAGAATACGTAGCTTAAAAGCAGCATATAAAACCGACCTGGAAACTTAAATAGCTTAAAAGGCCGTCAAGACACCTCGAAAAACGTTCGAATACATTAAAACAGCTCCGAAATGCACTATATGAGCATTTAATTCTTAGATATCGCTTCGAAAACCTTTAAAAGAACATAAAAACAATCCTACAACATGTAAAGAAGCTGAAAAATCAATAAAGACATCGAATATAAACAAAGGCTGCGTAGCTACGAAGAGGCACAGAGACTGTCACAGATGCTCATTTCTTCCGTGACCATATGATGGCTGGCTGCGAGAAGAAGGCTGTCTCTGACGTCACGAAACATGGCGCTGGTTTGTTTACAATGTGTCTCGTGCTATTTACGTGTTATTTAAGCGATATTTAAGTGTTTCCTCGCTCTGCAAGTATTAAATCTTGCCATCGGAAGCGGTAACTGTCGTCCCCTCGCTAGTATGAGTGTCGGTCAGTGCGTGGAGTGCGGAAATCGTTGTGTATAAGTGACTTTAACCTCTCGCGCCTGGCAGACATTGGGCGGGAATGCTTCTGGAGCACGAGGCGACAGAAATTCATTAATATTTACGCAGGTAGGCCCTCCCCAGCGGTGCTAACAATGTCGCTTGCCCGCTATGTCTTCCTATACGTCTTGCAGTGACATCGTGGTTTCTACCTACTCAAATATGAGAGAAATCACGATGTTTTCTGGGGACCCTTATAGGGGACATTTCGGAGGAGGTGGGGGCAGAGCCCCCACCCTCCCTGCCCGAAATGGCGTTTTTTCCATGTGGAAACTATCTCCAAGCGCATGCGCACTGGCCTCTTTTCTTGCCAACGCTACTTTTAGGGAATTAAAAGTCCTTCTCGCTTGAGTTTTACCTAAGTCGCCCATCCTCGTCAGCCTAGGCTGCGTGTACCGGATCCGAATCCCTATCGATCCACGGATCTAACGGCTCCATCGTTCATTATCTTACGTACTTCTGACATGCGGCAAACAAGACGTGCTATGCAACTGCTCCGAGAAGTTGTAATTATCATTAAAATATATTATAAACGAACCAGCAACTCCAATTCCTACTCCAGCAACTACTACTATATATAACATTACTACTACTATATATAACATTACTGTGTTTGACAAAGCTACACAGTAGAGAAAGTCTCTAAGGGCTTAGACGTAGTAGTGTTTGACAAAGCTACACAGTAGAGAAAGTCTCTAAGGGCTTAGACGTAGTAGTGTTTGACAAAGCTACACAGTAGAGAAAGTCTCTAAGGGCTTAGACGTAGGAGTGTTTGACGAAGCTTCACAGTAGAGAAAGTCTTCAAGACCTGAGACGTAGGAGGGTTTGACGAAGCTTCACAGTAGAGAAAGTCTTCAAGACCTGAGACGTAGGAGTGTTTGACGAAGCTACACAGTAGAGAAAGTCTACAAGACCTGAGACGTAGGAGGGTTTGACAAAGCTTCACAGTAGAGAAAGTCTTCAAGACCTGAGACGTAGGAGTGTTTGGCGAAGCTTCACAGTAGAGAAAGTCTTCAAGACCTGAGACGTAGGAGTGTTTGGCGAAGCTTCACAGTAGAGAAAGTCTCTAAGGGCTTAGACGTAGGAGGGTTTGACGAAGCTTCACAGTAGAGAAAGTCTACAAGACCTGAGACGTAGGAGGGTTTGACAAAGCTTCACAGTAGAGAAAGTCTACAAGACCTGAGACGTAGGAGTGTTTGGCGAAGCTTCACAGTAGAGAAAGTCTCTAAGGGCTTAGACGTAGGAGTGTTTGACGAAGCTTCACAGTAGAGAAAGTCTACAAGACCTGAGACGTAGGAGTGTTTGGCGAAGCTTCACAGTAGAGAAAGTCTCTAAGGGCTTAGACGTAGGAGTGTTTGACGAAGCTTCACAGTAGAGAAAGTCTACAAGACCTGAGACGTAGGAGGGTTTGACAAAGCTTCACAGTAGAGAAAGTCTTCAAGACCTGAGACGTAGGAGTGTTTGGCGAAGCTTCACAGTAGAGAAAGTCTTCAAGACCTGAGACGTAGGAGGGTTTGACGAAGCTACACAGTAGAGAAAGTCTTCAAGACCTGAGACGTAGGAGGGTTTGACAAAGCTTCACAGTAGAGAAAGTCTTCAAGACCTGAGACGTAGGAGTGTTTGACAAAGCTTCACAGTAGAGAAAGTCTTCAAGACCAGAGACGTAGCAGTGTTTGACGAAGCTTCACAGTAGAGAAAGTCTACAAGACCTGAGACGTAGGAGTGTTTGGCGAAGCTTCACAGTAGAGAAAGTCTTCAAGACCTGAGACGTAGGAGGGTTTGACGAAGCTTCACAGTAGAGATTTTAGCGTTGTGTATACTCAGATTAGACACATGTAGCTCGTATACTGGATTTTAGCGATGTGTATACTCAGATTAGACACATGTTGCTCGTATACTGGATTTTAGCGTTGTGTATACTCAGATTAGACACATGTAGCTCGTATACTGGATTTTAGCGTTGTGTATACTCAGATTAGACACATGTAGCTCGTATACTGGATTTTAGCGTTGTGTACACTCAGATTAGACACATGTTGCTCGTATACTGGATTTTAGCGTTGTGTACACTCAGATTAGACACATGTAGCTCGTATACTGGATTTTAGCGATGTGTACACTCAGATTAGACGCATGTAGCTCGTATACTGGATTTTAGCGTTGTGTATACTCAGATTAGACACATGTAGCTCGTATACTGGATTTTAGCGTTGTGTACACTCAGATTAGACACATGTAGCTCGTATACTGGATTTTAGCGATGTGTACACTCAGATTAGACGCATGTAGCTCGTATACTGGATTTTAGCGTTGTGTATACTCAGATTAGACACATGTAGCTCGTATACTGGATTTTAGCGTTGTGTACACTCAGATTAGACACATGTAGCTCGTATACTGGATTTTAGTGATGTGTATACTCAGATTAGACACATGTAGCTCGTATACTGGATTTTAGCGTTGTGTACACTCAGATTAGACACATGTAGCTCGTATACTGGATTTTAGCGATGTGTACACTCAGATTAGACACATGTAGCTCGTATACTGGATTTTAGCGTTGTGTACACTCAGATTAGACGTATGTAGCTCGTATACTGGATTTTAGCGATGTGTATACTCAGATTAGACACATGTAGCTCGTATACTGGATTTTAGCGTTGTGTATACTCAGATTAGACACATGTAGCTCGTATACTGGATTTTAGCGATGTGTATACTCAGATTAGACACATGTAGCTCGTATACTGGATTTTAGCGTTGTGTATACTCAGATTAGACACATGTTGCTCGTATACTGGATTTTAGCGTTGTGTATACTCAGATTAGACACATGTAGCTCGTATACTGGATTTTAGCGATGTGTATACTCAGATTAGACACATGTAGCTCGTATACTGGATTTTAGCGTTGTGTATACTCAGATTAGACACATGTAGCTCGTATACTGGATTTTAGCGTTGTGTACACTCAGATTAGACGTATGTAGCTCGTATACTGGATTTTAGCGATGTGTATACTCAGATTAGACACATGTAGCTCGTATACTGGATTTTAGCGTTGTGTATACTCAGATTAGACACATGTAGCTCGTATACTGGATTTTAGCGATGTGTATACTCAGATTAGACACATGTAGCTCGTATACTGGATTTTAGCGTTGTGTATACTCAGATTAGACACATGTTGCTCGTATACTGGATTTTAGCGATGTGTATACTCAGATTAGACACATGTAGCTCGTATACTGGATTTTAGCGTTGTGTACACTCAGATTAGACACATGTAGCTCGTATACTGGATTTTAGCGTTGTGTACACTCAGATTAGACACATGTAGCTCGTATACTGGATTTTAGCGTTGTGTATACTCAGATTAGACACATGTAGCTCGTATACTGGATTTTAGCGTTGTGTACACTCAGATTAGACGCATGTAGCTCGTATACTGGATTTTAGCGTTGTGTATACTCAGATTAGACACATGTAGCTCGTATACTGGATTTTAGCGTTGTGTACACTCAGATTAGACACATGTAGCTCGTATACTGGATTTTAGCGTTGTGTATACTCAGATTAGACACATGTAGCTCGTATACTGGATTTTAGCGTTGTGTACACTCAGATTAGACGCATGTAGCTCGTATACTGGATTTTAGCGTTGTGTATACTCAGATTAGACACATGTAGCTCGTATACTGGATTTTAGCGTTGTGTACACTCAGATTAGACGCATGTAGCTCGTATACTGGATTTTAGCGTTGTGTATACTCAGATTAGACACATGTAGCTCGTATACTGGATTTTAGCGTTGTGTACACTCAGATTAGACGCATGTAGCTCGTATACTGGATTTTAGCGTTGTGTACACTCAGATTAGACACATGTAGCTCGTATACTGGATTTTAGCGATGTGTACACTCAGATTAGACACATGTAGCTCGTATACTGGATTTTAGCGTTGTGTACACTCAGATTAGACACATGTAGCTCGTATACTGGATTTTAGCGTTGTGTACACTCAGATTAGACACATGTAGCTCGTATACTGGATTTTAGCGTTGTGTATACTCAGATTAGACACATGTAGCTCGTATACTGGATTTTAGCGATGTGTACACTCAGATTAGACACATGTAGCTCGTATACTGGATTTTAGCGATGTGTACACTCAGATTAGACGCATGTAGCTCGTATACTGGATTTTAGCGTTGTGTACACTCAGATTAGACACATGTAGCTCGTATACTGGATTTTAGCGTTGTGTACACTCAGATTAGACACATGTAGCTCGTATACTGGATTTTAGCGTTGTGTACACTCAGATTAGACACATGTAGCTCGTATACTGGATTTTAGCGTTGTGTATACTCAGATTAGACACATGTAGCTCGTATACTGGATTTTAGCGATGTGTACACTCAGATTAGACACATGTAGCTCGTATACTGGATTTTAGCGATGTGTACACTCAGATTAGACGCATGTAGCTCGTATACTGGATTTTAGCGTTGTGTATACTCAGATTAGACACATGTAGCTCGTATACTGGATTTTAGCGATGTGTATACTCAGATTAGACACATGTAGCTCGTATACTGGATTTTAGCGTTGTGTACACTCAGATTAGACACATGTAGCTCGTATACTGGATTTTAGCGTTGTGTATACTCAGATTAGACGCATGTTGCTCGTATACTGGATTTTAGCGTTGTATACACTCAGATTAGACACATGTAGCTCGTATACTGGATTTTAGCGTTGTGTATACTCAGATTAGACACATGTAGCTCGTATACTGGATTTTAGCGTTGTATACACTCAGATTAGACACATGTAGCTCGTATACTGGATTTTAGCGTTGTGTATACTCAGATTAGACACATGTAGCTCGTATACTGGATTTTAGCGTTGTGTATACTCAGATTAGACGCATGTTGCTCGTATACTGGATTTTAGCGTTGTATACACTCAGATTAGACACATGTAGCTCGTATACTGGATTTTAGCGTTGTGTATACTCAGATTAGACACATGTAGCTCGTATACTGGATTTTAGCGATGTGTATACTCAGATTAGACGCATGTAGCTCGTATACTAGATTTTAGCGATGTGTACACTCAGATTAGACGCATGTAGCTCGTATACTGGATTTTAGCGATGTGTATACTCAGATTAGACACATGTTGCTCGTATACTGGATTTTAGCGTTGTGTATACTCAGATTAGACATATGTAGCTCGTATACTGGATTTTAGCGTTGTATACACTCAGATTAGACACATGTAGCTCGTATACTGGATTTTAGCGTTGTGTACACTCAGATTAGACATATGTAGCTCGTATACTGGATTTTAGCGTTGTGTATACTCAGATTAGACACATGTAGCTCGTATACTGGATTTTAGCGTTGTGTACACTCAGATTAGACACATGTAGCTCGTATACTGGATTTTAGCGTTGTGTATACTCAGATTAGACACATGTAGCTCGTATACTGGATTTTAGCGTTGTATACACTCAGATTAGACACATGTAGCTCGTATACTGGATTTTAGCGTTGTGTACACTCAGATTAGACGCATGTAGCTCGTATACTGGATTTTAGCGTTGTGTATACTCAGATTAGACACATGTAGCTCGTATACTGGATTTTAGCGTTGTGTACACTCAGATTAGACACATGTAGCTCGTATACTGGATTTTAGCGTTGTGTATACTCAGATTAGACACATGTAGCTCGTATACTGGATTTTAGCGTTGTATACACTCAGATTAGACACATGTAGCTCGTATACTGGATTTTAGCGTTGTGTACACTCAGATTAGACGCATGTAGCTCGTATACTGGATTTTAGCGTTGTGTATACTCAGATTAGACACATGTAGCTCGTATACTGGATTTTAGCGTTGTGTATACTCAGATTAGACGCATGTAGCTCGTATACTGGATTTTAGCGTTGTGTATACTCAGATTAGACACATGTAGCTCGTATACTGGATTTTAGCGTTGTATACACTCAGATTAGACACATGTAGCTCGTATACTGGATTTTAGCGTTGTGTACACTCAGATTAGACACATGTAGCTCGTATACTGGATTTTAGCGTTGTGTACACTCAGATTAGACGCATGTAGCTCGTATACTGGATTTTAGCGTTGTGTATACTCAGATTAGACATATGTTGCTCGTATACTGGATTTTAGCGTTGTGTATACTCAGATTAGACGCATGTAGCTCGTATACTGGATTTTAGCGTTGTGTATACTCAGATTAGACACATGTAGCTCGTATACTGGATTTTAGCGTTGTATACACTCAGATTAGACACATGTAGCTCGTATACTGGATTTTAGCGTTGTGTACACTCAGATTACACACATGTAGGAGTGTTTGACGAAGCTTCACAGTAGAGAAAGTCTTCAAGACCAGAGACGTAGGAGGGTTTGACGAAGCTACACAGTAGAGAAAGTCTACAAGACCTGAGACGTAGGAGTGTTTGACGAAGCTTCACAGTAGAGAAAGTCTACAAGACCTGAGACGTAGGAGTGTTTGACGAAGCTTCACAGTAGAGAAAGTCTACAAGACCTGAGACGTAGGAGGGTTTGACGAAGCTTCACAGTAGAGAAAGTCTTCAAGACCTGAGACCTGAGATCGTCCTAGGCAAATCCTAGAAAGTCCTACACTAGATCCTAGATAGTCCTAGACTGTATCCTAGATAGTCCTAGACTAGATCCGAGATAGTCCTAGACTAGATCCGAGATAGTCCTAGACTATATCCGAGATAGTCCTAGACGATATCCGAGATAGTCCTAGACTATATCCATGATAGTCCTAGACTATATCCGAGATAGTCCTAGGCCAATCCTAGATAGTCCTAGACTATCTGCTAGATAGTCCTAGACTATCTCCTAGATAGTCCTAGACTATCTCCTAGATAGTCCTAGACTATCTCCTAGTTAATCCTAGACTATCTGCTAGATAGTCCTAGACTATCTCCTTGATAGTCCTAGACTATCTCCTAGATAGCCCTAGACTATCTCCTAGATAGTCCTAGACTATCTCCTAGATAGTCCTAGTCTAGATCCCAGATAGCCCCAGACTATCTCCTAGATAGTCCTAGACTATCTCCTAGATAGTCCTTGTCTAGATCCTAGATAGCCCTAGACAAATCCTAGATAGTCCTAGACAAATCCTAGTTAGTCCTAGACTAGATCCTAGATAGTCCTAGACGAGCTCCTAGATAGTCCTAGATGAGCTGCTAGATAAACCTAGATGAGCTCATAGATAAACCTAGATGAGCTCCTAGATAAACCTAGATGAGCTTCTAGATAGTCCTAGATGGGCTCCTAGATAGTGCTAGATGAGCTCCTAGATAGTCCTAGATGAGCTCCTAGATAAACCTAGATGAGCTCCTTGATAAACCTAGATGAGCTCCTAGATGGACCTAGATGAGCTCCTAGATAAACCTAGATGAGCTCCTAGATAGGCCTAGATCAGCTCCTAGATAGTCCTGATGAGCTCCTAGATAAACCTAGATGAGATCCTAGACAAACCTAGATGAGTACCTAGATGAGCTACTAGATAGTCCCAGATAAGCTCCTAGATAGTCCTAGACGAGCTCCTAGATGATCCTAGACGAGATCCTAGATAAACCTAGATGAGCTCCTAGATGAACCTAGATGATCTCCTAGATAGTCCTAGATGAGCTAGTAGATAGTCCTAGATGAGCTCAACCAGCAACTCCTTAACAAACAAAATGTACTATATAACCGCTCCGAGAAGCTGTAATTAACTTTAAAATATATTATAAACGAACCAGCAACTCCTTAACAAACAAAACTTACTATAGAACCGCTCCGAGAAGTTGTAATTAACATTAAAATACATTAGAAACGAACCAGCAACTCCTCAACAAACAAAACCTACTATATAACCGCTCCCAGAAATTCTAATTAACCTTAAAATACATCAACAACGCTACACATTACTCTTACGATGCTTAATATACTTTATAAACGAACCAACAACCTCTTCAGAAACAAAACTTGCGATATAAGCGCTGCTAGAAAGTGTAATTAACCTTCAAAACACTTCTACAATCCTCTATAATCCTCTGGGGACGTTTAAAACACTTTAAATACGATCCACAAACCTCTAATCAAGTAGCAAATTGTATAAAACCGCTTCGATAAATTCCAAGTAACCTTAAAATGCTTCAACAAGATTTTACAATCCTCCGAGAAAGCTTAAGTTACTCATAAAACCAAGCAAAAACCTCTATACAAACAAATAATGCCATAAAAACGCTTCCAAGAGCTCTAGGTAAACACATATTCCTTCAAATCAGCTGCAATATACTCTGAACAAGCGTAAAATACTTAAACAACGATTCAAACATCTCTAAAGAAGCATTAAGTTATATAAAACCGTTCCGCAAATCTGTAAATTAACATAAAATAGTTTAAATCCCGTCCCAAAACACCTATATAACCTTAGAATACTTTAGAAGAAGCTTAAAATATCTTCAAACCCTTGTAAGTTGCTGTAAAGAAAGAATACGTAGCTTAAAAGCAGCATATAAAACCGACCTGGAAACTTAAATAGCTTAAAAGGCCGTCAAGACACCTCGAAAAACGTTCGAATACATTAAAACAGCTCCGAAATGCACTATATGAGCATTTAATTCTTAGATATCGCTTCGAAAACCTTTAAAAGAACATAAAAACAATCCTACAACATGTAAAGAAGCTGAAAAATCAATAAAGACATCGAATATAAACAAAGGCTGCGTAGCTACGAAGAGGCACAGAGACTGTCACAGATGCTCATTTCTTCCGTGACCATATGATGGCTGGCTGCGAGAAGAAGGCTGTCTCTGACGTCACGAAACATGGCGCTGGTTTGTTTACAATGTGTCTCGTGCTATTTACGTGTTATTTAAGCGATATTTAAGTGTTTCCTCGCTCTGCAAGTATTAAATCTTGCCATCGGAAGCGGTAACTGTCGTCCCCTCGCTAGTATGAGTGTCGGTCAGTGCGTGGAGTGCGGAAATCGTTGTGTATAAGTGACTTTAACCTCTCGCGCCTGGCAGACATTGGGCGGGAATGCTTCTGGAGCACGAGGCGACAGAAATTCATTAATATTTACGCAGGTAGGCCCTCCCCAGCGGTGCTAACAATGTCGCTTGCCCGCTATGTCTTCCTATACGTCTTGCAGTGACATCGTGGTTTCTACCTACTCAAATATGAGAGAAATCACGATGTTTTCTGGGGACCCTTATAGGGGACATTTCGGAGGAGGTGGGGGCAGAGCCCCCACCCTCCCTGCCCGAAATGGCGTTTTTTCCATGTGGAAACTATCTCCAAGCGCATGCGCACTGGCCTCTTTTCTTGCCAACGCTACTTTTAGGGAATTAAAAGTCCTTCTCGCTTGAGTTTTACCTAAGTCGCCCATCCTCGTCAGCCTAGGCTGCGTGTACCGGATCCGAATCCCTATCGATCCACGGATCTAACGGCTCCATCGTTCATTATCTTACGTACTTCTGACATGCGGCAAACAAGACGTGCTATGCAACTGCTCCGAGAAGTTGTAATTATCATTAAAATATATTATAAACGAACCAGCAACTCCAATTCCTACTCCAGCAACTACTACTATATATAACATTACTACTACTATATATAACATTACTGTGTTTGACAAAGCTACACAGTAGAGAAAGTCTCTAAGGGCTTAGACGTAGTAGTGTTTGACAAAGCTACACAGTAGAGAAAGTCTCTAAGGGCTTAGACGTAGTAGTGTTTGACAAAGCTACACAGTAGAGAAAGTCTCTAAGGGCTTAGACGTAGGAGTGTTTGACGAAGCTTCACAGTAGAGAAAGTCTTCAAGACCTGAGACGTAGGAGGGTTTGACGAAGCTTCACAGTAGAGAAAGTCTTCAAGACCTGAGACGTAGGAGTGTTTGACGAAGCTACACAGTAGAGAAAGTCTACAAGACCTGAGACGTAGGAGGGTTTGACAAAGCTTCACAGTAGAGAAAGTCTTCAAGACCTGAGACGTAGGAGTGTTTGGCGAAGCTTCACAGTAGAGAAAGTCTTCAAGACCTGAGACGTAGGAGTGTTTGGCGAAGCTTCACAGTAGAGAAAGTCTCTAAGGGCTTAGACGTAGGAGGGTTTGACGAAGCTTCACAGTAGAGAAAGTCTACAAGACCTGAGACGTAGGAGGGTTTGACAAAGCTTCACAGTAGAGAAAGTCTTCAAGACCTGAGACGTAGGAGTGTTTGGCGAAGCTTCACAGTAGAGAAAGTCTTCAAGACCTGAGACGTAGGAGGGTTTGACGAAGCTACACAGTAGAGAAAGTCTTCAAGACCTGAGACGTAGGAGGGTTTGACAAAGCTTCACAGTAGAGAAAGTCTTCAAGACCTGAGACGTAGGAGTGTTTGACAAAGCTTCACAGTAGAGAAAGTCTTCAAGACCAGAGACGTAGCAGTGTTTGACGAAGCTTCACAGTAGAGAAAGTCTACAAGACCTGAGACGTAGGAGTGTTTGGCGAAGCTTCACAGTAGAGAAAGTCTTCAAGACCTGAGACGTAGGAGGGTTTGACGAAGCTTCACAGTAGAGATTTTAGCGTTGTGTATACTCAGATTAGACACATGTAGCTCGTATACTGGATTTTAGCGATGTGTATACTCAGATTAGACACATGTTGCTCGTATACTGGATTTTAGCGTTGTGTATACTCAGATTAGACACATGTAGCTCGTATACTGGATTTTAGCGTTGTGTATACTCAGATTAGACACATGTAGCTCGTATACTGGATTTTAGCGTTGTGTACACTCAGATTAGACACATGTTGCTCGTATACTGGATTTTAGCGTTGTGTACACTCAGATTAGACACATGTAGCTCGTATACTGGATTTTAGCGATGTGTACACTCAGATTAGACGCATGTAGCTCGTATACTGGATTTTAGCGTTGTGTATACTCAGATTAGACACATGTAGCTCGTATACTGGATTTTAGCGTTGTGTACACTCAGATTAGACACATGTAGCTCGTATACTGGATTTTAGCGATGTGTACACTCAGATTAGACGCATGTAGCTCGTATACTGGATTTTAGCGTTGTGTATACTCAGATTAGACACATGTAGCTCGTATACTGGATTTTAGCGTTGTGTACACTCAGATTAGACACATGTAGCTCGTATACTGGATTTTAGTGATGTGTATACTCAGATTAGACACATGTAGCTCGTATACTGGATTTTAGCGTTGTGTACACTCAGATTAGACACATGTAGCTCGTATACTGGATTTTAGCGATGTGTACACTCAGATTAGACACATGTAGCTCGTATACTGGATTTTAGCGTTGTGTACACTCAGATTAGACGTATGTAGCTCGTATACTGGATTTTAGCGATGTGTATACTCAGATTAGACACATGTAGCTCGTATACTGGATTTTAGCGTTGTGTATACTCAGATTAGACACATGTAGCTCGTATACTGGATTTTAGCGATGTGTATACTCAGATTAGACACATGTAGCTCGTATACTGGATTTTAGCGTTGTGTATACTCAGATTAGACACATGTTGCTCGTATACTGGATTTTAGCGTTGTGTATACTCAGATTTGACACATGTAGCTCGTCTACTGGATTTTAGCGTTGTGTACACTCAGATTAGACACATGTAGCTCGTATACTGGATTTTAGCGTTGTGTACACTCAGATTAGACACATGTAGCTCGTATACTGGATTTTAGCGTTGTGTATACTCAGATTAGACACATGTAGCTCGTATACTGGATTTTAGCGTTGTGTACACTCAGATTAGACGCATGTAGCTCGTATACTGGATTTTAGCGTTGTGTATACTCAGATTAGACACATGTAGCTCGTATACTGGATTTTAGCGTTGTGTACACTCAGATTAGACACATGTAGCTCGTATACTGGATTTTAGCGTTGTGTATACTCAGATTAGACACATGTAGCTCGTATACTGGATTTTAGCGTTGTGTACACTCAGATTAGACGCATGTAGCTCGTATACTGGATTTTAGCGTTGTGTATACTCAGATTAGACACATGTAGCTCGTATACTGGATTTTAGCGTTGTGTACACTCAGATTAGACGCATGTAGCTCGTATACTGGATTTTAGCGTTGTGTATACTCAGATTAGACACATGTAGCTCGTATACTGGATTTTAGCGTTGTGTACACTCAGATTAGACGCATGTAGCTCGTATACTGGATTTTAGCGTTGTGTACACTCAGATTAGACACATGTAGCTCGTATACTGGATTTTAGCGATGTGTACACTCAGATTAGACACATGTAGCTCGTATACTGGATTTTAGCGTTGTGTACACTCAGATTAGACACATGTAGCTCGTATACTGGATTTTAGCGTTGTGTACACTCAGATTAGACACATGTAGCTCGTATACTGGATTTTAGCGTTGTGTATACTCAGATTAGACACATGTAGCTCGTATACTGGATTTTAGCGATGTGTACACTCAGATTAGACACATGTAGCTCGTATACTGGATTTTAGCGATGTGTACACTCAGATTAGACGCATGTAGCTCGTATACTGGATTTTAGCGTTGTGTACACTCAGATTAGACACATGTAGCTCGTATACTGGATTTTAGCGTTGTGTACACTCAGATTAGACACATGTAGCTCGTATACTGGATTTTAGCGTTGTGTACACTCAGATTAGACACATGTAGCTCGTATACTGGATTTTAGCGTTGTGTATACTCAGATTAGACACATGTAGCTCGTATACTGGATTTTAGCGATGTGTACACTCAGATTAGACACATGTAGCTCGTATACTGGATTTTAGCGATGTGTACACTCAGATTAGACGCATGTAGCTCGTATACTGGATTTTAGCGTTGTGTATACTCAGATTAGACACATGTAGCTCGTATACTGGATTTTAGCGATGTGTATACTCAGATTAGACACATGTAGCTCGTATACTGGATTTTAGCGTTGTGTACACTCAGATTAGACACATGTAGCTCGTATACTGGATTTTAGCGTTGTGTATACTCAGATTAGACGCATGTTGCTCGTATACTGGATTTTAGCGTTGTATACACTCAGATTAGACACATGTAGCTCGTATACTGGATTTTAGCGTTGTGTATACTCAGATTAGACACATGTAGCTCGTATACTGGATTTTAGCGTTGTATACACTCAGATTAGACACATGTAGCTCGTATACTGGATTTTAGCGTTGTGTATACTCAGATTAGACACATGTAGCTCGTATACTGGATTTTAGCGTTGTGTATACTCAGATTAGACGCATGTTGCTCGTATACTGGATTTTAGCGATGTGTATACTCAGATTAGACGCATGTAGCTCGTATACTGGATTTTAGCGATGTGTATACTCAGATTAGACGCATGTAGCTCGTATACTGGATTTTAGCGATGTGTATACTCAGATTAGACACATGTAGCTCGTATACTGGATTTTAGCGTTGTATACACTCAGATTAGACACATGTAGCTCGTATACTGGATTTTAGCGTTGTGTATACTCAGATTAGACACATGTAGCTCGTATACTGGATTTTAGCGATGTGTATACTCAGATTAGACGCATGTAGCTCGTATACTAGATTTTAGCGATGTGTACACTCAGATTAGACGCATGTAGCTCGTATACTGGATTTTAGCGATGTGTATACTCAGATTAGACACATGTTGCTCGTATACTGGATTTTAGCGTTGTGTATACTCAGATTAGACATATGTAGCTCGTATACTGGATTTTAGCGTTGTATACACTCAGATTAGACACATGTAGCTCGTATACTGGATTTTAGCGTTGTGTACACTCAGATTAGACATATGTAGCTCGTATACTGGATTTTAGCGTTGTGTATACTCAGATTAGACACATGTAGCTCGTATACTGGATTTTAGCGTTGTGTACACTCAGATTAGACACATGTAGCTCGTATACTGGATTTTAGCGTTGTGTATACTCAGATTAGACACATGTAGCTCGTATACTGGATTTTAGCGTTGTATACACTCAGATTAGACACATGTAGCTCGTATACTGGATTTTAGCGTTGTGTACACTCAGATTAGACGCATGTAGCTCGTATACTGGATTTTAGCGTTGTGTATACTCAGATTAGACACATGTAGCTCGTATACTGGATTTTAGCGTTGTGTACACTCAGATTAGACACATGTAGCTCGTATACTGGATTTTAGCGTTGTGTATACTCAGATTAGACACATGTAGCTCGTATACTGGATTTTAGCGTTGTATACACTCAGATTAGACACATGTAGCTCGTATACTGGATTTTAGCGTTGTGTACACTCAGATTAGACGCATGTAGCTCGTATACTGGATTTTAGCGTTGTGTATACTCAGATTAGACACATGTAGCTCGTATACTGGATTTTAGCGTTGTGTATACTCAGATTAGACGCATGTAGCTCGTATACTGGATTTTAGCGTTGTGTATACTCAGATTAGACACATGTAGCTCGTATACTGGATTTTAGCGTTGTATACACTCAGATTAGACACATGTAGCTCGTATACTGGATTTTAGCGTTGTGTACACTCAGATTAGACACATGTAGCTCGTATACTGGATTTTAGCGTTGTGTACACTCAGATTAGACGCATGTAGCTCGTATACTGGATTTTAGCGTTGTGTATACTCAGATTAGACATATGTTGCTCGTATACTGGATTTTAGCGTTGTGTATACTCAGATTAGACGCATGTAGCTCGTATACTGGATTTTAGCGTTGTGTATACTCAGATTAGACACATGTAGCTCGTATACTGGATTTTAGCGTTGTATACACTCAGATTAGACACATGTAGCTCGTATACTGGATTTTAGCGTTGTGTACACTCAGATTACACACATGTAGGAGTGTTTGACGAAGCTTCACAGTAGAGAAAGTCTTCAAGACCAGAGACGTAGGAGGGTTTGACGAAGCTACACAGTAGAGAAAGTCTACAAGACCTGAGACGTAGGAGTGTTTGACGAAGCTTCACAGTAGAGAAAGTCTACAAGACCTGAGACGTAGGAGTGTTTGACGAAGCTTCACAGTAGAGAAAGTCTACAAGACCTGAGACGTAGGAGGGTTTGACGAAGCTTCACAGTAGAGAAAGTCTTCAAGACCTGAGACCTGAGATCGTCCTAGGCAAATCCTAGAAAGTCCTACACTAGATCCTAGATAGTCCTAGACTGTATCCTAGATAGTCCTAGACTAGATCCGAGATAGTCCTAGACTAGATCCGAGATAGTCCTAGACTATATCCGAGATAGTCCTAGACGATATCCGAGATAGTCCTAGACTATATCCATGATAGTCCTAGACTATATCCGAGATAGTCCTAGGCCAATCCTAGATAGTCCTAGACTATCTGCTAGATAGTCCTAGACTATCTCCTAGATAGTCCTAGACTATCTCCTAGATAGTCCTAGACTATCTCCTAGTTAATCCTAGACTATCTGCTAGATAGTCCTAGACTATCTCCTTGATAGTCCTAGACTATCTCCTAGATAGCCCTAGACTATCTCCTAGATAGTCCTAGACTATCTCCTAGATAGTCCTAGTCTAGATCCCAGATAGCCCCAGACTATCTCCTAGATAGTCCTAGACTATCTCCTAGATAGTCCTTGTCTAGATCCTAGATAGCCCTAGACAAATCCTAGATAGTCCTAGACAAATCCTAGTTAGTCCTAGACTAGATCCTAGATAGTCCTAGACGAGCTCCTAGATAGTCCTAGATGAGCTGCTAGATAAACCTAGATGAGCTCATAGATAAACCTAGATGAGCTCCTAGATAAACCTAGATGAGCTTCTAGATAGTCCTAGATGGGCTCCTAGATAGTGCTAGATGAGCTCCTAGATAGTCCTAGATGAGCTCCTAGATAAACCTAGATGAGCTCCTTGATAAACCTAGATGAGCTCCTAGATGGACCTAGATGAGCTCCTAGATAAACCTAGATGAGCTCCTAGATAGGCCTAGATCAGCTCCTAGATAGTCCTGATGAGCTCCTAGATAAACCTAGATGAGATCCTAGACAAACCTAGATGAGTACCTAGATGAGCTACTAGATAGTCCCAGATAAGCTCCTAGATAGTCCTAGACGAGCTCCTAGATGATCCTAGACGAGATCCTAGATAAACCTAGATGAGCTCCTAGATGAACCTAGATGATCTCCTAGATAGTCCTAGATGAGCTAGTAGATAGTCCTAGATGAGCTCAACCAGCAACTCCTTAACAAACAAAATGTACTATATAACCGCTCCGAGAAGCTGTAATTAACTTTAAAATATATTATAAACGAACCAGCAACTCCTTAACAAACAAAACTTACTATAGAACCGCTCCGAGAAGTTGTAATTAACATTAAAATACATTAGAAACGAACCAGCAACTCCTCAACAAACAAAACCTACTATATAACCGCTCCCAGAAATTCTAATTAACCTTAAAATACATCAACAACGCTACACATTACTCTTACGATGCTTAATATACTTTATAAACGAACCAACAACCTCTTCAGAAACAAAACTTGCGATATAAGCGCTGCTAGAAAGTGTAATTAACCTTCAAAACACTTCTACAATCCTCTATAATCCTCTGGGGACGTTTAAAACACTTTAAATACGATCCACAAACCTCTAATCAAGTAGCAAATTGTATAAAACCGCTTCGATAAATTCCAAGTAACCTTAAAATGCTTCAACAAGATTTTACAATCCTCCGAGAAAGCTTAAGTTACTCATAAAACCAAGCAAAAACCTCTATACAAACAAATAATGCCATAAAAACGCTTCCAAGAGCTCTAGGTAAACACATATTCCTTCAAATCAGCTGCAATATACTCTGAACAAGCGTAAAATACTTAAACAACGATTCAAACATCTCTAAAGAAGCATTAAGTTATATAAAACCGTTCCGCAAATCTGTAAATTAACATAAAATAGTTTAAATCCCGTCCCAAAACACCTATATAACCTTAGAATACTTTAGAAGAAGCTTAAAATATCTTCAAACCCTTGTAAGTTGCTGTAAAGAAAGAATACGTAGCTTAAAAGCAGCATATAAAACCGACCTGGAAACTTAAATAGCTTAAAAGGCCGTCAAGACACCTCGAAAAACGTTCGAATACATTAAAACAGCTCCGAAATGCACTATATGAGCATTTAATTCTTAGATATCGCTTCGAAAACCTTTAAAAGAACATAAAAACAATCCTACAACATGTAAAGAAGCTGAAAAATCAATAAAGACATCGAATATAAACAAAGGCTGCGTAGCTACGAAGAGGCACAGAGACTGTCACAGATGCTCATTTCTTCCGTGACCATATGATGGCTGGCTGCGAGAAGAAGGCTGTCTCTGACGTCACGAAACATGGCGCTGGTTTGTTTACAATGTGTCTCGTGCTATTTACGTGTTATTTAAGCGATATTTAAGTGTTTCCTCGCTCTGCAAGTATTAAATCTTGCCATCGGAAGCGGTAACTGTCGTCCCCTCGCTAGTATGAGTGTCGGTCAGTGCGTGGAGTGCGGAAATCGTTGTGTATAAGTGACTTTAACCTCTCGCGCCTGGCAGACATTGGGCGGGAATGCTTCTGGAGCACGAGGCGACAGAAATTCATTAATATTTACGCAGGTAGGCCCTCCCCAGCGGTGCTAACAATGTCGCTTGCCCGCTATGTCTTCCTATACGTCTTGCAGTGACATCGTGGTTTCTACCTACTCAAATATGAGAGAAATCACGATGTTTTCTGGGGACCCTTATAGGGGACATTTCGGAGGAGGTGGGGGCAGAGCCCCCACCCTCCCTGCCCGAAATGGCGTTTTTTCCATGTGGAAACTATCTCCAAGCGCATGCGCACTGGCCTCTTTTCTTGCCAACGCTACTTTTAGGGAATTAAAAGTCCTTCTCGCTTGAGTTTTACCTAAGTCGCCCATCCTCGTCAGCCTAGGCTGCGTGTACCGGATCCGAATCCCTATCGATCCACGGATCTAACGGCTCCATCGTTCATTATCTTACGTACTTCTGACATGCGGCAAACAAGACGTGCTATGCAACTGCTCCGAGAAGTTGTAATTATCATTAAAATATATTATAAACGAACCAGCAACTCCAATTCCTACTCCAGCAACTACTACTATATATAACATTACTACTACTATATATAACATTACTGTGTTTGACAAAGCTACACAGTAGAGAAAGTCTCTAAGGGCTTAGACGTAGTAGTGTTTGACAAAGCTACACAGTAGAGAAAGTCTCTAAGGGCTTAGACGTAGTAGTGTTTGACAAAGCTACACAGTAGAGAAAGTCTCTAAGGGCTTAGACGTAGGAGTGTTTGACGAAGCTTCACAGTAGAGAAAGTCTTCAAGACCTGAGACGTAGGAGGGTTTGACGAAGCTTCACAGTAGAGAAAGTCTTCAAGACCTGAGACGTAGGAGTGTTTGACGAAGCTTCACAGTAGAGAAAGTCTACAAGTCCTGAGACGTAGGAGGGTTTGACAAAGCTTCACAGTAGAGAAAGTCTTCAAGACCTGAGACGTAGGAGTGTTTGGCGAAGCTTCACAGTAGAGAAAGTCTTCAAGACCTGAGACGTAGGAGGGTTTGACGAAGCTACACAGTAGAGAAAGTCTTCAAGACCTGAGACGTAGGAGGGTTTGACAAAGCTTCACAGTAGAGAAAGTCTTCAAGACCTGAGACGTAGGAGTGTTTGACAAAGCTTCACAGTAGAGAAAGTCTTCAAGACCAGAGACGTAGCAGTGTTTGACGAAGCTTCACAGTAGAGAAAGTCTACAAGACCTGAGACGTAGGAGTGTTTGGCGAAGCTTCACAGTAGAGAAAGTCTTCAAGACCTGAGACGTAGGAGGGTTTGACGAAGCTTCACAGTAGAGATTTTAGCGTTGTGTATACTCAGATTAGACACATGTAGCTCGTATACTGGATTTTAGCGATGTGTATACTCAGATTAGACGCATGTTGCTCGTATACTGGATTTTAGCGTTGTATACACTCAGATTAGACACATGTAGCTCGTATACTGGATTTTAGCGTTGTGTATACTCAGATTAGACACATGTAGCTCGTATACTGGATTTTAGCGATGTGTATACTCAGATTAGACGCATGTAGCTCGTATACTGGATTTTAGCGATGTGTACACTCAGATTAGACGCATGTAGCTCGTATACTGGATTTTAGCGATGTGTATACTCAGATTAGACACATGTAGCTCGTATACTGGATTTTAGCGTTGTATACACTCAGATTAGACACATGTAGCTCGTATACTGGATTTTAGCGTTGTGTACACTCAGATTACACACATGTAGGAGTGTTTGACGAAGCTTCACAGTAGAGAAAGTCTTCAAGACCAGAGACGTAGGAGGGTTTGACGAAGCTACACAGTAGAGAAAGTCTACAAGACCTGAGACGTAGGAGTGTTTGACGAAGCTTCACAGTAGAGAAAGTCTACAAGACCTGAGACGTAGGAGTGTTTGACGAAGCTTCACAGTAGAGAAAGTCTACAAGACCTGAGACGTAGGAGGGTTTGACGAAGCTTCACAGTAGAGAAAGTCTTCAAGACCTGAGACCTGAGATCGTCCTAGGCAAATCCTAGAAAGTCCTACACTAGATCCTAGATAGTCCTAGACTGTATCCTAGATAGTCCTAGACTAGATCCGAGATAGTCCTAGACTAGATCCGAGATAGTCCTAGACTATATCCGAGATAGTCCTAGACGATATCCGAGATAGTCCTAGACTATATCCATGATAGTCCTAGACTATATCCGAGATAGTCCTAGGCCAATCCTAGATAGTCCTAGACTATCTGCTAGATAGTCCTAGACTATCTCCTAGATAGTCCTAGACTATCTCCTAGATAGTCCTAGACTATCTCCTAGTTAATCCTAGACTATCTGCTAGATAGTCCTAGACTATCTCCTTGATAGTCCTAGACTATCTCCTAGATAGCCCTAGACTATCTCCTAGATAGTCCTAGACTATCTCCTAGATAGTCCTAGTCTAGATCCCAGATAGCCCCAGACTATCTCCTAGATAGTCCTAGACTATCTCCTAGATAGTCCTTGTCTAGATCCTAGATAGCCCTAGACAAATCCTAGATAGTCCTAGACAAATCCTAGTTAGTCCTAGACTAGATCCTAGATAGTCCTAGACGAGCTCCTAGATAGTCCTAGATGAGCTGCTAGATAAACCTAGATGAGCTCATAGATAAACCTAGATGAGCTCCTAGATAAACCTAGATGAGCTTCTAGATAGTCCTAGATGGGCTCCTAGATAGTGCTAGATGAGCTCCTAGATAGTCCTAGATGAGCTCCTAGATAAACCTAGATGAGCTCCTTGATAAACCTAGATGAGCTCCTAGATGGACCTAGATGAGCTCCTAGATAAACCTAGATGAGCTCCTAGATAGGCCTAGATCAGCTCCTAGATAGTCCTGATGAGCTCCTAGATAAACCTAGATGAGATCCTAGACAAACCTAGATGAGTACCTAGATGAGCTACTAGATAGTCCCAGATAAGCTCCTAGATAGTCCTAGACGAGCTCCTAGATGATCCTAGACGAGATCCTAGATAAACCTAGATGAGCTCCTAGATGAACCTAGATGATCTCCTAGATAGTCCTAGATGAGCTAGTAGATAGTCCTAGATGAGCTCAACCAGCAACTCCTTAACAAACAAAATGTACTATATAACCGCTCCGAGAAGCTGTAATTAACTTTAAAATATATTATAAACGAACCAGCAACTCCTTAACAAACAAAACTTACTATAGAACCGCTCCGAGAAGTTGTAATTAACATTAAAATACATTAGAAACGAACCAGCAACTCCTCAACAAACAAAACCTACTATATAACCGCTCCCAGAAATTCTAATTAACCTTAAAATACATCAACAACGCTACACATTACTCTTACGATGCTTAATATACTTTATAAACGAACCAACAACCTCTTCAGAAACAAAACTTGCGATATAAGCGCTGCTAGAAAGTGTAATTAACCTTCAAAACACTTCTACAATCCTCTATAATCCTCTGGGGACGTTTAAAACACTTTAAATACGATCCACAAACCTCTAATCAAGTAGCAAATTGTATAAAACCGCTTCGATAAATTCCAAGTAACCTTAAAATGCTTCAACAAGATTTTACAATCCTCCGAGAAAGCTTAAGTTACTCATAAAACCAAGCAAAAACCTCTATACAAACAAATAATGCCATAAAAACGCTTCCAAGAGCTCTAGGTAAACACATATTCCTTCAAATCAGCTGCAATATACTCTGAACAAGCGTAAAATACTTAAACAACGATTCAAACATCTCTAAAGAAGCATTAAGTTATATAAAACCGTTCCGCAAATCTGTAAATTAACATAAAATAGTTTAAATCCCGTCCCAAAACACCTATATAACCTTAGAATACTTTAGAAGAAGCTTAAAATATCTTCAAACCCTTGTAAGTTGCTGTAAAGAAAGAATACGTAGCTTAAAAGCAGCATATAAAACCGACCTGGAAACTTAAATAGCTTAAAAGGCCGTCAAGACACCTCGAAAAACGTTCGAATACATTAAAACAGCTCCGAAATGCACTATATGAGCATTTAATTCTTAGATATCGCTTCGAAAACCTTTAAAAGAACATAAAAACAATCCTACAACATGTAAAGAAGCTGAAAAATCAATAAAGACATCGAATATAAACAAAGGCTGCGTAGCTACGAAGAGGCACAGAGACTGTCACAGATGCTCATTTCTTCCGTGACCATATGATGGCTGGCTGCGAGAAGAAGGCTGTCTCTGACGTCACGAAACATGGCGCTGGTTTGTTTACAATGTGTCTCGTGCTATTTACGTGTTATTTAAGCGATATTTAAGTGTTTCCTCGCTCTGCAAGTATTAAATCTTGCCATCGGAAGCGGTAACTGTCGTCCCCTCGCTAGTATGAGTGTCGGTCAGTGCGTGGAGTGCGGAAATCGTTGTGTATAAGTGACTTTAACCTCTCGCGCCTGGCAGACATTGGGCGGGAATGCTTCTGGAGCACGAGGCGACAGAAATTCATTAATATTTACGCAGGTAGGCCCTCCCCAGCGGTGCTAACAATGTCGCTTGCCCGCTATGTCTTCCTATACGTCTTGCAGTGACATCGTGGTTTCTACCTACTCAAATATGAGAGAAATCACGATGTTTTCTGGGGACCCTTATAGGGGACATTTCGGAGGAGGTGGGGGCAGAGCCCCCACCCTCCCTGCCCGAAATGGCGTTTTTTCCATGTGGAAACTATCTCCAAGCGCATGCGCACTGGCCTCTTTTCTTGCCAACGCTACTTTTAGGGAATTAAAAGTCCTTCTCGCTTGAGTTTTACCTAAGTCGCCCATCCTCGTCAGCCTAGGCTGCGTGTACCGGATCCGAATCCCTATCGATCCACGGATCTAACGGCTCCATCGTTCATTATCTTACGTACTTCTGACATGCGGCAAACAAGACGTGCTATGCAACTGCTCCGAGAAGTTGTAATTATCATTAAAATATATTATAAACGAACCAGCAACTCCAATTCCTACTCCAGCAACTACTACTATATATAACATTACTACTACTATATATAACATTACTGTGTTTGACAAAGCTACACAGTAGAGAAAGTCTCTAAGGGCTTAGACGTAGTAGTGTTTGACAAAGCTACACAGTAGAGAAAGTCTCTAAGGGCTTAGACGTAGTAGTGTTTGACAAAGCTACACAGTAGAGAAAGTCTCTAAGGGCTTAGACGTAGGAGTGTTTGACGAAGCTTCACAGTAGAGAAAGTCTCTAAGGGCTTAGACGTAGGAGTGTTTGACGAAGCTTCACAGTAGAGAAAGTCTTCAAGACCTGAGACGTAGGAGGGTTTGACGAAGCTTCACAGTAGAGAAAGTCTCTAAGGGCTTAGACGTAGTAGTGTTTGACAAAGCTACACAGTAGAGAAAGTCTCTAAGGGCTTAGACGTAGGAGTGTTTGACGAAGCTACACAGTAGAGAAAGTCTCTAAGGGCTTAGACGTAGGAGTGTTTGACGAAGCTTCACAGTAGAGAAAGTCTTCAAGACCTGAGACGTAGGAGGGTTTGACGAAGCTTCACAGTAGAGAAAGTCTTCAAGACCTGAGACGTAGGAGTGTTTGACGAAGCTTCACAGTAGAGAAAGTCTACAAGACCTGAGACGTAGGAGTGTTTGGCGAAGCTTCACAGTAGAGAAAGTCTTCAAGACCTGAGACGTAGGAGTGTTTGGCGAAGCTTCACAGTAGAGAAAGTCTTCAAGACCTGAGACGTAGGAGTGTTTGACAAAGCTTCACAGTAGAGAAAGTCTTCAAGACCTGAGACGTAGGAGTGTTTGACAAAGCTTCACAGTAGAGAAAGTCTACAAGACCTGAGACGTAGGAGGGTTTGACGAAGCTTCACAGTAGAGAAAGTCTTCAAGACCTGAGACGTAGGAGTGTTTGACGAAGCTTCACAGTAGAGAAAGTCTACAAGACCTGAGACGTAGGAGTGTTTGGCGAAGCTTCACAGTAGAGAAAGTCTTCAAGACCTGAGACGTAGGAGTGTTTGGCGAAGCTTCACAGTAGAGAAAGTCTTCAAGACCTGAGACGTAGGAGTGTTTGACGAAGCTTCACAGTAGAGAAAGTCTACAAGACCTGAGACGTAGGAGTGTTTGACAAAGCTTCACAGTAGAGAAAGTCTTCAAGACCTGAGACGTAGGAGTGTTTGGCGAAGCTTCACAGTAGAGAAAGTCTTCAAGACCTGAGACGTAGGAGGGTTTGACGAAGCTACACAGTAGAGAAAGTCTTCAAGACCTGAGACGTAGGAGGGTTTGACAAAGCTTCACAGTAGAGAAAGTCTTCAAGACCTGAGACGTAGGAGTGTTTGACAAAGCTTCACAGTAGAGAAAGTCTTCAAGACCAGAGACGTAGCAGTGTTTGACGAAGCTTCACAGTAGAGAAAGTCTACAAGACCTGAGACGTAGGAGTGTTTGGCGAAGCTACACAGTAGAGAAAGTCTTCAAGACCTGAGACGTAGGAGGGTTTGACGAAGCTTCACAGTAGAGATTTTAGCGTTGTGTATACTCAGATTAGACACATGTAGCTCGTATACTGGATTTTAGCGATGTGTATACTCAGATTAGACACATGTTGCTCGTATACTGGATTTTAGCGTTGTGTATACTCAGATTAGACACATGTAGCTCGTATACTGGATTTTAGCGTTGTGTATACTCAGATTAGACACATGTAGCTCGTATACTGGATTTTAGCGATGTGTATACTCAGATTAGACACATGTTGCTCGTATACTGGATTTTAGCGATGTGTATACTCAGATTAGACACATGTAGCTCGTATACTGGATTTTAGCGTTGTGTATACTCAGATTAGACACATGTAGCTCGTATACTGGATTTTAGCGATGTGTATACTCAGATTAGACACATGTAGCTCGTATACTGGATTTTAGCGATGTGTACACTCAGATTAGACGCATGTAGCTCGTATACTGGATTTTAGCGTTGTGTATACTCAGATTAGACACACGTAGCTCGTATACTGGATTTTAGCGATGTGTACACTCAGATTAGACGCATGTAGCTCGTATACTGGATTTTAGCGTTGTGTACACTCAGATTAGACACATGTAGCTCGTATACTGGATTTTAGCGTTGTGTATACTCAGATTAGACGCATGTAGCTCGTATACTGGATTTTAGCGATGTGTATACTCAGATTAGACACATGTAGCTCGTATACTGGATTTTAGCGTTGTGTACACTCAGATTAGACACATGTAGCTCGTATACTGGATTTTAGCGTTGTGTATACTCAGATTAGACGCATGTAGCTCGTATACTGGATTTTAGCGTTGTGTACACTCAGATTAGACACATGTAGCTCGTATACTGGATTTTAGCGTTGTGTATACTCAGATTAGACGCATGTAGCTCGTATACTGGATTTTAGCGTTGTGTATACTCAGATTAGACACATGTAGCTCGTATACTGGATTTTAGCGATGTGTATACTCAGATTAGACACATGTAGCTCGTATACTGGATTTTAGCGTTGTGTATACTCAGATTAGACACATGTAGCTCGTATACTGGATTTTAGCGTTGTATACTCAGATTAGACACATGTAGCTCGTATACTGGATTTTAGCGTTGTATACTCAGATTAGACACATGTAGCTCGTATACTGGATTTTAGCGATGTGTATACTCAGATTAGACACATGTAGCTCGTATACTGGATTTTAGCGTTGTATACTCAGATTAGACACATGTAGCTCGTATACTGGATTTTAGCGTTGTGTATACTCAGATTAGACACATGTAGCTCGTATACTGGATTTTAGCGTTGTATACTCAGATTAGACACATGTAGCTCGTATACTGGATTTTAGCGATGTGTATACTCAGATTAGACACATGTAGCTCGTATACTGGATTTTAGCGTTGTGTATACTCAGATTAGACGCATGTAGCTCGTATACTGGATTTTAGCGATGTGTATACTCAGATTAGACGCATGTAGCTCGTATACTGGATTTTAGCGATGTGTATACTCAGATTAGACACATGTAGCTCGTATACTGGATTTTAGCGTTGTGTATACTCAGATTAGACGCATGTAGCTCGTATACTGGATTTTAGCGTTGTGTACACTCAGATTAGACACATGTAGCTCGTATACTGGATTTTAGCGTTGTGTATACTCAGATTAGACGCATGTAGCTCGTATACTGGATTTTAGCGTTGTGTATACTCAGATTAGACACATGTAGCTCGTATACTGGATTTTAGCGTTGTGTATACTCAGATTAGACACATGTAGCTCGTATACTGGATTTTAGCGTTGTGTATACTCAGATTAGACACATGTAGCTCGTATACTGGATTTTAGCGTTGTGTATACTCAGATTAGACACATGTAGCTCGTATACTGGATTTTAGCGTTGTGTACACTCAGATTAGACACATGTAGCTCGTATACTGGATTTTAGCGTTGTGTATACTCAGATTAGACGCATGTAGCTCGTATACTGGATTTTAGCGTTGTGTACACTCAGATTAGACACATGTAGCTCGTATACTGGATTTTAGCGTTGTGTATACTCAGATTAGACGCATGTAGCTCGTATACTGGATTTTAGCGATGTGTATACTCAGATTAGACGCATGTAGCTCGTATACTGGATTTTAGCGTTGTGTATACTCAGATTAGACACATGTAGCTCGTATACTGGATTTTAGCGATGTGTATACTCAGATTAGACACATGTAGCTCGTATACTGGATTTTAGCGATGTGTATACTCAGATTAGACACATGTAGCTCGTATACTGGATTTTAGCGATGTGTATACTCAGATTAGACGCATGTAGCTCGTATACTGGATTTTAGCGTTGTGTATACTCAGATTAGACACATGTAGCTCGTATACTGGATTTTAGCGATGTGTACACTCAGATTAGACACATGTAGCTCGTATACTGGATTTTAGCGATGTGTATACTCAGATTAGACACATGTAGCTCGTATACTGGATTTTAGCGTTGTGTATACTCAGATTAGACGCATGTAGCTCGTATACTGGATTTTAGCGTTGTGTATACTCAGATTAGACACATGTAGCTCGTATACTGGATTTTAGCGATGTGTATACTCAGATTAGACACATGTAGCTCGTATACTGGATTTTAGCGTTGTGTATACTCAGATTAGACACATGTAGCTCGTATACTGGATTTTAGCGTTGTGTACACTCAGATTAGACACATGTAGCTCGTATACTGGATTTTAGCGATGTGTATACTCAGATTAGACACATGTAGCTCGTATACTGGATTTTAGCGTTGTGTATACTCAGATTAGACACATGTAGCTCGTATACTGGATTTTAGCGATGTGTATACTCAGATTAGACACATGTAGCTCGTATACTGGATTTTAGCGATGTGTATACTCAGATTAGACACATGTAGCTCGTCTACTAGATTTTAGCGATGTGTATACTCAGATTAGACACATGTAGCTCGTCTACTAGATTTTAGCGTTGTGTATACTCAGATTAGACACATGTAGCTCGTATACTGGATTTTAGCGATGTGTATACTCAGATTAGACACATGTAGCTCGTATACTGGATTTTAGCGTTGTGTATACTCAGATTAGACACATGTAGCTCGTCTACTGGATTTTAGCGTTGTGTATACTCAGATTAGACGCATGTAGCTCGTATACTGGATTTTAGCGTTGTGTATACTCAGATTAGACACATGTAGCTCGTATACTGGATTTTAGCGATGTGTACACTCAGATTAGACACATGTAGCTCGTATACTGGATTTTAGCGATGTGTATACTCAGATTAGACGTATGTAGCTCGTCTGCTAGATTTTAGCGATGTGTATACTCAGATTAGACACATGTAGCTCGTCTACTAGATTTTAGCGATGTGTATACTCAGATTAGACACATGTAGCTCGTATACTGGATTTTAGCGATGTGTATACTCAGATTAGACGCATGTAGCTCGTATACTGGATTTTAGCGTTGTGTATACTCAGATTAGACACATGTAGCTCGTATACTGGATTTTAGCGATGTGTATACTCAGATTAGACACATGTAGCTCGTATACTGGATTTTAGCGATGTGTATACTCAGATTAGACACATGTAGCTCGTATACTGGATTTTAGCGTTGTGTACACTCAGATTAGACACATGTAGCTCGTATACTGGATTTTAGCGTTGTGTATACTCAGATTAGACACATGTAGCTCGTATACTGGATTTTAGCGATGTGTATACTCAGATTAGACACATGTAGCTCGTATACTGGATTTTAGCGTTGTGTATACTCAGATTAGACACATGTAGCTCGTATACTGGATTTTAGCGATGTGTATACTCAGATTAGACACATGTAGCTCGTATACTGGATTTTAGCGATGTGTATACTCAGATTAGACACATGTAGCTCGTATACTGGATTTTAGCGTTGTGTACACTCAGATTAGACACATGTAGCTCGTATACTGGATTTTAGCGTTGTGTATACTCAGATTAGACACATGTAGCTCGTATACTGGATTTTAGCGTTGTGTACACTCAGATTAGACGTATGTAGCTCGTATACTGGATTTTAGCGTTGTGTACACTCAGATTAGACACATGTAGCTCGTATACTGGGTTTTAGCGTTGTGTACACTTAGATTAGACACATGTAGCTCGTATACTGGATTTTAGCGATGTGTACACTCAGATTAGACACATGTAGCTCGTATACTGGATTTTAGCGATGTGTACACTCAGATTAGACACATGTAGCTCGTATACTGGATTTTAGCGTTGTGTATACTCAGATTAGACACATGTAGCTCGTCTACTGGATTTTAGCGTTGTGTACACTCAGATTAGACACATGTAGCTCGTATACTGGATTTTAGCGATGTGTACACTCAGATTAGACACATGTAGCTCGTATACTGGATTTTAGCGATGTGTACACTCAGATTAGACACATGTAGCTCGTATACTGGATTTTAGCGTTGTGTATACTCAGATTAGACACATGTAGCTCGTCTACTGGATTTTAGCGATGTGTACACTCAGATTAGACGCATGTAGCTCGTATACTGGATTTTAGCGATGTGTATACTCAGATTAGACACATGTAGCTCGTATACTGGATTTTAGCGTTGTGTATACTCAGATTAGACACATGTAGCTCGTCTACTGGATTTTAGCGTTGTGTATACTCAGATTAGACACATGTAGCTCGTATACTGGATTTTAGCGTTGTGTACACTCAGATTAGACACATGTAGCTCGTATACTGGATTTTAGCGTTGTGTACACTTAGATTAGACACATGTAGCTCGTATACTGGATTTTAGCGTTGTGTACACTCAGATTAGACACATGTAGCTCGTATACTGGATTTTAGCGTTGTGTATACTCAGATTAGACACATGTAGCTCGTATACTGGATTTTAGCGTTGTGTACACTCAGATTAGACACATGTAGCTCGTATACTGGATTTTAGCGTTGTGTACACTTAGATTAGACACATGTAGCTCGTATACTGGATTTTAGCGTTGTGTACACTCAGATTAGACACATGTAGCTCGTATACTGGATTTTAGCGTTGTGTATACTCAGATTAGACACATGTAGCTCGTATACTGGATTTTAGCGTTGTGTACACTCAGATTAGACGCATGTTGCTCGTATACTGGATTTTAGCGTTGTGTATACTCAGATTAGACACATGTAGCTCGTATACTGGATTTTAGCGTTGTATACACTCAGATTAGACACATGTAGCTCGTATACTGGATTTTAGCGTTGTGTACACACAGACTAGACACATGTAGCTCGTATACTGGATTTTAGCGTTGTGTACACTCAGATTAGACACATGTAGCTCGTATACTGGATTTTAGCGTTGTGTATACTCAGATTAGACACATGTAGCTCGTATACTGGATTTTAGCGTTGTGTATACTCAGATTAGACACATGTAGCTCGTATACTGGATTTTAGCGTTGTGTACACTCAGATTAGACACATGTAGCTCGTATACTGGATTTTAGCGTTGTGTACACTCAGATTAGACACATGTAGCTCGTATACTGGATTTTAGCGTTGTGTACACTCAGATTAGACACATGTAGCTCGTATACTGGATTTTAGCGTTGTGTATACTCAGATTAGACACATGTAGCTCGTCTACTGGATTTTAGCGTTGTGTATACTCAGATTAGACACATGTAGCTCGTATACTGGATTTTAGCGTTGTGTATACTCAGATTAGACACATGTTGCTCGTATACTGGATTTTAGCGTTGTGTACACTCAGATTAGACACATGTAGCTCGTATACTGGATTTTAGCGTTGTGTACACTCAGATTAGACACATGTAGCTCGTATACTGGATTTTAGCGTTGTGTACACTCAGATTAGACACATGTAGCTCGTATACTGGATTTTAGCGTTGTGTATACTCAGATTAGACACATGTAGCTCGTATACTGGATTTTAGCGTTGTGTACACTCAGATTAGACACATGTAGCTCGTATACTGGATTTTAGCGTTGTGTATACTCAGATTAGACACATGTAGCTCGTATACTGGATTTTAGCGATGTGTATACTCAGATTACACGCATGTAGCTCGTATACTGGATTTTAGCGATGTGTACACTCAGATTAGACACATGTAGCTCGTATACTGGATTTTAGCGTTGTGTATACTCAGATTAGACACATGTAGCTCGTCTACTGGATTTTAGCGTTGTGTATACTCAGATTAGACACATGTAGCTCGTATACTGGATTTTAGCGTTGTGTATACTCAGATTAGACACATGTAGCTCGTCTACTGGATTTTAGCGTTGTGTATACTCAGATTAGACACATGTAGCTCGTCTACTGGATTTTAGCGTTGTGTATACTCAGATTAGACACATGTAGCTCGTATACTGGATTTTAGCGTTGTGTATACTCAGATTAGACACATGTAGCTCGTATACTGGATTTTAGCGTTGTGTATACTCAGATTAGACACATGTAGCTCGTATACTGGATTTTAGCGATGTGTATACTCAGATTAGACACATGTTGCTCGTATACTGGATTTTAGCGTTGTGTATACTCAGATTAGACACATGTAGCTCGTATACTGGATTTTAGCGTTGTGTACACTCAGATTAGACACATGTAGCTCGTATACTGGATTTTAGCGTTGTGTATACTCAGATTAGACACATGTAGCTCGTCTACTGGATTTTAGCGTTGTGTATACTCAGATTAGACACATGTAGCTCGTATACTGGATTTTAGCGTTGTGTATACTCAGATTAGACACATGTTGCTCGTATACTGGATTTTAGCGTTGTGTATACTCAGATTAGACACATGTAGCTCGTCTACTGGATTTTAGCGTTGTGTATACTCAGATTAGACACATGTAGCTCGTATACTGGATTTTAGCGTTGTGTACACTCAGATTAGACACATGTAGCTCGAATACTGGATTTTAGCGTTGTGTACACTCAGATTAGACACATGTAGCTCGTATACTGGATTTTAGCGTTGTGTATACTCAGATTAGACACATGTAGCTCGTATACTGGATTTTAGCGTTGTGTACACTCAGATTAGACACATGTAGCTCGTATACTGGATTTTAGCGATGTGTACACTCAGATTAGACACATGTAGCTCGTATACTGGATTTTAGCGTTGTGTATACTCAGATTAGACACATGTAGCTCGTATACTGGATTTTAGCGATGTGTATACTCAGATTAGACACATGTAGCTCGTATACTGGATTTTAGCGTTGTGTATACTCAGATTAGACGCATGTAGCTCGTATACTGGATTTTAGCGTTGTGTATACTCAGATTAGACGCATGTAGCTCGTATACTGGATTTTAGCGTTGTGTATACTCAGATTAGACACATGTAGCTCGTATACTGGATTTTAGCGTTGTGTATACTCAGATTAGACGTATGTAGCTCGTATACTGGATTTTAGCGTTGTGTACACTCAGATTAGACGTATGTAGCTCGTATACTGGATTTTAGCGTTGTGTATACTCAGATTAGACACATGTAGCTCGTATACTGGATTTTAGCGTTGTGTTCACTCAGATTAGACACATGTAGCTCGTATACTGGATTTTAGCGATGTGTATACTCAGATTAGACACATGTAGCTCGTATACTGGATTTTAGCGATGTGTACACTCAGATTAGACACATGTAGCTCGTATACTGGATTTTAGCGTTGTGTATACTCAGATTAGACACATGTTGCTCGTATACTGGATTTTAGCGTTGTGTATACTCAGATTAGACACATGTAGCTCGTATACTGGATTTTAGCGATGTGTATACTCAGATTAGACACATGTAGCTCGTATACTGGATTTTAGCGTTGTGTATACTCAGATTAGACGCATGTAGCTCGTATACTGGATTTTAGCGTTGTGTATACTCAGATTAGACACATGTAGCTCGTATACTGGATTTTAGCGTTGTGTATACTCAGATTAGACGTATGTAGCTCGTATACTGGATTTTAGCGATGTGTACACTCAGATTAGACACATGTAGTTCGTATACTGGATTTTAGCGTTGTGTATACTCAGATTAGACACATGTTGCTCGTATACTGGATTTTAGCGTTGTGTATACTCAGATTAGACACATGTAGCTCGTATACTGGATTTTAGCGTTGTGTATACTCAGATTAGACGTATGTAGCTCGTATACTGGATTTTAGCGATGTGTACACTCAGATTAGACACATGTAGCTCGTATACTGGATTTTAGCGTTGTGTATACTCAGATTAGACACATGTAGCTCGTATACTGGATTTTAGCGTTGTGTATACTCAGATTAGACACATGTAGCTCGTATACTGGATTTTAGCGTTGTGTATACTCAGATTAGACACATGTAGCTCGTCTACTGGATTTTAGCGTTGTGTACACTCAGATTAGACACATGTAGCTCGTATACTGGATTTTAGCGTTGTGTATACTCAGATTAGACACATGTAGCTCGTATACTGGATTTTAGCGTTGTGTACACTCAGATTAGACGCATGTAGCTCGTATACTGGATTTTAGCGTTGTGTACACTCAGATTAGACACATGTAGCTCGTATACTGGATTTTAGCGTTGTGTATACTCAGATTAGACACATGTAGCTCGTATACTGGATTTTAGCGATGTGTACACTCAGATTAGACACATGTAGCTCGTATACTGGATTTTAGCGATGTGTACACTCAGATTAGACACATGTAGCTCGTATACTGGATTTTAGCGATGTGTACACTCAGATTAGACACATGTAGCTCGTATACTGGATTTTAGCGATGTGTATACTCAGATTAGACACATGTAGCTCGTATACTGGATTTTAGCGATGTGTATACTCAGATTAGACACATGTAGCTCGTATACTGGATTTTAGCGTTGTGTACACTCAGATTAGACACATGTAGCTCGTATACTGGATTTTAGCGATGTGTACACTCAGATTAGACACATGTAGCTCGTATACTGGATTTTAGCGATGTGTACACTCAGATTAGACACATGTAGCTCGTATACTGGATTTTAGCGATGTGTACACTCAGATTAGACACATGTAGCTCGTATACTGGATTTTAGCGATGTGTACACTCAGATTAGACACATGTAGCTCGTATACTGGATTTTAGCGTTGTGTACACTCAGATTAGACACATGTAGCTCGTATACTGGATTTTAGCGATGTGTACACTCAGATTAGACACATGTAGCTCGTATACTGGATTTTAGCGATGTGTACACTCAGATTAGACACATGTAGCTCGTATACTGGATTTTAGCGATGTGTATACTCAGATTAGACACATGTAGCTCGTATACTGGATTTTAGCGATGTGTATACTCAGATTAGACACATGTAGCTCGTATACTGGATTTTAGCGATGTGTACACTCAGATTAGACGTATGTAGCTCGTATACTGGATTTTAGCGTTGTGTATACTCAGATTAGACACATGTAGCTCGTATACTGGATTTTAGCGTTGTGTATACTCAGATTAGACACATGTAGCTCGTATACTGGATTTTAGCGTTGTGTATACTCAGATTAGACGTATGTAGCTCGTATACTGGATTTTAGCGATGTGTACACTCAGATTAGACGTATGTAGCTCGTATACTGGATTTTAGCGTTGTGTACACTTAGATTAGACGTATGTAGCTCGTATACTGGATTTTAGCGTTGTGTATACTCAGATTAGACGTATGTAGCTCGTATACTGGATTTTAGCGATGTGTACACTCAGATTAGACGTATGTAGCTCGTATACTGGATTTTAGCGTTGTGTACACTCAGATTAGACGTATGTAGCTCGTATACTGGATTTTAGCGTTGTGTATACTCAGATTAGACACATGTAGCTCGTATACTGGATTTTAGCGTTGTGTATACTCAGATTAGACACATGTAGCTCGTCTACTGGATTTTAGCGATGTGTATACTCAGATTAGACACATGTAGCTCGTCTACTGGATTTTAGCGATGTGTATACTCAGATTAGACACATGTAGCTCGTCTACTGGATTTTAGCGATGTGTATACTCAGATTAGACACATGTAGCTCGTCTACTGGATTTTAGCGTTGTGTATACTCAGATTAGACGTATGTAGCTCGTATACTGGATTTTAGCGATGTGTATACTCAGATTAGACACATGTAGCTCGTCTACTGGATTTTAGCGTTGTGTATACTCAGATTAGACACATGTAGCTCGTATACTGGATTTTAGCGATGTGTATACTCAGATTAGACACATGTAGCTCGTATACTGGATTTTAGCGTTGTGTACACTCAGATTAGACACATGTAGCTCGTATACTGGATTTTAGCGATGTGTATACTCAGATTAGACACATGTAGCTCGTATACTGGATTTTAGCGTTGTATACACTCAGATTAGACACATGTAGCTCGTATACTGGATTTTAGCGATGTGTATACTCAGATTAGACACATGTAGCTCGTCTACTGGATTTTAGCGATGTGTATACTCAGATTAGACACATGTAGCTCGTCTACTGGATTTTAGCGATGTGTATACTCAGATTAGACACATGTAGCTCGTCTACTGGATTTTAGCGATGTGTATACTCAGATTAGACACATGTAGCTCGTCTACTGGATTTTAGCGATGTGTATACTCAGATTAGACACATGTAGCTCGTCTACTGGATTTTAGCGTTGTGTACACTCAGATTAGACACATGTAGCTCGTATACTGGATTTTAGCGTTGTGTACACTCAGATTAGACACATGTAGCTCGTATACTGGATTTTAGCGTTGTGTATACTCAGATTAGACACATGTAGCTCGTATACTGGATTTTAGCGTTGTGTACACTCAGATTAGACACATGTAGCTCGTATACTGGATTTTAGCGTTGTGTACACTCAGATTAGACACATGTAGCTCGTATACTGGATTTTAGCGATGTGTATACTCAGATTAGACGCATGTAGCTCGTATACTGGATTTTAGCGTTGTGTACACTCAGATTAGACACATGTAGCTCGTATACTGGATTTTAGCGTTGTGTATACTCAGATTAGACGCATGTAGCTCGTATACTGGATTTTAGCGTTGTGTATACTCAGATTAGACACATGTAGCTCGTATACTGGATTTTAGCGATGTGTACACTCAGATTAGACGCATGTAGCTCGTATACTGGATTTTAGCGATGTGTATACTCAGATTAGACACATGTAGCTCGTATACTGGATTTTAGCGTTGTGTATACTCAGATTAGACACATGTAGCTCGTATACTGGATTTTAGCGATGTGTATACTCAGATTAGACACATGTAGCTCGTATACTGGATTTTAGCGTTGTGTACACTCAGATTAGACGTATGTAGCTCGTATACTGGATTTTAGCGATGTGTACACTCAGATTAGACACATGTAGCTCGTATACTGGATTTTAGCGATGTGTACACTCAGATTAGACACATGTAGCTCGTATACTGGATTTTAGCGTTGTGTACACTCAGATTAGACGTATGTAGCTCGTATACTGGATTTTAGCGTTGTGTACACTCAGATTAGACGTATGTAGCTCGTATACTGGATTTTAGCGATGTGTACACTCAGATTAGACACATGTAGCTCGTATACTGGATTTTAGCGTTGTGTATACTCAGATTAGACACATGTAGCTCGTATACTGGATTTTAGCGATGTGTATACTCAGATTAGACGCATGTAGCTCGTATACTGGATTTTAGCGATGTGTACACTCAGATTAGACGCATGTAGCTCGTATACTGGATTTTAGCGTTGTGTACACTCAGATTAGACACATGTAGCTCGTATACTGGATTTTAGCGATGTGTACACTCAGATTAGACACATGTAGCTCGTATACTGGATTTTAGCGTTGTGTATACTCAGATTAGACGCATGTAGCTCGTCTACTAGATTTTAGCGTTGTGTACACTCAGATTAGACACATGTAGCTCGTATACTGGATTTTAGCGATGTGTATACTCAGATTAGACACATGTAGCTCGTATACTGGATTTTAGCGTTGTGTATACTCAGATTAGACACATGTAGCTCGTATACTGGATTTTAGCGATGTATATACTCAGATTAGACACATGTAGCTCGTATACTGGATTTTAGCGTTGTGTATACTCAGATTAGACGCATGTAGCTCGTCTACTAGATTTTAGCGTTGTGTACACTCAGATTAGACACATGTAGCTCGTATACTGGATTTTAGCGATGTGTATACTCAGATTAGACACATGTAGCTCGTATACTGGATTTTAGCGTTGTGTATACTCAGATTAGACACATGTAGCTCGTATACTGGATTTTAGCGATGTGTACACTCAGATTAGACACATGTAGCTCGTATACTGGATTTTAGCGTTGTGTACACTCAGATTAGACGTATGTAGCTCGTATACTGGATTTTAGCGTTGTGTATACTCAGATTAGACACATGTAGCTCGTATACTGGATTTTAGCGTTGTGTACACTCAGATTAGACACATGTAGCTCGTATACTGGATTTTAGCGTTGTGTATACTCAGATTAGACACATGTAGCTCGTATACTGGATTTTAGCGATGTGTACACTCAGATTAGACACATGTAGCTCGTATACTGGATTTTAGCGATGTGTATACTCAGATTAGACACATGTAGCTCGTATACTGGATTTTAGCGATGTGTACACTCAGATTAGACACATGTAGCTCGTATACTGGATTTTAGCGATGTGTATACTCAGATTAGACGCATGTAGCTCGTATACTGGATTTTAGCGTTGTGTATACTCAGATTAGACACATGTAGCTCGTATACTAGATTTTAGCGATGTGTACACTCAGATTAGACACATGTAGCTCGTATACTGGATTTTAGCGATATGTATACTCAGATTAGACGCATGTAGCTCGTATACTGGATTTTAGCGTTGTGTATACTCAGATTAGACACATGTAGCTCGTATACTGGATTTTAGCGATGTGTATACTCAGATTAGACGTATGTAGCTCGTATACTGGATTTTAGCGTTGTGTACACTCAGATTAGACACATGTAGCTCGTATACTGGATTTTAGCGATGTGTATACTCAGATTAGACACATGTAGCTCGTATACTGGATTTTAGCGTTGTGTACACTCAGATTAGACACATGTAGCTCGTATACTGGATTTTAGCGTTGTGTATACTCAGATTAGACACATGTAGCTCGTATACTGGATTTTAGCGTTGTGTACACTCAGATTAGACACATGTAGCTCGTATACTGGATTTTAGCGATGTGTATACTCAGATTAGACACATGTAGCTCGTATACTGGATTTTAGCGATGTGTATACTCAGATTAGACACATGTAGCTCGTATACTGGATTTTAGCGTTGTGTATACTCAGAATAGACACATGTAGCTCGTATACTGGATTTTAGCGTTGTGTATACTCAGATTAGACACATGTAGCTCGTATACTGGATTTTAGCGTTGTGTACACTCAGATTAGACACATGTAGCTCGTATACTGGATTTTAGCGTTGTGTATACTCAGATTAGACACATGTAGCTCGTATACTGGATTTTAGCGTTGTGTACACTCAGATTAGACACATGTAGCTCGTATACTGGATTTTAGCGTTGTGTATACTCAGATTAGACACATGTAGCTCGTATACTGGATTTTAGCGTTGTGTACACTCAGATTAGACACATGTAGCTCGTATACTGGATTTTAGCGTTGTGTACACTCAGATTAGACACATGTAGCTCGTATACTGGATTTTAGCGATGTGTATACTCAGATTAGACACATGTAGCTCGTATACTGGATTTTAGCGATGTGTATACTCAGATTAGACACATGTAGCTCGTATACTGGATTTTAGCGATGTGTATACTCAGATTAGACACATGTAGCTCGTATACTGGATTTTAGCGTTGTGTATACTCAGATTAGACACATGTAGCTCGTATACTGGATTTTAGCGTTGTGTACACTCAGATTAGACACATGTAGCTCGTATACTGGATTTTAGCGTTGTGTATACTCAGATTAGACGCATGTAGCTCGTATACTGGATTTTAGCGTTGTGTATACTCAGATTAGACACATGTAGCTCGTATACTGGATTTTAGCGTTGTGTACACTCAGATTAGACACATGTAGCTCGTATACTGGATTTTAGCGTTGTGTATACTCAGATTAGACACATGTAGCTCGTATACTGGATTTTAGCGTTGTGTACACTCAGATTAGACACATGTAGCTCGTATACTGGATTTTAGCGTTGTGTATACTCAGATTAGACACATGTAGCTCGTATACTGGATTTTAGCGTTGTGTATACTCAGATTAGACACATGTAGCTCGTATACTGGATTTTAGCGTTGTGTATACTCAGATTAGACGCATGTAGCTCGTATACTGGATTTTAGCGATGTGTACACTCAGATTAGACACATGTAGCTCGTATACTGGATTTTAGCGATGTGTATACTCAGATTAGACACATGTAGCTCGTATACTGGATTTTAGCGTTGTGTACACTCAGATTAGACACATGTAGCTCGTATACTGGATTTTAGCGATGTGTATACTCAGATTAGACACATGTTGCTCGTATACTGGATTTTAGCGTTGTGTACACTCAGATTAGACACATGTAGCTCGTATACTGGATTTTAGCGTTGTGTACACTCAGATTAGACGCATGTAGCTCGTATACTGGATTTTAGCGATGTGTACACTCAGATTAGACACATGTAGCTCGTATACTGGATTTTAGCGATGTGTATACTCAGATTAGACACATGTAGCTCGTATACTGGATTTTAGCGTTGTGTACACTCAGATTAGACACATGTAGCTCGTATACTGGATTTTAGCGTTGTGTATACTCAGATTAGACACATGTTGCTCGTATACTGGATTTTAGCGATGTGTACACTCAGATTAGACACATGTAGCTCGTATACTGGATTTTAGCGTTGTGTACACTCAGATTAGACACATGTAGCTCGTATACTGGATTTTAGCGATGTGTACACTCAGATTAGACACATGTTGCTCGTATACTGGATTTTAGCGATGTGTACACTCAGATTAGACACATGTAGCTCGTATACTGGATTTTAGCGTTGTGTACACTCAGATTAGACACATGTAGCTCGTATACTGGATTTTAGCGATGTGTACACTCAGATTAGACACATGTTGCTCGTATACTGGATTTTAGCGATGTGTACACTCAGATTAGACACATGTAGCTCGTATACTGGATTTTAGCGTTGTGTACACTCAGATTAGACACATGTAGCTCGTATACTGGATTTTAGCGATGTGTACACTCAGATTAGACACATGTAGCTCGTATACTGGATTTTAGCGTTGTGTATACTCAGATTAGACACATGTTGCTCGTATACTGGATTTTAGCGTTGTGTATACTCAGATTAGACACATGTTGCTCGTATACTGGATTTTAGCGTTGTGTATACTCAGATTAGACACATGTAGCTCGTATACTGGATTTTAGCGTTGTGTATACTCAGATTAGACACATGTAGCTCGTATACTGGATTTTAGCGTTGTGTATACTCAGATTAGACACATGTTGCTCGTATACTGGATTTTAGCGTTGTGTATACTCAGATTAGACACATGTAGCTCGTATACTGGATTTTAGCGATGTGTATACTCAGATTAGACACATGTAGCTCGTATACTGGATTTTAGCGATGTGTATACTCAGATTAGACGCATGTAGCTCGTATACTGGATTTTAGCGATGTGTACACTCAGATTAGACACATGTAGCTCGTATACTGGATTTTAGCGTTGTGTATACTCAGATTAGACACATGTAGCTCGTATACTGGATTTTAGCGTTGTGTATACTCAGATTAGACACATGTAGCTCGTCTACTGATTTTAGCGTTGTGTATACTCAGATTAGACACATGTAGCTCGTATACTGGATTTTAGCGATGTGTACACTCAGATTAGACACATGTAGCTCGTATACTGGATTTTAGCGATGTGTATACTCAGATTAGACACATGTAGCTCGTATACTGGATTTTAGCGTTGTGTATACTCAGATTAGACGCATGTAGCTCGTATACTGGATTTTAGCGTTGTGTATACTCAGATTAGACACATGTAGCTCGTATACTGGATTTTAGCGTTGTGTACACTCAGATTAGACACATGTAGCTCGTATACTGGATTTTAGCGTTGTGTACACTCAGATTAGACGCATGTAGCTCGTATACTGGATTTTAGCGTTGTGTATACTCAGATTAGACACATGTAGCTCGTATACTGGATTTAGCGTTGTGTATACTCAGATTAGACACATGTAGCTCGTATACTGGATTTTAGCGTTGTGTACACTCAGATTAGACACATGTAGCTCGTATACTGGATTTTAGCGTTGTGTACACTCAGATTAGACGTATGTAGCTCGTATACTGGATTTTAGCGTTGTGTACACTCAGATTAGACACATGTAGCTCGTATACTGGATTTTAGCGTTGTGTATACTCAGATTAGACACATGTAGCTCGTATACTGGATTTTAGCGATGTATATACTCAGATTAGACGCATGTAGCTCGTATACTGGATTTTAGCGATGTGTATACTCAGATTAGACACATGTAGCTCGTATACTGGATTTTAGCGATGTGTATACTCAGATTAGACGCATGTAGCTCGTATACTGGATTTTAGCGTTGTGTACACTCAGATTAGACACATGTAGCTCGTATACTGGATTTTAGCGTTGTGTACACTCAGATTAGACACATGTAGCTCGTATACTGGATTTTAGCGTTGTGTACACTCAGATTAGACACATGTAGCTCGTATACTGGATTTTAGCGTTGTGTACACTCAGATTAGACACATGTAGCTCGTATACTGGATTTTAGCGATGTGTACACTCAGATTAGACACATGTAGCTCGTATACTGGATTTTAGCGTTGTGTACACTCAGATTAGACACATGTTGCTCGTATACTGGATTTTAGCGTTGTGTACACTCAGATTAGACGCATGTTGCTCGTATACTGGATTTTAGCGTTGTGTACACTCAGATTAGACACATGTAGCTCGTATACTGGATTTTAGCGTTGTGTACACTCAGATTAGACACATGTAGCTCGTATACTGGATTTTAGCGTTGTGTATACTCAGATTAGACACATGTAGCTCGTATACTGGATTTTAGCGTTGTGTACACTCAGATTAGACACATGTAGCTCGTATACTGGATTTTAGCGTTGTGTACACTCAGATTAGACACATGTAGCTCGTATACTGGATTTTAGCGATGTGTACACTCAGATTAGACACATGTAGCTCGTATACTGGATTTTAGCGTTGTGTACACTCAGATTAGACACATGTTGCTCGTATACTGGATTTTAGCGTTGTGTACACTCAGATTAGACGCATGTAGCTCGTATACTGGATTTTAGCGATGTGTATACTCAGATTAGACGCATGTAGCTCGTATACTGGATTTTAGCGTTGTGTACACTCAGATTAGACACATGTAGCTCGTATACTGGATTTTAGCGATGTGTATACTCAGATTAGACACATGTAGCTCGTATACTGGATTTTAGCGATGTGTATACTCAGATTAGACACATGTAGCTCGTATACTGGATTTTAGCGTTGTGTATACTCAGATTAGACACATGTAGCTCGTATACTGGATTTTAGCGTTGTGTATACTCAGATTAGACACATGTAGCTCGTATACTGGATTTTAGCGATGTGTATACTCAGATTAGACACATGTAGCTCGTATACTGGATTTTAGCGATGTGTATACTCAGATTAGACGCATGTAGCTCGTATACTGGATTTTAGCGTTGTGTATACTCAGATTAGACACATGTAGCTCGTATACTGGATTTTAGCGTTGTGTATACTCAGATTAGACACATGTAGCTCGTATACTGGATTTTAGCGTTGTGTATACTCAGATTAGACACATGTAGCTCGTATACTGGATTTTAGCGTTGTGTATACTCAGATTAGACACATGTAGCTCGTATACTGGATTTTAGCGTTGTGTATACTCAGATTAGACACATGTAGCTCGTATACTGGATTTTAGCGTTGTGTATACTCAGATTAGACGCATGTAGCTCGTATACTGGATTTTAGCGTTGTGTATACTCAGATTAGACACATGTAGCTCGTATACTGGATTTTAGCGTTGTGTATACTCAGATTAGACACATGTAGCTCGTATACTGGATTTTAGCGTTGTGTATACTCAGATTAGACACATGTAGCTCGTATACTGGATTTTAGCGTTGTGTATACTCAGATTAGACACATGTAGCTCGTATACTGGATTTTAGCGTTGTGTATACTCAGATTAGACACATGTAGCTCGTATACTGGATTTTAGCGTTGTGTATACTCAGATTAGACACATGTAGCTCGTATACTGGATTTTAGCGTTGTGTATACTCAGATTAGACACATGTAGCTCGTATACTGGATTTTAGCGTTGTGTACACTCAGATTAGACACATGTAGCTCGTATACTGGATTTTAGCGATGTGTACACTCAGATTAGACGCATGTAGCTCGTATACTGGATTTTAGCGATGTGTATACTCAGATTAGACACATGTAGCTCGTATACTGGATTTTAGCGTTGTGTACACTCAGATTAGACACATGTAGCTCGTATACTGGATTTTAGCGTTGTGTATACTCAGATTAGACACATGTAGCTCGTATACTGGATTTTAGCGTTGTGTATACTCAGATTAGACACATGTAGCTCGTATACTGGATTTTAGCGTTGTGTACACTCAGATTAGACACATGTAGCTCGTATACTGGATTTTAGCGATGTGTTTACTCAGATTAGACACATGTAGCTCGTATACTGGATTTTAGCGTTGTGTATACTCAGATTAGACACATGTAGCTCGTATACTGGATTTTAGCGATGTGTATACTCAGATTAGACACATGTAGCTCGTATACTGGATTTTAGCGTTGTGTATACTCAGATTAGACACATGTAGCTCGTATACTGGATTTTAGCGATGTGTATACTCAGATTAGACACATGTAGCTCGTATACTGGATTTTAGCGTTGTGTACACTCAGATTAGACACATGTAGCTCGTATACTGGATTTTAGCGTTGTGTATACTCAGATTAGACACATGTAGCTCGTATACTGGATTTTAGCGATGTGTATACTCAGATTAGACACATGTAGCTCGTATACTGGATTTTAGCGATGTGTATACTCAGATTAGACACATGTAGCTCGTATACTGGATTTTAGCGTTGTGTACACTCAGATTAGACACATGTAGCTCGTATACTGGATTTTAGCGTTGTGTATACTCAGATTAGACACATGTAGCTCGTATACTGGATTTTAGCGTTGTGTACACTCAGATTAGACACATGTAGCTCGTATACTGGATTTTAGCGTTGTGTACACTCAGATTAGACACATGTAGCTCGTATACTGGATTTTAGCGTTGTGTACACTCAGATTAGACACATGTAGCTCGTATACTGGATTTTAGCGTTGTGTACACTCAGATTAGACGCATGTAGCTCGTATACTGGATTTTAGCGTTGTGTACACTCAGATTAGACACATGTAGCTCGTATACTGGATTTTAGCGTTGTGTACACTCAGATTAGACGCATGTAGCTCGTATACTGGATTTTAGCGATGTGTACACTTAGATTAGACACATGTAGCTCGTATACTGGATTTTAGCGTTGTGTATACTCAGATTAGACACATGTAGCTCGTATACTGGATTTTAGCGTTGTGTACACTCAGATTAGACGCATGTAGCTCGTATACTGGATTTTAGCGTTGTGTACACTCAGATTAGACACATGTAGCTCGTATACTGGATTTTAGCGTTGTGTATACTCAGATTAGACACATGTAGCTCGTATACTGGATTTTAGCGTTGTGTATACTCAGATTAGACACATGTAGCTCGTATACTGGATTTTAGCGATGTGTACACTCAGATTAGACACATGTAGCTCGTATACTGGATTTTAGCGTTGTGTATACTCAGATTAGACACATGTAGCTCGTATACTGGATTTTAGCGTTGTGTATACTCAGATTAGACACATGTAGCTCGTATACTGGATTTTAGCGTTGTGTATACTCAGATTAGACACATGTAGCTCGTATACTGGATTTTAGCGATGTGTACACTCAGATTAGACACATGTAGCTCGTATACTGGATTTTAGCGTTGTGTATACTCAGATTAGACACATGTAGCTCGTATACTGGATTTTAGCGTTGTGTACACTCAGATTAGACACATGTAGCTCGTATACTGGATTTTAGCGATGTGTACACTCAGATTAGACGCATGTAGCTCGTATACTGGATTTTAGCGATGTGTATACTCAGATTAGACACATGTAGCTCGTATACTGGATTTTAGCGTTGTGTATACTCAGATTAGACACATGTAGCTCGTATACTGGATTTTAGCGTTGTGTATACTCAGATTAGACACATGTAGCTCGTATACTGGATTTTAGCGTTGTGTATACTCAGATTAGACACATGTAGCTCGTATACTGGATTTTAGCGTTGTGTACACTCAGATTAGACACATGTAGCTCGTATACTGGATTTTAGCGATGTGTACACTCAGATTAGACGCATGTAGCTCGTATACTGGATTTTAGCGATGTGTATACTCAGATTAGACACATGTAGCTCGTATACTGGATTTTAGCGTTGTGTATACTCAGATTAGACACATGTAGCTCGTATACTGGATTTTAGCGTTGTGTATACTCAGATTAGACACATGTAGCTCGTATACTGGATTTTAGCGTTGTGTACACTCAGATTAGACACATGTAGCTCGTATACTGGATTTTAGCGATGTGTACACTCAGATTAGACGCATGTAGCTCGTATACTGGATTTTAGCGATGTGTATACTCAGATTAGACACATGTAGCTCGTATACTGGATTTTAGCGTTGTGTATACTCAGATTAGACGCATGTAGCTCGTATACTGGATTTTAGCGATGTGTATACTCAGATTAGACACATGTAGCTCGTATACTGGATTTTAGCGATGTATACACTCAGATTAGACACATGTTGCTCGTATACTGGATTTTAGCGATGTGTACACTCAGATTAGACACATGTAGCTCGTATACTGGATTTTAGCGATGTGTATACTCAGATTAGACACATGTAGCTCGTATACTGGATTTTAGCGATGTGTATACTCAGATTAGACGCATGTAGCTCGTATACTGGATTTTAGCGTTGTGTATACTCAGATTAGACACATGTAGCTCGTATACTGGATTTTAGCGATGTGTATACTCAGATTAGACACATGTAGCTCGTATACTGGATTTTAGCGATGTGTATACTCAGATTAGACACATGTAGCTCGTATACTGGATTTTAGCGTTGTGTATACTCAGATTAGACACATGTTGCTCGTATACTGGATTTTAGCGATGTGTACACTCAGATTAGACACATGTAGCTCGTATACTGGATTTTAGCGATGTGTATACTCAGATTAGACACATGTAGCTCGTATACTGGATTTTAGCGTTGTGTATACTCAGATTAGACACATGTAGCTCGTATACTGGATTTTAGCGTTGTGTATACTCAGATTAGACACATGTAGCTCGTATACTGGATTTTAGCGATGTGTACACTCAGATTAGACACATGTAGCTCGTATACTGGATTTTAGCGATGTGTATACTCAGATTAGACACATGTAGCTCGTATACTGGATTTTAGCGATGTGTACACTCAGATTAGACACATGTAGCTCGTATACTGGATTTTAGCGATGTGTATACTCAGATTAGACACATGTAGCTCGTATACTGGATTTTAGCGTTGTGTATACTCAGATTAGACACATGTAGCTCGTATACTGGATTTTAGCGATGTGTACACTCAGATTAGACACATGTAGCTCGTATACTGGATTTTAGCGATGTGTATACTCAGATTAGACACATGTAGCTCGTATACTGGATTTTAGCGATGTGTACACTCAGATTAGACACATGTAGCTCGTATACTGGATTTTAGCGATGTGTATACTCAGATTAGACACATGTAGCTCGTATACTGGATTTTAGCGATGTGTATACTCAGATTAGACACATGTAGCTCGTATACTGGATTTTAGCGTTGTGTATACTCAGATTAGACACATGTAGCTCGTATACTGGATTTTAGCGTTGTGTACACTCAGATTAGACACATGTAGCTCGTATACTGGATTTTAGCGTTGTGTATACTCAGATTAGACACATGTAGCTCGTATACTGGATTTTAGCGTTGTGTATACTCAGATTAGACACATGTTGCTCGTATACTGGATTTTAGCGTTGTGTATACTCAGATTAGACACATGTAGCTCGTATACTGGATTTTAGCGTTGTGTATACTCAGATTAGACACATGTAGCTCGTATACTGGATTTTAGCGTTGTGTATACTCAGATTAGACACATGTAGCTCGTATACTGGATTTTAGCGATGTGTATACTCAGATTAGACACATGTAGCTCGTATACTGGATTTTAGCGTTGTGTATACTCAGATTAGACACATGTAGCTCGTATACTGGATTTTAGCGTTGTGTACACTCAGATTAGACACATGTAGCTCGTATACTGGATTTTAGCGTTGTGTATACTCAGATTAGACACATGTAGCTCGTATACTGGATTTTAGCGATGTGTACACTCAGATTAGACACATGTAGCTCGTATACTGGATTTTAGCGATGTGTACACTCAGATTAGACACATGTAGCTCGTCTACTGGATTTTAGCGATGTGTACACTCAGATTAGACACATGTAGCTCGTATACTGGATTTTAGCGTTGTGTACACTCAGATTAGACACATGTAGCTCGTATACTGGATTTTAGCGATGTGTACACTCAGATTAGACACATGTAGCTCGTATACTGGATTTTAGCGATGTGTACACTCAGATTAGACACATGTAGCTCGTATACTGGATTTTAGCGATGTGTACACTCAGATTAGACACATGGAGCTCGTATACTGGATTTTAGCGATGTGTACACTCAGATTAGACACATGTAGCTCGTCTACTGGATTTTAGCGTTGTGTATACTCAGATTAGACGCATGTAGCTCGTATACTGGATTTTAGCGTTGTGTATACTCAGATTAGACACATGTAGCTCGTATACTGGATTTTAGCGTTGTGTACACTCAGATTAGACGCATGTAGCTCGTATACTGGATTTTAGCGTTGTGTATACTCAGATTAGACACATGTGGCTCGTATACTGGATTTTAGCGTTGTGTACACTTAGATTAGACACATGTGGCTCGTATACTGGATTTTAGCGTTGTGTATACTCAGATTAGACACATGTAGCTCGTATACTGGATTTTAGCGATGTGTATACTCAGATTAGACACATGTGGCTCGTATACTGGATTTTAGCGATGTGTACACTCAGATTAGACGCATGTAGCTCGTATACTGGATTTTAGCGTTGTGTATACTCAGATTAGACACATGTAGCTCGTATACTGGATTTTAGCGATGTGTATACTCAGATTAGACACATGTAGCTCGTATACTGGATTTTAGCGAAGTGTATACTCAGATTAGACACATGTTGCTCGTATACTGGATTTTAGCGTTGTGTATACTCAGATTAGACACATGTAGCTCGTATACTGGATTTTAGCGTTGTGTACACTTAGATTAGACACATGTGGCTCGTATACTGGATTTTAGCGTTGTGTATACTCAGATTAGACACATGTAGCTCGTATACTGGATTTTAGCGTTGTGTATACTCAGATTAGACACATGTAGCTCGTATACTGGATTTTAGCGTTGTGTACACTCAGATTAGACACATGTAGCTCGTATACTGGATTTTAGCGTTGTGTACACTCAGATTAGACACATGTAGCTCGTATACTGGATTTTAGCGATGTGTACACTCAGATTAGACACATGTTACTCGTATACTGGATTTTAGCGATGTGTATACTCAGATTAGACGCATGTAGCTCGTATACTGGATTTTAGCGTTGTGTACACTCAGATTAGACACATGTAGCTCGTATACTGGATTTTAGCGATGTGTATACTCAGATTAGACACATGTAGCTCGTATACTGGATTTTAGCGATGTGTACACTCAGATTAGACACATGTTGCTCGTATACTGGATTTTAGCGTTGTGTACACTCAGATTAGACACATGTAGCTCGTATACTGGATTTTAGCGATGTGTACACTCAGATTAGACACATGTAGCTCGTATACTGGATTTTAGCGATGTGTATACTCAGATTAGACACATGTAGCTCGTATACTGGATTTTAGCGATGTGTATACTCAGATTAGACACATGTAGCTCGTATACTGGATTTTAGCGATGTGTACACTCAGATTAGACACATGTAGCTCGTATACTGGATTTTAGCGTTGTGTATACTCAGATTAGACACATGTAGCTCGTATACTGGATTTTAGCGTTGTGTACACTCAGATTAGACACATGTAGCTCGTATACTGGATTTTAGCGATGTGTATACTCAGATTAGACACATGTAGCTCGTATACTGGATTTTAGCGATGTGTACACTCAGATTAGACACATGTAGCTCGTATACTGGATTTTAGCGTTGTGTATACTCAGATTAGACACATGTAGCTCGTATACTGGATTTTAGCGAAGTGTATACTCAGATTAGACACATGTTGCTCGTATACTGGATTTTAGCGTTGTGTATACTCAGATTAGACACATGTAGCTCGTATACTGGATTTTAGCGTTGTGTACACTCAGATTAGACACATGTAGCTCGTATACTGGATTTTAGCGTTGTGTATACTCAGATTAGACACATGTAGCTCGTATACTGGATTTTAGCGTTGTGTATACTCAGATTAGACACATGTAGCTCGTATACTGGATTTTAGCGTTGTGTACACTCAGATTAGACACATGTAGCTCGTATACTGGATTTTAGCGTTGTGTACACTCAGATTAGACACATGTTACTCGTATACTGGATTTTAGCGAAGTGTATACTCAGATTAGACGCATGTAGCTCGTATACTGGATTTTAGCGTTGTGTACACTCAGATTAGACGCATGTTACTCGTATACTGGATTTTAGCGATGTGTATACTCAGATTAGACGCATGTAGCTCGTATACTGGATTTTAGCGATGTGTATACTCAGATTAGACGCATGTAGCTCGTATACTGGATTTTAGCGTTGTGTATACTCAGATTAGACGCATGTAGCTCGTATACTGGATTTTAGCGTTGTGTACACTCAGATTAGACGCATGTAGCTCGTATACTGGATTTTAGCGTTGTGTACACTCAGATTAGACACATGTAGCTCGTATACTGGATTTTAGCGTTGTGTACACTCAGATTAGACACATGTAGCTCGTATACTGGATTTTAGCGTTGTGTATACTCAGATTAGACGCATGTTACTCGTATACTGGATTTTAGCGTTGTGTACACTCAGATTAGACGCATGTAGCTCGTATACTGGATTTTAGCGATGTGTATACTCAGATTAGACACATGTAGCTCGTATACTGGATTTTAGCGTTGTGTATACTCAGATTAGACGCATGTAGCTCGTATACTGGATTTTAGCGTTGTGTACACTCAGATTAGACACATGTAGCTCGTATACTGGATTTTAGCGTTGTGTACACTCAGATTAGACACATGTAGCTCGTATACTGGATTTTAGCGTTGTGTACACTCAGATTAGACACATGTTGCTCGTATACTGGATTTTAGCGTTGTGTATACTCAGATTAGACGCATGTAGCTCGTATACTGGATTTTAGCGTTGTGTACACTCAGATTAGACACATGTAGCTCGTATACTGGATTTTAGCGTTGTGTACACTCAGATTAGACACATGTAGCTCGTATACTGGATTTTAGCGATGTGTATACTCAGATTAGACGCATGTTACTCGTATACTGGATTTTAGCGTTGTGTACACTCAGATTAGACGCATGTAGCTCGTATACTGGATTTTAGCGATGTGTATACTCAGATTAGACACATGTAGCTCGTATACTGGATTTTAGCGATGTGTATACTCAGATTAGACACATGTAGCTCGTATACTGGATTTTAGCGTTGTGTATACTCAGATTAGACGCATGTTACTCGTATACTGGATTTTAGCGTTGTGTACACTCAGATTAGACGCATGTAGCTCGTATACTGGATTTTAGCGATGTGTATACTCAGATTAGACACATGTAGCTCGTATACTGGATTTTAGCGATGTGTATACTCAGATTAGACGCATGTAGCTCGTATACTGGATTTTAGCGTTGTGTACACTCAGATTAGACACATGTAGCTCGTATACTGGATTTTAGCGTTGTGTATACTCAGATTAGACACATGTAGCTCGTATACTGGATTTTAGCGTTGTGTACACTCAGATTAGACACATGTAGCTCGTATACTGGATTTTAGCGATGTGTATACTCAGATTAGACGCATGTTACTCGTATACTGGATTTTAGCGATGTGTATACTCAGATTAGACACATGTAGCTCGTATACTGGATTTTAGCGATGTGTATACTCAGATTAGACACATGTAGCTCGTATACTGGATTTTAGCGTTGTGTATACTCAGATTAGACACATGTAGCTCGTATACTGGATTTTAGCGTTGTGTATACTCAGATTAGACGCATGTAGCTCGTATACTGGATTTTAGCGATGTGTATACTCAGATTAGACACATGTAGCTCGTATACTGGATTTTAGCGTTGTGTACACTCAGATTAGACACATGTAGCTCGTATACTGGATTTTAGCGTTGTGTATACTCAGATTAGACACATGTAGCTCGTATACTGGATTTTAGCGTTGTGTATACTCAGATTAGACGCATGTTACTCGTATACTGGATTTTAGCGTTGTGTATACTCAGATTAGACACATGTAGCTCGTATACTGGATTTTAGCGATGTGTATACTCAGATTAGACGCATGTTACTCGTATACTGGATTTTAGCGTTGTGTATACTCAGATTAGACACATGTAGCTCGTATACTGGATTTTAGCGTTGTGTACACTCAGATTAGACACATGTAGCTCGTATACTGGATTTTAGCGTTGTGTACACTCAGATTAGACACATGTAGCTCGTATACTGGATTTTAGCGATGTGTACACTCAGATTAGACGCATGTAGCTCGTATACTGGATTTTAGCGTTGTGTATACTCAGATTAGACACATGTAGCTCGTATACTGGATTTTAGCGATGTGTATACTCAGATTAGACACATGTAGCTCGTATACTGGATTTTAGCGATGTGTACACTCAGATTAGACACATGTAGCTCGTATACTGGATTTTAGCGTTGTGTACACTCAGATTAGACACATGTAGCTCGTATACTGGATTTTAGCGTTGTGTACACTCAGATTAGACACATGTAGCTCGTATACTGGATTTTAGCGTTGTGTATACTCAGATTAGACACATGTAGCTCGTATACTGGATTTTAGCGTTGTGTATACTCAGATTAGACACATGTAGCTCGTATACTGGATTTTAGCGTTGTGTACACTCAGATTAGACGCATGTAGCTCGTATACTGGATTTTAGCGATGTGTACACTCAGATTAGACACATGTAGCTCGTATACTGGATTTTAGCGATGTGTATACTCAGATTAGACACATGTAGCTCGTATACTGGATTTTAGCGTTGTGTATACTCAGATTAGACACATGTAGCTCGTATACTGGATTTTAGCGTTGTGTATACTCAGATTAGACACATGTAGCTCGTATACTGGATTTTAGCGATGTGTACACTCAGATTAGACACATGTAGCTCGTATACTGGATTTTAGCGATGTATACACTCAGATTAGACACATGTAGCTCGTATACTGGATTTTAGCGATGTGTATACTCAGATTAGACACATGTAGCTCGTATACTGGATTTTAGCGTTGTGTATACTCAGATTAGACGCATGTAGCTCGTATACTGGATTTTAGCGATGTGTATACTCAGATTAGACACATGTAGCTCGTATACTGGATTTTAGCGATGTGTATACTCAGATTAGACACATGTAGCTCGTATACTGGATTTTAGCGTTGTGTATACTCAGATTAGACGCATGTAGCTCGTATACTGGATTTTAGCGATGTGTACACTCAGATTAGACACATGTAGCTCGTATACTGGATTTTAGCGTTGTGTATACTCAGATTAGACGTATGTAGCTCGTATACTGGATTTTAGCGATGTGTACACTCAGATTAGACACATGTAGCTCGTATACTGGATTTTAGCGTTGTGTATACTCAGATTAGACGTATGTAGCTCGTATACTGGATTTTAGCGATGTGTACACTCAGACTTTGACGCATGTAGCTCGTCTACTGGATTTTAGCGATGTGTATACTCAGATTAGACACATGTAGCTCGTATACTGGATTTTAGCGATGTGTACACTCAGATTAGACACATGTAGCTCGTATACTGGATTTTAGCGTTGTATACACTCAGATTAGACACATGTAGCTCGTATACTGGATTTTAGCGTTGTGTACACTCAGATTAGACGTATGTAGCTCGTATACTGGATTTTAGCGATGTGTACACTCAGATTAGACACATGTAGCTCGTATACTGGATTTTAGCGTTGTGTACACTCAGATTAGACGTATGTAGCTCGTATACTGGATTTTAGCGATGTGTACACTCAGATTAGACACATGTAGCTCGTATACTGGATTTTAGCGATGTGTACACTCAGATTAGACACATGTAGCTCGTATACTGGATTTTAGCGATGTGTATACTCAGATTAGACACATGTAGCTCGTATACTGGATTTTAGCGTTGTGTATACTCAGATTAGACACATGTAGCTCGTATACTGGATTTTAGCGTTGTGTACACTCAGATTAGACGTATGTAGCTCGTATACTGGATTTTAGCGTTGTGTACACTCAGATTAGACACATGTAGCTCGTATACTGGATTTTAGCGTTGTGTATACTCAGATTAGACACATGTAGCTCGTCTACTGGATTTTAGCGTTGTGTACACTCAGACTTTGACGCATGTAGCTCGTCTACTGGATTTTAGCGATGTGTACACTCAGATTAGACGTATGTAGCTCGTATACTGGATTTTAGCGTTGTGTATACTCAGATTAGACGCATGTAGCTCGTATACTGGATTTTAGCGTTGTGTACACTCAGACTTTGACGCATGTAGCTCGTCTACTGGATTTTAGCGATGTGTACACTCAGATTAGACACATGTAGCTCGTATACTGGATTTTAGCGTTGTGTACACTCAGATTAGACGTATGTAGCTCGTATACTGGATTTTAGCGATAGCGTTCTGTACACTCAGACGTTTACGCATGTGGCTCGTCTACTGGATTTTAGCGTTGTGTGCACTTAGACTTTGACGCATGTAGCTCGTCTACTGGATTTTAGCGTTCTGTACACTCAGACGTTTACGCATGTGGCTCGTCTACTGGATTTTAGCGTTGTGTACATCCTGACGCATGTGGCTCGTCTACTGGATTTTAGCGTTGTGCACACTCAGACTTTGACGCATGTGGCTCGTCTACTGGATTTTAGCGTTGTGTACACTCAGACGTTTACGCATGTGGCTCGTCTACTGGATTTTAGCGTTGTGTGCACTTAGACTTTGACGCATGTAGCTCGTCTACTGGATTTTAGCGTTGTGTGCACTCAGACTTTGACGTATGTAGCTCGTCTACTGGATTTTAGCGTTGTGTACACTCAGACTTTGACGCATGTGTCTCGTCTACTGGATTTTAGCGTTGTGTACATCCTGACGCATGTGGCTCGTCTACTGGATTTTAGCGTTGTGTGCACTTAGACTTTGACGCATGTAGCTCGTCTACTGGATTTTAGCGTTGTGTGCACTCAGACTTTGACGTATGTAGCTCGTCTACTGGATTTTAGCGTTGTGCACACTCAGACTTTGACGCATGTAGCTCGTCTACTGGATTTTAGCGTTGTGTACATCCTGACGCATGTGGCTCGTCTACTGGATTTTAGCGTTGTGTACATCCTGACGCATGTGGCTCGTCTACTGGATTTTAGCGTTCTGTACACTCAGACGTTTACGCATGTGGCTCGTCTACTGGATTTTAGCGTTGTGTACACTCAGACGTTTATGCATGTGGCTCGTCTACTGGATTTTAGCGTTGTGTGCACTTAGACTTTGACGCATGTAGCTCGTCTACTGGATTTTAGCGTTCTGTACACTCAGACGTTTACGCATGTGGCTCGTCTACTGGATTTTAGCGTTGTGTGCACTTAGACTTTGACGCATGTAGCTCGTCTACTGGATTTTAGCGTTCTGTACACTCAGACGTTTACGCATGTGGCTCGTCTACTGGATTTTAGCGTTGTGTACATCCTGACGCATGTAGCTCGTCTACTGGATTTTAGCGTTGTGTACATCCTGACGCATGTGGCTCGTCTACTGGATTTTAGCGTTCTGTACACTCAGACGTTTACGCATGTGGCTCGTCTACTGGATTTTAGCGTTGTGTGCACTTAGACTTTGACGCATGTAGCTCGTCTACTGGATTTTAGCGTTATGCACACTTAGACTTTGACGCATGTAGCTCGTCTACTGGATTTTATGGAAGTACTGCTGCTCTAACAAGATTCTGGACAAGGGAATGTTTTCTTAAACTCGCAATCTAAAACAAAATAAGTTAAAACAGTGAACATTGCTTTGTGTTCATTACTCTCAAATATTTAAAAATTTTGATAGGTGAAGAATGTAGTGAGTGACGTCTGCTGGACTGTACTTGATCTGTCTGACGAGCGAGATATCATGGCTCGGTTTAGAGAAGGCGGGAATATACTCTGACCATAGTACAGCCTACGTAACATGACGAAATCGATATCAAATATTTTTAGAATTGCATAGGAGAGAATCTTACAGAGGGGAATTCGCACGAAGGTCTAATTTGATTTATGGTACCTATGCCCCAAGTGAGCCATCCTCGGCAGGAAGGATGAGGTGAGAGGAGATAAAGGGTGGCCAACCCAAGGAGTCACCATAAAGTAGAGAACAGGAACTCGACTATTTGCCAGTTGGGAACTCCCCGACATCCCACCAGACCCGGTACGGAGACCAGCAAGTGTCCTTCCGGAGGAGGAAGTATTTACCAAAAGCATATCATCCTGTCATGCAGCACCGAGACTTCTATCCTGAAGGAGACCACCAGATGAGAGATGGTGTGAAATGATAATGGAGATGAAGTAGAGGGACAGGAAATTCGGGGTGACCCAGTAAAGCCCCTGATATTCCGATCACGGGAATCGAACCCGGACTTCCCGAATGTGCGCCAAACACGACACCGCCTGAGCCATGGCACTCGCTATTCTCCATAATCTGTCCTTCTACCTTTAAAATTTATATTTTCGTAAAACTCGACAACACATATCGAGTTCGAACGTTCGTGAATGTGGGTGAACTTTCACTGGTTTGTTGCTGTAGCATTACTTGTGTTATCTACAAAACTGTAACACATTGCGGCCGTCAGACACTCGCGGTAACTGACTTGGTGATAAATTTGTGTTTGAAGATAGTACATAAATATTTTGTACAATAGTGGACAGTACTAGTCGGCCACGATATGAGTGCGCTCGGCGAGAAGCGTTAGTAAACAGTTACGTCACAAGTGGGCGGAATGCAGAGATACTTCCAATGTGACGTGCAGATGTCTCGCTGCATCTTCGAACCTTTTCTTGTGCAGTTAAAATTCCAATAATATAGTGGCACTTGCAGTGCTCGTTGTGGAGAGTTTAACTACGGAAGGTAAGTATCCCATTCTGATGTAAAGCATATCATATATCACGTTATACAGTTCTGTAGACAAGAAAAGCAGGGAAAATGGTTACTCGTACCCCTTGAAGAAGCAGCAGTTAGGACAGCAAAAATAGTGAGAAGGTCTGGGAGAACCACCATGAACATAAAATGCTTGATCAACCGGGGTTAAGGTTACAACAAATCAAAAATCACGCACAACCACATATCTTGATCAGTTTGATAAGTGCGTTGTGCGTAGAAAATTATTGGAGTACTATGAATAGAAAAAGGAAATCCCTACTTTGAGGAACCTCCTGAACTTCGCTAAATAATATATAAACTTTCAGGGTGTCAAAGAAACATTTACAAATATATTGAAAGAAATTGGATTTCAATTTAATAAATGCAAAAACAAACGATCTGTGCTAATGGAGAAACCACAAATTGTTGCAAAACTTGCAGAGTACTTAAGGGCTATTATTAAAAATGAAAAAGGGCCACGTAAACCAGTAGTTTATGCAGACGAGGCTTGGGTCTATACTCACTAAACCGTCAAGAAGTGCTGGCAATATGAGGCAGTAATACTAGTGCTGGTTAAAGAGCAATTGTTGCACATGCAGGGGGATCCATGGGATTTATTGAGGGAACTGAATTGATTTACGATTGAAAATCCAAATCAGCAGATAACCATGATCAAATTAACAGTAAAAATTATACAAAGTGGGTGGAAGAGACATAAATATCAAATATTCTACCTGAAAGCATTGTTTTGCCATACCGTACAGGGAAATAAAGCCCCTAACGCTTCATCTAGAAAGGCACAGGATATTCATTGGCTAACACAAAAGAAAATTAAACATGATCCGCAACTGACAAAAAATGAGCTTCTAGAGATAGTGAAAATTAATTATAAAAGCCTGTTTATTGGCTTGATTGATTAATGGAACCAAGGGCTTTTACAGTCTTACGCCTTCCTCCATAGCACTGTGACCTTAACCCTATAGAGCTCTCTGGAATTAAACAAATATCGCACCAAAGAAGTATCATCGATTGCTTTGAGTAATCTGAAAGCTATGACACCAAGCTGCAAGGCTCAAATTACACAAACTGATTGGATAGCAGTGTGCAGACAAGTGAAAAGAATTGAGCAAGATTTTAAGTGCCGTATTGGTTAATGGAGCAGACAATTGAAGATATGATAAACGTGAGTCCAGAGAGCAGCGATGATGACGATAAAGATTGCAATCGTGATGAATGTTATTTTGAGAATATGAATATTGAAGCAAAAGGATGAAGTGACATGGATATAGCAGATGAACGACCTGAAACAAACATTCCCAGACTTGCTACTTCCGAGATCTAACGTGAAGACATCAGCGGGCGTGTACTGTTCTAATTGTTTGACTGTACATTCCCAGTATCGCCTTTCTCCTCACTACCGGTTCGCTAAGCTTCATGAAGTAAACAAAACAGTGCTGCTCTCCTTCAAGTGTATTCATATCTTGGCCGACTACTACATAACCTCATTTCCTGTCACAAGAGGATATCATACAAAACTACTGTTGTCTTGAAGTAAACAAAACAGTGCTACTCTCCTTCAAGTGCATTCATATCTTGGCCGACTACTACATAACCTCATTTCCTGTCACAAGAGGATATCATACAAAACTACTGTTGTCTTGAAGTAAACAAAACAGTGCTACTCTCCTTCAAGTGCATTCATATCTTGGCCGACTACTACATAACCTCATTTCCTGTCACAAGAGGATATCATACAAAACTACTGTTGCCTTGAAGTAAACAAAACAGTGCTACTCTCCTTCAAGTGCATTCATATTTTGGCCGACTACTACATAACCTCATTTCCTGTCACAAGAGGATATCATACAAAACTACTGTTGTCTTGAAGTAAACAAAACAGTGCTACTCTCCTTCAAGTGCATTCATATCTTGGCCGACTACTACATAACCTCATTTCCTGTCACAAGAGGATATCATACAAAACTACTGTTGTCTTGAAATAAACAAAACAGTGCTACTCTCCTTCAAGTGCATTCATATCTTGGCCGACTACTACATAACCTCATTTCCTGTCACAAGAGGATATCATACAAAACTACTGTTATCTTGAAGTAAACAAAACAGTGCTACTCTCCTTCAAGTGCATTCATATCTTGGCCGACTACTACATAACCTCATTTCCTGTCACAAGAGGATATCATACACAACTACTGTTGCCTTGAAGTAAACAAAACAGTGCTACTCTCCTTCAAGTGCATTCATATCTTGGCCGACTACTACATAACCTCATTTCCTGTCACAAGAGGATATCATACAAAACTACTGTTGTCTTGAAGTAAACAAAACAGTGCTGCTCTGCTTCAAGTGCATTCATATCTTGGCCGACTACTACATAACCTCATTTCCTGTCACAAGAGGATATCATACAAAACTACTGTTGTCTTGAAGTAAACAAAACAGTGCTACTCTCCTACAAGTGCATTCATATCTTGGCCGACTACTACATAACCTCATTTCCTGTCACAAGAGGATATCATACAAAACTACTGTTGTCTTGAAGTAAACAAAACAGTGCTACTCTCCTTCAAGTGCATTCATATCTTGGCCGACTAGTACATAACCTCATTTCCTGTCACAAGAGGATATCATACAAAACTACTGTTGTCTTGAAGTAAACAAAACAGTGCTACTCTCCTTCAAGTGCATTCATATCTTGGCCGACTACTACATAACCTCATTTCCTGTCACAAGAGGATATCATACAAAACTACTGTTGTCTTGAAGTAAACAAAACAGTGCTACTCTGCTTCAAGTGCATTCATATCTTGGCCGACTACTACATAACCTCATTTCCTGTCACAAGAGGATATCATACAAAACTACTGTTGTCTTGAAGTAAACAAAACAGTGCTACTCTGCTTCAAGTGCATTCATATCTTGGCCGACTACTACATAACCTCATTTCCTGTCACAAGAGGATATCATACAAAACTACTGTTGTCTTGAAGTAAACAAAACAGTGCTACTCTCCTTCAAGTGCATTCATATCTTGGCCGACTACTACATAACCTCATTTCCTGTCACAAGAGGATATCATACAAAACTACTGTTGCCTTGAAGTAAACAAAACAGTGCTACTCTGCTTCAAGTGCATTCATATCTTGGCCGACTACTACATAACCTCATTTCCTGTCACAAGAGGATATCATACAAAACTACTGTTGTCTTGAAGTAAACAAAACAGTGCTGCTCTCCTTCAAGTGCATTCATATCTTGGCCGACTACTACATAACCTCATTTCCTGTCACAAGAGGATATCATACAAAACTACTGTTGTCTTGAAGTAAACAAAACAGTGCTACTCTCCTTCAAGTGCATTCATATCTTGGCCGACTACTACATAACCTCATTTCCTGTCACAAGAGGATATCATACAAAACTACTGTTGTCTTGAAGTAAACAAAACAGTGCTACTCTCCTTCAAGTGCATTCATATCTTGGCCGACTACTACATAACCTCATTTCCTGTCACAAGAGGATATCATACAAAACTACTGTTGTCTTGAAGTAAACAAAACAGTGCTACTCACCTTCAAGTGCATTCATATCTTGGCCGACTACTACATAACCTCATTTCCTGTCACAAGAGGATATCATACAAAACTACTGTTGTCTTGAAGTAAACAAAACAGTGCTACTCTCCTTCAAGTGCGTTCATATCTTGGCCGACTACTACATAACCTCATTTCCTGTCACAAGAGGATATCATACAAAACTACTGTTGTCTTGAAGTAAACAAAACAGTGCTACTCACCTTCAAGTGCATTCATATCTTGGCCGACTACTACATAACCTCATTTCCTGTCACAAGAGGATATCATACAAAACTACTGTTGTCTTGAAGTAAACAAAACAGTGCTACTCACCTTCAAGTGCATTCATATCTTGGCCGACTACTACTTAACCTCATTTCCTGTCACAAGAGGATATCATACAAAACTACTGTTGTCTGGAAGTAAACAAAACAGTGCTACTCTCCTTCAAGTGCATTCATATCTTGGCCGACTACTACATAACCTCATTTCCTGTCACAAGAGGATATCATACAAAACTACTGTTGTCTTGAAGTAAACAAAACAGTGCTGCTCTGCTTCAAGTGCATTCATATCTTGGCCGACTACAACATAACCTCATTTCCTGTCACAAGAGGATATCATACAAAACTACTGTTGACTTGAAGTAAACAAAACAGTGCTGCTCTGCTTCAAGTGCATTCATATCTTGGCCGACTACTACATAACCTCATTTCCAGTCACAAGAGGATATCATACAAAACTACTGTTGACTTGAAGTAAACAAAACAGTGCTGCTCTGCTTCAAGTGCATTCATATCTTGGCCGACTACTACATAACCTCATTTCCTGTCACAAGAGGATATCATACAAAACTACTGTTGTCTTGAAGTAAACAAAACAGTGCTGCTCTGCTTCAAGTGCATTCATATCTTGGCCGACTACTACATAACCTCATTTCCTGTCACAAGAGGATATCATACAAAACTACTGTTGCCTTGAAGTAAACAAAACAGTGCTGCTCTCGTTCAAGTGCATTCATATCTTGGCCGACTACTACATAACCTCATTTCCTGTCACAAGAGGATATCATACAAAACTACTGTTGCCTTGAAGTAGACAAAACAGTGCTGCTCTGCTTCAAGTGCATTCATATCTTGGCCGACTACTACATAACCTCATTTCCTGTCACAAGAGGATATCATACAAAACTACTGTTGCCTTGAAGTAAACAAAACAGTGCTGCTCTCCTTCAAGTGCATTCATATCTTGGCCGACTACTACATAACCTCATTTCCTGTCACAAGAGAATATCATACAAAACTACTGTTGTCTTGAAGTAAACAAAACAGTGCTGCTCTCCTTCAAGTGCATTCATATCTTGGCCGACTACTACATAACCTCATTTCCTGTCACAAGAGGATATCATACAAAACTACTGTTGTCTTGAAGTAAACAAAACAGTGCTACTCTCCTTCAAGTGCATTCATATCTTGGCCGACTACTACATAACCTCATTTCCTGTCACAAGAGGATATCATACAAAACTACTGTTGTCTTGAAGTAAACAAAACAGTGCTACTCTCCTTCAAGTGCATTCATATCTTGGCCGACTACTACATAACCTCATTTCCTGTCACAAGAGGATATCATACAAAACTACTGTTGTCTTGAAGTAAACAAAACAGTGCTACTCACCTTCAAGTGCATTCATATCTTGGCCGACTACTACATAACCTCATTTCCTGTCACAAGAGGATATCATACAAAACTACTGTTGTCTTGAAGTAAACAAAACAGTGCTGCTCTGCTTCAAGTGCATTCATATCTTGGCCGACTACTACATAACCTCATTTCCTGTCACAAGAGGATATCATACAAAACTACTGTTGTCTTGAAGTAAACAAAACAGTGCTACTCTCCTTCAAGTGCATTCATATCTTGGCCGACTACTACATAACCTCATTTCCTGTCACAAGAGGATATCATACAAAACTACTGTTGCCTTGAAGTAAACAAAACTGTGCTGCTCTCCTTCAAGTGCATGCATATCTTGGCCGACTACTACATAACCTCATTTCCTGTCACAAGAGGATATCATACAAAACTACTGTTGTCTTGAAGTAAACAAAACAGTGCTGCTCTCCTTCAAGTGCATTCATATCTTGGCCGACTACTACATAACCTCATTTCCTGTCACAAGAGGATATCATACAAAACTACTGTCGCCTTGAAGTAAACAAAACAGTGCTACTCTCCTTCAAGTGCATTCATATCTTGGCCGACTACTGCATAGCCTCATTTCCTGTCACAAGAGGATATCATACAAAACTACTGTTGCCTTGAAGTAAACAAAACAGTGCTGCTCTCCTTCAAGTGCATTCATATCTTGGCCGACTACTACATAACCTCATTTCCTGTCACAAGAGGATATCATACAAAACTACTGTTGCCTTGAAGTAAACAAAACAGTGCTGCTCTGCTTCAAGTGCATTCATATCTTGGCCGACTACTACATAACCTCATTTCCTGTCACAAGAGGATATCATACAAAACTACTGTTGACTTGAAGTAAACAAAACAGTGCTACTCTCCTTCAAGTGCATTCATATCTTGGCCGACTACTACATAACCTCATTTCCTGTCACAAGAGGATATCATACAAAACTACTGTTGACTTGAAGTAAACAAAACAGTGCTACTCTCCTTCAAGTGCATTCATATCTTGGCCGACTACTACATAACCTCATTTCCTGTCACAAGAGGATATCATACAAAACTACTGTTGTCTTGAAGTAAACAAAACAGTGCTACTCTCCTTCAAGTGCATTCATATCTTGGCCGACTACTACATAACCTCATTTCCTGTCACAAGAGGATATCATACAAAACTACTGTTGCCTTGAAGTAAACAAAACAGTGCTACTCTCCTTCAAGTGCATTCATAGCTTGGCCGACTACTACATAACCTCATTTCCTGTCACAAGAGGATATCATACAAAACTACTGTTGTCTTGAAGTAAACAAAACAGTGCTACTCTCCTTCAAGTGCATTCATATCTTGGCCGACTACCACATAACCTCATTTCCTGTCACAAGAGGATATCATACAAAACTACTGTTGTCTTGAAGTAAACAAAACAGTGCTACTCTCCTTCAAGTGCATTCATATCTTGGCCGACTACTACATAACCTCATTTCCTGTCACAAGAGGATATCATGCAAAACTACTGTTGACTTGAAGTAAACAAAACAGTGCTACTCTCCTTCAAGTGCATTCATATCTTGGCCGACTACTACATAACCTCATTTCCTGTGACAAGAGGATATCATAGAAAACTACTGTTGCCTTGAAGTAAACAAAACAGTGCTACTCTCCTTCAAGTGCATTCATATCTTGGTCGACTACTACATAACCTCATTTCCTGTCACAAGAGGATATCATACAAAACTACTGTTGTCTTGAAGTAAACAAAACAGTGCTACTCTCCTTCAAGTGCATTCATATCTTGGCCGACTACTACATAACCTCATTTCCTGTCACAAGAGGATATCATACAAAACTACTGTTGTCTTGAAGTAAACAAAACAGTGCTACTCTCCTTCAAGTGCATTCATATCTTGGCCGACTACTACATAACCTCATTTCCTGTCACAAGAGGATATCATACAAAACTACTGTTGTCTTGAAGTAAACAAAACAGTGCTACTCTCCTTCAAGTGCATTCATATCTTGGCCGACTACTACATAACCTCATTTCCTGTCACAAGAGGATATCATACAAAACTACTGTTGACTTGAAGTAAACAAAACAGTGCTACTCTCCTTCAAGTGCATTCATATCTTGGCCGACTACTACATAACCTCATTTCCTGTGACAAGAGGATATCATAGAAAACTACTGTTGCCTTGAAGTAAACAAAACAGTGCTACTCTCCTTCAAGTGCATTCATATCTTGGCCGACTACTACATAACCTCATTTCCTGTCACAAGAGGATATCATACAAAACTACTGTTGTCTTGAAGTAAACAAAACAGTGCTACTCTCCTTCAAGTGCATTCATATCTTGGCCGACTACTACATAACCTCATTTCCTGTCACAAGAGGATATCATACAAAACTACTGTTGTCATGAAGTAAACAAAACAGTGCTACTCTCCTTTAAGTGCATTCATATCTTGGCCGACTACTACATAACCTCATTTCCTGTCACAAGAGGATATCATACAAAACTACTGTTGACTTGAAGTAAACAAAACAGTGCTACTCTCCTTCAAGTGCATTCATATCTTGGCCGACTACTACATAACCTCATTTCCTGTGACAAGAGGATATCATAGAAATCTACTGTTGCCTTGAAGTAAACAAAACAGTGCTACTCTCCTTCAAGTGCATTCATATCTTGGCCGACTACTACATAACCTCATTTCCTGTCACAAGAGGATATCATACAAAACTACTGTTGTCTTGAAGTAAACAAAACAGTGCTACTCTCCTTCAAGTGCATTCATATCTTGGCCGACTACTACATAACCTCATTTCCTGTCACAAGAGGATATCATACAAAACTACTGTTGTCTTGAAGTAAACAAAACAGTGCTACTCTCCTTCAAGTGCATTCATATCTTGGCCGACTACTACATAACCTCATTTCCTGTCACAAGAGGATATCATACAAAACTACTGTTGTCTTGGAGTAAACAAAACAGTGCTACTCTCCTTCAAGTGCATTCATATCTTGGCCGACTACTACATAACCTCATTTCCTGTCACAAGAGGATATCATACAAAACTACTGTTGTCTTGAAGTAAACAAAACAGTGCTACTCTCCTTCAAGTGCAGTCATATCTTGGCCGACTACTACATAACCTCATTTACTGTCACAAGAGGATATCATTCAAAACTACTGTTGTCTTGAAGTAAACAAAACAGTGCTACTCTCCTTCAAGTGCATTCATATCTTGGCCGACTACTACATAACCTCATTTCCTGTCACAAGAGGATATCATACAAAACTACTGTTGTCTTGAAGTAAACAAAACAGTGCTACTCTCCTTCAAGTGCATTCATATCTTGGCCGACTACTACATAACCTCATTTCCTGTCACAAGAGGATATCATACAAAACTACTGTTGTCTTGAAGTAAACAAAACAGTGCTGCTCTGCTTCAAGTGCATTCATATCTTGGCCGACTACTACATAACCTCATTTCCTGTCACAAGAGAATATCATACAAAACTACTGTTGTCTTGAAGTAAACAAAACAGTGCTACTCTCCTTCAAGTGCATTCATATCTTGGCCGACTACTACATAACCTCATTTCCTGTCACAAGAGGATATCATACAAAACTACTGTTGTCTTGAAGTAAACAAAACAGTGCTACTCTCCTTCAAGTGCATTCATATCTTGGCCGACTACTACATAACCTCATTTCCTGTCACAAGAGGATATCATACAAAACTACTGTTGTCTTGAAGTAAACAAAACATTGCTACTCTCCTTCAAGTGCATTCATATCTTGGCCGACTACTACATAACCTCATTTCCTGTCACAAGAGGATATCATACAAAACTACTGTTGTCTTGAAGTAAACAAAACAGTGCTACTCACCTTCAAGTGCAGTCATATCTTGGCCGACTACTACATAACCTCATTTCCTGTCACAAGAGGATATCATACAAAACTACTGTTGTCTTGAAGTAAACAAAACAGTGCTGCTCTGCTTCAAGTGCATTCATATCTTGGCCGACTACTACATAACCTCATTTCCTGTCACAAGAGGATATCATACAAAACTACTGTTGTCTTGAAGTAAACAAAACAGTGCTACTCTCCTTCAAGTGCATTCATATCTTGGCCGACTACTACATAACCTCATTTCCTGTCACAAGAGGATATCATACAAAACTACTGTTGCCTTGAAGTAAACAAAACAGTGCTGCTCTCCTTCAAGTGCATTCATATCTTGGCCGACTACTACATAACCTCATTTCCTGTCACAAGAGGATATCATACAAAACTACTGTTGTCTTGAAGTAAACAAAACAGTGCTGCTCTCCTTCAAGTGCATTCATATCTTGGCCGACTACTGCATAACCTCATTTCCTGTCACAAGAGGATATCATACAAAACTACTGTTGCCTTGAAGTAAACAAAACAGTGCTGCTCTCCTTCAAGTGCATTCATATCTTGGCCGACTACTACATAACCTCATTTCCTGTCACAAGAGGATATCATACAAAACTACTGTTGCCTTGAAGTAAACAAAACAGTGCTGCTCTCCAAGTGCATTCATATCTTGGCCGACTACTGCATAACCTCATTTCCTGTCACAAGAGGATATCATACAAAGCTACTGTTGCCTTGAAGTAAACAAAACAGTGCTGCTCTGCTTCAAGTGCATTCATATCTTGGCCGACTACTACATAACCTCATTTCCTGTCACAAGAGGATATCATACAAAACTACTGTTGTCTTGAAGTAAACAAAACAGTGCTACTCTCCTTCAAGTGCATTCATATCTTGGCCGACTACTACATAACCTCATTTCCTGTCACAAGAGGATATCATACAAAACTACTGTTGTCTTGAAGTAAACAAAACAGTGCTACTCTCCTTCGAGTGCATTCATATCTTGGCCGACTACTACATAACCTCATTTCCTGTCACAAGAGGATATCATACAAAACTACTGTTGTCTTGAAGTAAACAAAACAGTGCTACTCTCCTTCAAGTGCATTCATATCTTGGCCGACTACTACATAACCTCATTTCCTGTCACAAGAGGATATCATACAAAACTACTGTTGCCTTGAAGTAAAGAAAACAGTGCTACTCTCCTTCAAGTGCATTCATATCTTGGCCGACTACTACATAACCTCATTTCCTGTCACAAGAGGATATCATACAAAACTACTGTTGCCTTGAAGTAAACAAAACAGTGCTACTCTCCTTCAAGTGCATTCATATCTTGGCCGACTACTACATAACCTCATTTCCTGTCACAAGAGGATATCATACAAAACTACTGTTGTCTTGAAGTAAACAAAACAGTGCTGCTCTGCTTCTAGTGCATTCATATCTTGGCCGACTACTACATAACCTCATTTCCTGTCACAAGAGGATATCATACAAAACTACTGTTGCCTTGAAGTAAACAAAACAGTGCTGCTCTCCTTCAAGTGCATTCATATCTTGGCCGACTACTACATAACCTCATTTCCTGTCACAAGAGGATATCATACAAAACTACTGTTATCTTGAAGTAAACAAAACAGTGCTACTCTCCTTCAAGTGCATTCATATCTTGGCCGACTACTACATAACCTCATTTCCTGTCACAAGAGGATATCATACAAAACTACTGTTGTCTTGAAGTAAACAAAACAGTGCTGCTCTGCTTCAAGTGCATTCATATCTTGGCCGACTACTGCATAACCTCATTTCCTGTCACAAGAGGATATCATAGAAAACTACTGTTGTCTTGAAGTAAACAAAACAGTGCTACTCTCCTTCAAGTGCATTCATATCTTGGCCGACTACTACATAACCTCATTTCCTGTCACAAGAGGATATCATACAAAACTACTGTTGTCTTGAAGTAAACAAAACAGTGCTGCTCTCCTTCAAGTGCATTCATATCTTGGCCGACTACTACATAACCTCATTTCCTGTCACAAGAGGATATCATACAAAACTACTGTTGCCTTGAAGTAAACAAAACAGTGCTACTCTCCTTCAAGTGCATTCATATCTTGGCCGACTACTACATAACCTCATTTCCTGTCACAAGAGGATATCATACAAAACTACTGTTGCCTTGACAGCGTTTTATAAATTGAATATCCACAAATAGTAGAATCGACCTTGATCGTGTTGGGTAAGAAAAGTGGCGAAGTTTGCAGTGAAACGCTGCAAGCGCTACCTCACCAAGAATTACAGGAGAAAAACAAGAAAAACAAGAAAATTCATGCCAAACAATATTTTATTTGATCTCGATACATTTTCAAAATTTATTCCCAAACATCCACGGTGCTGCGGACAATATAACAGTTGCTTATATTCGAGTGACCAGTTCCGGAAGCTCATTCAATACTGTATTTACGCATTCTTAACCTTGAATACCAACTTTCGTAAGCTTCCGGAAACAATCGCGACTCTTCATTCGTTAGGAAGCACTGACAGATTTTGTCACGTGAAGTCTCCGAAATGTGTGAAGAAAACTTTATTTTTTTGTTTCATGTCGCTCGTTTGAACACAACTGTAAGTATATTTCAATAGCATTAGCAATAGTATTTTACGTAGATTGGTATTTAGTGGTGACAAATAGGACATTGTTGTGAAGTTTTAAGTTATTAGCAAAAGTGTGTGAATTGCAAAGTTTGTCCATTTTGTTCACGCGGTGTAGGCCAGCAAACGTCTGAGTGGAGAGGGGAAGCTTGTACTCTGAGCAGGACCTACGTGTGACTGTACAATAGAAAGAGTACCAAAGAGTAGTCTTAGTTCTTTGAGTCATTATTCTCTCTTATTTTAATGAAAATTATTGTTTGGAGCTTCCCTCGCTTTGAAAGTCACGACTCGCCACTGAATGAGAGACAGAGATGCTGGCTATATGTCTACATGTCTAGTAGACCTTGATTCTTGAGCTTGACGCTGTACGTCCGCACGTAGTTGATGTAGTCCAGCATTGCTGTAGTGAGAGCCATGTCGACCAAGTGTTGAGGCAACCATCCGTGGAGGTTTGTGTTCAACAACCACTGGAAAGTACAGCGTTTGGACTCGCCGGGGATGGGCCGCATCACCCAGCAATTAGGTCCGTTGATACCCCTGCAACAAACAATACCTGCTTTGACATTTGACTATCACTTGAAGTCTACTGTATTCCCTTCTAACTACAATAAGATAATGTTTATCTTGAAGTAGATGGAGAAGAAAGTAGAGTAGAGAAAGTCATGTATACATCACATAACGACCAAAACATTTGACTATCACTTAAAGTCTACTGTATTCCCCTGTAACTACTATAAGATAATGTTTATCTTGAAGTAGATAGAGCAATAAGTGTTTGTACAAGAGTAGAGAAAGTCATGTATACATCACATAACGACCAAAACATTTGACTATCACTTAAAGTCTACTGTATTCCCCTGTAACTACAGTAAGATAACGTTTATCTTGAAGTAGATAGAGCAATAAGTGTTTGTACAAGAGTAGAGAAAGTCATGTATACATCACATAACGACCAAAACATTTGACTATCACTTAAAGTCTACTGTATTCCCCTGTAACTACAATAAGATAATGTTTATCTTGAAGTAAATAGTGCAATAAGTGTTTGTACAAGAGTAGAGAAAGTCATGTATACATCACATAATGACTAAAACATTTGACTATCACTTAAAGTCTACTGTATTCCCTTGTAACTACAATAAGATAATGTTTATCTTGAAGTAGATAGAGCAATAAGTGCTGTACAAGAGTAGAGAAAGTCATGTATACATCACACAACCTGTACTTTAGTTGTTCTTTGACCACAACGGCCCCAGTAAGTGACTAGTGGATTTTGATCTTCCATATGTCTAGGTACAACATTTCGCATACAGGTCTCTTGTAGCAGGAGAAAGCACAGATCATGTGTCCCTTTTCCTCGCACACTACCCTAGACCATGCAAGTATCCTTGGTGGTAGACGTAAGGGAACCCAGAACCACTTTTGTGGGTCCTCATTCCTGCCCAGGATTATGGCTGTTTAAGAGGGGCAATTCAGGAAGCACAATGAATACTAGCTGTCTGTAACAGAACATAAGCATTCAAACATGATTATGAATAACATCATCAAAGAACTGCTCAAAATGGACAGAAGCATACTCAGCTGGAGCAGACACTGTCAGCTGCGATCCTGCAGAAGATGCCACAAAGCAGATGTTGAGTGACTACCAATCACTGGCAGCGCTCAGGGTTTGGTTCATGTCTGACCAAGAACTATCAGTAGTCTCTCCCAAGAAGCTGCCATTTTATTAACAAAGATTCTTGGACGCAAGATAAGGGGAAGCAATATGTCAGAAATGTTCTCATTCATTAAACCTATGTACGTACCTGATGTACTTGTTGCTATGAGGTACTGCCGGGTGGAACACAGATGACCCTGCAGCAATGAAGCAGCCGTCACGACAGGCTCGACGTCGTAGATTTACAAACTCCCGACTAGCTACAATCCCTCCTCCACCCTCCGTGGTCACGATGTATGTAATGTCCGTTTGGTCATCGATTTCCTGTAAGCAACAGGACAATGTTAACGTGGACAGTCAAACTGTACTTGTTACCTAAGTCTCTCTGCAAAGACCAAGGTACAATATATGACAGTCACGTTCGTAATAATCATCGGTGAGGTGAAGTACAGAACTGGACGCTACCAAGGGGATTCGGCACGAGGTCCAAGACAGGATGGTTCGGTGAACCCTTCTGTCATATGTCGTAATATCAATGTAGTTCACAGGTTGTTGGATTATATCTTACCTGAACTTTCCGAGATTCGATAATTGTTGGATTCCATTTGGGCACTTCATCCAGTTTGTCAAACAGTTCCATAAACAGCCGCTCCGGCGCAAATTCCACTTCACCCTGAAATCAGTGTAAGTTGTAAGTTAGTAATATCGTCTTTTGTCCAGTTTCCATTGTGATACAACATTTGAAGTGTAATAAACAAATAAGGGGAAGTTTTGAAGCGAAAACTTCTTTAGGCGCGTTTAGCACTTTTTGTGAGTAGTGAATTAAAGTGAGCCGTCACGCTGGAATATGTGACGCTCATTCGGGTGAAGTCGGCTCGAGTCGCAACTAACCGAAACTTCAAGGAAAATGTTTATGGAACATCTTAAGAGATGCAGAAGATAATGTACATTTAGAAAATATGTCTCAAATAATATCCGTTAAGGCGCTGGAGGAATATATGACCCGCGAAAGAAATGTAAGAACATTTCAATCTATGAGAAAAGAATATAACTTAAGAGATCGTCGGAGGGAAATAGGACCAAGAGAAACTGAAGATACAGATTACCAGACTAGAAGACCTGATTTAAGACGCCAATTATAGACATCAGAAAGAAGACAGAAAGACAGAAAGAGAATACCAGGAGAGAGAAGCTATATATGGAGAGTATCAGAGTGGACAGATACAATTGATTATGCAGAAGCGGATGTCTGGAACTGACGAACCAGCTCCATCTACTAACGCCAGTTCCTTTAGGAGATGGATACCAGTAGGAGGAAGCTTTGGATACCAGTTGCAGAAGAGGAAATTTTAAAACTGTTCGTAGCTTGTTATAAGAATTAAAGCTGTAGTAGAAATGTAGATTTGATTTATATTGTTGGCGTAGAAGTAAAGTAGAAAAAAGACTGTTTTAGATAGATTATATTTGTAAAGTTACTGGAATCCAGTAATATGTAGGTTTAGTTAGTTCGTTAAGGTAGAAAGTAGATTACATCTGCAAAATTTGTAAATTGTTTTGTGAAATCTGATTCAGAAGTTTATAAAGTTAAAAATGAAGTTTGCATAATAAGTCCTGGTATAGATTCCAGAAACCGGGCTATTAGATGTACAGATTTTATTTTATTTTTATTTTTATTTTTAATCGGAACTAACCCCCCCCCCCCCAGTCTTATGTTGTCCATACCGCTATACTGTCACACTCAACAACACGCATCCGGGCATGTTTTAACATATTTCAAATACTATGAAAAATTCAGAAACCTTCAGGCGTTTCATTAAAAAAAATAATTGTCTTAGGGCCGTTCTTAGAAACGTCTGTCAAATACCGGTAACCAATCCGGTCAGATAACAAGTCGACAAAATGTCAAATTCCACTTTAAACAATAATAATACTCAAAAGGAACAGATAATATCACCCAAGTTCGGTATCTGAATAATCAAAATCATAATAATAAAAAATAAAACGAGTATGCTAATTGGAAATAAAAGTGTTAGGAATTTGTGAAAGAGGTGTTTCATTTGAGAACTAGTTATTTTTATTGACAATTTCTCTTTATTGTTAGTAGTAAAACGTAAAACATCAATAAATTAAACGTAATAGCACGTAAATAACAAAATTATCACGTGTTAAAATGACGTTTTGCGTTTGTTTTCATTTACAACTTATAGGTTATGTTTTTCCACAAACTGAAAGACCGACTGAGATTTGATATATAAATCCTTTATGTATAACTCTCTTCGCATTCAGTTGTTTGAGAGTACACTTAGCGTAACGCAACTTCCCTCTTTGCACAACAATGACTATCAACATTACATTTTTTTAAAATAATTTTTAAGAATAATTTATAATGAATAGTTTTAAGTTATCACTTCTGTCGTGTGGTCTTAAGAACACACAATTTGCGAATGCTGGGTAGGTTAATTACATCCCCCGAATTTCCTGTCCCCTCATTTCATCTCTATTATTATTTCACTTCATGTGGTGGTCGGAAGGTGTCTCGGCGCTGCATGTCAGGATGATATGCTCTGGTAAACACTTCCTCCTCCGATACGACCGTCTCGAGTCAAAGGGCCGGTCTCGGTGGGTGGGATACCTGCCGGGGAGTTTCCAACTGGTAAATTGTGACTCCCCCCTTCCTCCCGAGGATGCCCCACTTGGGGACATAGCCACAATACGCCATATCGAGTTCCCTACGTACCGTGACGTAAGCCTTGTCCTTGCTTTGAACTTTCCCAAACCTTTTTTTTTTTAAAAAACAAGAATACATTTTTTGCCCACCTCGGTAGCGTAGATGGTAGCATGTCTGCCTCACGTTCAAGAGGTCCCGAGTTCGAATCTCGGTGAGGGTGAGTTACCTAGATAAGGCTTTCCGGGATTTTCCCTTATCCTGAAAGACGAATGTCGGGTAACTCTAAGCTCCATGGACCCTGGACCCATTTAAGCATCATTTCACGCAATTCATTCACCGTCCGATATAACTTAACGTTGGGGCGGACGTAAATTAAAAAAATTAAAAGAATACATTTTTAATGGTTTACACGTTGGATATACAAAGTAGCCATGTCCGCTATACAATATATGCAAGAGGGCGGTGGTTTGACTACTTTACCAATGTATATTGTGAATGAATTATGCCGGGAAAGCGCTAAAACGCAATCCCGGGTCCAAAAATTGGGGTAACTGTGCAGAATGCTGACAATGTTCCACGTCTATCTCAATGTTGAATATTCCATAGTGGTGATTGTTATTCATGTTTGTTCGCCACCTTCAGTTAGTGGTTAGGTTGCAGAAATGAAACTCGCTCAGAATAAATTTGTAATTTTATTTTATTACTTTATTTCTTTTCTTCTGCTCTAAATTACATACTTGAAAATCATTGCTACCATGGTAGAGATGTGCTTTCTAACAAGAATGTTTGCGTGTTTTGTATTAGATGCTAACGTACATGTCCGTGCGCTTCAAACACATGGGGTTTCTTAGAGCCCAAAATACGTACTCTGTACCACGAGAGACACTTTTCCATGTTATTAAAATATTGAACAATGACGGAAATTTAAATATTGATGACATTATTAACGTCCCGCTAGGAACAAAACCCTGGACTTTGCCGTTCAGTATGGAAAAGGAACTTGCTCGTGGCAACAACATAGCAAACCCATTCAACAGAGAAAATGAGTCTGCCAGAAGAAAGAGGTTCAAGAAATTTCTAAAGAGGAATCCCTCCATATCTTTCAGAACACCTCAATCAATATCATTGTCCAGATTGTGCTTGTTCAACAGACAAACTGTTGTCTCATTTGTTTGAACGACATTGCTACAAACCCAACAGGATATACAATTGTGATGAGACAGACTTGACCGTTGTACAGTCAAAACAATCAAGGTCGTAGCAAAGAAAGGGAAGACACAAGTGAACGGGGAAGTTGTCGTTGTTTGCATGAATGTCGCCGCTCCTCATGAAGAACGTGCGCTCCCTGCCCAGATGGACATATTCACGAAATTGTTCAACTACCAAACCAGGTCCTCTTAATACTCGATGACAAGGAATTTGGATGCTATTGTTTCCGCAAAGGAGCATCATCCTCCACTGCCGAAATTCGGACATGGTTGGCGAATCACAACCAGATATCGGAGCTTCTGGGAAGTTAGGAATGCTAGTATCTACCCAATCAATAGAAACATATTTAAAATAAGACCTGGCGAAGAATATGCTGAATTTCTTCTCGGGAAGCAAGCCAGCTGAAAAGACGATTAGAAATTGTACATCTCCCCATCATTAGGATATTTTAATAAATGTTATAACCACAAATGCATCACCGGATATAACACAAATATAAACATCAAAACTCACATCACTGAACAAAAGACTGTTTTCAGTAAATTAAATGCCATGTCAGGAGATGGAGTGAGTGGGTCAAAGAAACGTAACAACTTAAGTTGATTATCAAGCTGTATAGATCTATGCTTCTTATGCCGACGGATTTCCATTTTAAGGTCGGTTTCCAAGAAGAGCTGAACTGAAATCCACCATCACGATTAAGCGTGCTCCTCTCTGAGGAAATAGCCAAAGCTTCCTTAACTCTCCGCTCTCAGTAACTGTTGTATTTTGTCAAGATGGTCGTCTATGGTCGTTATCAAAACAATGCTGTGCCAGTTCAAACTTCTCAGGTTGTATTAAACGAATGCTCCGTTCATTTTCGTTTATTCTGGTAGCGATGGTCCTTCCGGTTTGTCCTATATACGGGAATGCGGTACACTCTCGGAACTTGGAAGTCCAGTTTGTATTTCACTGGTCTCAACAAATGTTTAATCTTCGGAGGTGGCTGGTGGATGGTCCTGATGTTGTATTTGACGAGAATTCTGCTGATTCTGTCAGATAGGTTGTCGACTTCTAATCGTCTTCTCACCTGGCTTGGTTCCCTAGAAGAACTTGAGTAGTAACGTATTTGATGATCACGCCCACTGACGAGGAAACAATAAGCAGCAAAGAAACTGGCGATAATTCTAAACAATCAATCACCAGCATATGTGAACTAAGCCCGCTTCCCAGTCTAGCTTTAAGTACAACAAACAAAAGAGGTCCAAAAGCCGGGTCAGCAAAATTACTTACGTCCACCCCAAACAAGAAAGAGTAGGAACAGTCTAAATCCCACACTGTAAATAAAGCTTTACCCAAAAAAGGAAGCAGTAAGAAAGCAAAGAAATATGAGGAAACTGCCGAATGTATCTACTGTGGGAAGTTGTGTCTGGGTCCAGCGCCAAACATGCAAGTTATGGGCCCATGAACAATGTGCTGGAAACCCAAACAAGATAGAGTAGGAACAGTCTAAATCCCACACTGTAAATAAAGCTTTTCCCAAAAAAGGAAGCAGTAAGAGAGCAAAGAAATATGAGGAAACTGCCGAATGTATCAACTGTGGGAAGTTGTGTCTGGGTCCAGCGCCAAACATGCAAGTTATGGGCCCATGAACAATGTGCTGGAAACCCAAACAAGAGAGAGTAGGAACAGTCTAAATCCCACACTGTAAACAAAGCTTTTCCCAAAAAAAGGAAGCAGTAAGAGAGCAAAGAAATATGAGGAAACTGCTGAATGTATCAACTGTGGGAAGTTGTGTCTGGGTCCAGCGCCAAACATGCAAGTTATGGGCCCATGAACAATGTGCTGGAAACCCAAACAAGAAAGAGTAGGAACAGTCTAAATCCCACACTGTAAATAAAGCTTTACCCAAAAAAGGAAGCAGTAAGAGAGCAAAGAAATATGAGGAAACTGCCGAATGTATCAACTGTGGGAAGTTGTGTCTGGGTCCAGCGCCAAACATGCAAGTTATGGGCCCATGAACAATGTGCTGGAAACCCAAACAAGAAAGAGTAGGAACAGTCTAAATCCCACACTGTAAATAAAGCTTTACCCAAAAAAGGAAGCAGTAAGAGAGCAAAGAAATATGAGGAAACTGCCGAATGTATCAACTGTGGGAAGTTGTGTCTGGGTCCAGCGCCAAACATGCAAGTTATGGGCCCATGAACAATGTGCTGGAAACCCAAACAAGAGAGAGTAGGAACAGTCTAAATCCCACACTGTAAATAAAGCTTTACCCAAAAAAGGAAGCAGTAAGAGAGCAAAGAAATATGAGGAAACTGCCGAATGTATCTACTGTGGGAAGTTGTGTCTGGGTCCAGCGCCAGACATGCAAGTTATGGGCCCATGAACAATGTGCTGGAAACCCAAACAAGAAAGAGTAGGAACAGTCTAAATCCCACACTGTAAATAAAGCTTTTCCCAAAAAAGGAAGCAGTAAGAGAGCAAAGAAATAAGAGGAAATTGCCGAGTGTGTCTACTGTGGGAAGTTGTGTCTGGGTCCAGCGCCAGACATGCAAGTTATGGGCCCATGAACAATGTGCTGGAAACCCAAACAAGAAAGAGTAGGAACAGTCTAAATCCCACACTGTAAACAAAGCTTTTCCCAAAAAAGGAAGCAGTAAGAGAGCAAAGAAATAAGAGGAAATTGCCGAGTGTGTCTACTGTGGGAAGTTGTGTCTGGGTCCAGCGCCAGACATGCAAGTTATGGGCCCATGAACAATGTGCTGGAAACCCAAACAAGCATTTCAATTGTGGAAAGTGCCACGCAAGTTAAAATGTTAATTTACACTAATATTGACAATTGACTATAAAATTTAAAATAGAATATCAATTTAAACGTGTTCTTCTGTTATAATGTTCGCTTATTTCAAGCATATTAACCTAAATTGGTAGAGATTATATTTCCTTGTGTACTGTTTAGAATATTCCATATTAGCATCATAAATCCAGTTACAAATGAACGTACTGTATAGTTTTATAAGTGAGCTATACTTAGCACTCGATAGTTTGTGCTTTATAACAAATGAAGTGAGCTTTTAGACCTTTCCCGAGGGACGAAAGTGCAAACCATGAAGGAGCGCTGTACTTTGATCTGATGTACATACTACAATAAAACACATTTGTTGCTATAATCTCATCCTTGTCCGAGGAGACCTTTTGCCATTCCAAGACTCTTATGATGGATATATAGACGGTAGTTAGCGAAGAGAGCATATGTTATTAATTATAGGAGATCCTTGAGGTTATGGTGAGCCTAAGGGGAGTCTGGGACGCTTGTCAATGTCATAATCCCCGACGCCTCGGATAAGTTGATTGAAGCTGTAGGGAAAACGGAAATAGAATCTGTGCGAGAGGTTGAGAATATAGTAATTTAATTTGGGAAAAGATAGGTCTGATTGGATGTTTTCATTAGTAATGTACCATTCGGCAGCTGTTGCTACTAGAAGGTATCGGTTCTGAAGGATGTGGGTCTTTTAGCTGCGCCCCAGACCTGATTGCTTGTGTCTATAATGTCGTAGTGTAACCTCAAAACCTGATTAAAATACACACAGGACAACAAAACAATATATGTGTCACAGGTTCGCCAACGTAAACCGAGTCGACCAACATAAAAGCTTCAATAATATCTTCTCGATCCTTGCGTATCCAAATCGATCTTAATGCGAGGTAAGTTTAATGCGGGAACGTGCTTAGAGATTGAGCTTAGCCATTGTCATGTTTATAGCATTTTTGTACAAGTACTTACTGTAAGTTTGAACATCTTTCCGTAAGCTTTAACGTATTTGGTGTGAACAGTGTCGCCATCTGTCGTGTGTTTCTCAAGCTTCCAACCGTCTGTAGAGTTGAGGATGTTCCAGGCAATGTCCAGGGATTCGCTAGCTTTCTGACGATATTCCTCATCCTGTAACAGCAACATCAATCCACAAAGTCCAAACTTGTATGACCTCTATGTACTTCAACATAAACATTATCTTATGTAGTTAAGACAACGATATTTCAAAGACATCACCTAAAGTACTACCGATTTTGCCTTCTGTGTAATGAAATGTGTGAGCACATATATTCCCTTTCATTCTTTTGAAAAACCAATTAAGTCAGAGTAGAAGACGTTAACAATCTTTTCCATACCGAGATAGAATTTAGTAAATTGCAGTAGGTCTTGTCTTAATACGTTTTCCACAGCCTCCTGCTATCTACTGTCTTTTATCAAGTACAAAACATCGAAGTGAAGACTTGATCCTACACTTATAGTTGTTTGTTTTTTAAACGCAAAGTTTATTTAATCAGATATTCTGGGGCTCCCTCCGAACATCAAAGCAGAAAAATAAGTTGATACAAGCCTGTGTCAGATATTTGACACCAATAACAGATAATTGAATTAAATTGTTGTCCGCTTGTTGATTGTTGTAGAAGACACGAGGTGAGTGGAGCAGTGGCGTAGTGTATAATGAAGCACTGCAAGGGATTACAAAAGAAAATTCAGGTACAAAATATCTTCTCTGCTCTGGATACAATTTCAAAATTTATCCTCGAACATCCGCAGTGCTGAGGACAATTTGACAGCTGCATAAATACCAGCAACCAGTTTCCCGAGCTCATTCACTACTGAATTTACGCATTCGCAACCTTGAATACCATACTTCGTACGTTTCCGGAAGCAATCGGTACCCTTCGATAGTTAGGAAACACTGACAGATTTTGTCACCTCAAGTCACTGTAATCACAGCGTGTGAAGAAAAGTTTATTTTTTGTTTTATGTGGTACTTTTAAATACAACTAAGTATACTTCAATAGCATTACGTAGATTGTGGTAACAAATAGAAAATTGTTGTGATGCTTCAACTTATTAGCAAAAGTGTGTGAATTGCATACTTTCTTCATTTAGTTCACGTGCTGTGAGCCAGCGAACATCTGAATGGGGAGGGGAAGCATGTAGTGTGAGCAGGGCCTACGTGTGACTGTACAATAGAAAGAGTACTGAAGAGTAGCCTTCGTTCTTTGAGTCATTATTCTCTCTTATTTTAATGAAAATTATTATTTAGAACTTCCCTCACTTTGAAAGTCACACCTCGCTACTGGACCTGCGTGTGACTGTACAATAGAAAGAGTACTAAAGAGTAGCCTTAGTTCTTTGAGTCATTATTCTCTCTTATTTTAATGAACTTTATTATTTGGAGCTTCCCTGACTTTGAAAGCCACGCTTGGCTACTGGACCTACGTGTGACTGTATAATAGAAAGAGTACTAAAGAGTAGCCTTACTTCTTTGAGTCATTATTCTCTCTTATTTTAATGAACATTATTATATGCAGCTTCCCTCACTTTGAAAGTCACGCCTCGCTACTGGACCTACGTGTGACTGTATAATAGAAAGAGTACTAAAGAGTAGCCTTACTTCTTTGAGTCATTATTCTCTCTTATTTTAATGAACATTATTATATGCAGCTTCCCTCACTTTGAAAGTCACGCTTGGCTACTGGACCTACATGTGACTGTATAATAGAAAGAGTACTAAAGAGTAGCCTTACTTCTTTGAGTCATTATTCTCTCTTATTTTAATGAACATTATTATATGGAGCTTCCTTCACTTTGAAAGTCACGCCTCGCTACTGGACCTACGTGTGACTGTACAATAGAAAGAGTACTAAAGAGTAGCCTTAGTTCTTTGAGTCATTATTCTCTCTTATTTTAATGAAAATTATTATTTGGAGCTTCCCTCACCTTGAAAGTCACACCTCGCTACTGGACCTACGTGTGACTGTACAATAGAAAGAGTACTAAAGAGTAGCCTTAGTTCTTTGAGTCATTATTCTCTCTTATTTTAATGAAAATTATTATTTGGAGCTTCCCTCACTTTGAAAGTCACGCCTCACTACTGCAGCTACGTGTGACTGTACAATAGAAAGAGTACTAAAGAGTAGCCTTAGTTCTTTGAGTCATTATCCTCTCTTATTTTGATGAAAATTATTATTTGAAGTTTTCCTCACTTTGATAGTCACGTCTCGCTAATGGACCTACGTGTGACTGTATAATAGAAAGAGTACTAAAGAGTAGCCTTACTTCTTTGAGTCATTATTCTCTCTTATTTTAATGAACATTATTATATGCAGCTTCCCTCACTTTGAAAGTCACGCCTCGCTACTGGACCTACGTGTGACTGTACAATAGAAAGAGTACTAAAGAGTAGCCTTAGTTCTTTGAGTCATTATCCTCTCTTATTTTGATGAAAATTATTATTTGGAGCTTCTCTCACTTTGAAAGTCACGTCTCGCTACTGATTGGAACAATTTTTGTAAACTTAAATTTTGTCTGGCAACTGAGTGGCTAAGGACTTTGTGAGATATGTCGATATGAACTTCCTTTACCGTTTTGATAATGGTAAAGCGTCCCTTAAGTATTTAATGTAACTAAAGCACCACGCTGTAGAAGAGCAAAGGTAGAAGGTAGAAGAAGTAGAAAGTCGAATTGACTTGACCTCTACAACTAGCAGGCAATTAAAAGTCTTACCGTCAAAATTGTTGATGGTTCATCCTCGAACTGATTCCCAAACCAAAGGCGCTTCATCAACTTCATCTTGGTCTGCAAGAGAAGCACAAATAGTTTACATTAATACATTAATGCTCAACATAGCAACAATTAGCTGTGTATTGTTGTACAGTAATGAGTACAGGAATAGAAATAACACATTTCTTAGCAATATGAAAAAGTACCAGTTTGAACATTCTTAGATATATAACCACACAGTATGTAAAATCAGTTCGTGTGTACAAATGGTCTGCCTCCTGATGTTGCTCCAATTTGTAGCCGAATGGGTCTACTTCAGTCTCGAGCTGAGTTTTATCTCAAGGTGTGCGTGGGTGTGTAGTAGAAGTCAGAATTTAAGTTTGAAACGTTTATTGAATTTGTAAGTATTCGCTTAAATCGAGCAGTTACTGACCATTGGCGCGATAACGCGCCATTGTATCATTGAGGTAACAATGACCCCTCATCCAGTTACAAGACGCAGCCCTATTTACGACCAGTCCTCAAATGTCCAAGAATGTCTTACATAAACTTCCGTTTTGCTAATGACTACTACCTTCTACTTCATCTCCACATTACTGACATTCTCTGCTTTCCTTTCTAACGTCTCTATAAATTTCCAAAAAATAATCTTCCATATTGTTACAGTATGACAATTTGACACGTGACAATATTCCAAGAATTCCAAGATAGTCTTCGGTACCCAAACTGGCAACATTGGATAGTAATTTTGTCCTCTTTAATGTAACCTAGTTAACTAATTCTTCAAACTGCTTTAGGACCAGGCTTCGCTAATTACCATACAGAATGTCCTCTCACCGCTAATCAAACTATACTCAAAACTAACCGTCAAACATAAACCTCCTTGACATTTAATACAAATGCACAAAATATTAATATTTGATTTTATTATAAGTATTCATTTATTTGACTGATCTATTATTTCTGCATCAGTCTTGTACAGATTATTCCTACAAACACTTATTGCTCAATCTGCTTCAAAACAAACATTATCTTATTGTAGTTACAAGGGAATACAGTAAACTTTAAGTGATAATCAAATGTTCTGGTCGTTATGTGATGTATACATGACTTTCTCTACACTTGTACAAACAAGATACACATTTGTTGTGTAGTAATATTTTGTCTAACTCTTACGGTTTATCAGTTATACAAAAGTCATTCAGAATAAAGAGAACTTCTGAGTACATTCACAGAAAATTCAAGATACACATTTGTTATGTAGTAATATTTTGTCTATCTCTTACGGTTTATCAGTTATACAAAAGTCATTCAAAATAAAGAGAACTTCTGAGTACATTCACAGAAAATTCAAGATACACATTTGTTATGTAGTAATATTTTGTCTATCTCTTACGGTTTATCAGTTATACAAAAGTCATTCAGAATAAAGAGAACTTCTGAGTACATTCACAGAAAATTCAAGATACACATTTGTTATGTCGTAATATTTTGTCTATCTCTTACGGTTTATCAGTTATACAAAAGTCATTCAGAATAAAGAGAACTTCTGAGTACATTCACAGAAAATTCAAGATATACATTTGTTGTGTAGTAATATTTTGTCTATCTCTTACAGTTTATCAGTTATACAAAAGACATTCAGAATAAAGAGAACTTCTGAGTACATTCACAGAAAATTCAAGATATACATTTGTTGTGTAGTAATATTTTGTCTATCTCTTACAGTTTATCAGTTATACAAAAGTCATTCAGAATAAAGAGAACTTCTGAGTACATTCACAGAAAATTCAAGATACACATTTGTTATGTAGTAATATTTTGTCTATCTCTTACGGTTTATCAGTTATACAAAAGTCATTCAGAATAAAGAGAACTTCTGAGTACATTCACAGAAAATTCAAGATACACATTTGTTATGTCGTAATATTTTGTCTATCTCTTACGGTTTATCAGTTATACAAAAGTCATTCAGAATAAAGAGAACTTCTGAGTACATTCACAGAAAATTCAAGATACACATTTGTTGTGTAGTAATATTTTGTCTATCTCTTACAGTTTATCAGTTATACAAAAGTCATTCAGAATAAAGAGAACTTCTGAGTACATTCACAGAAAATTCAAGATACACATTTGTTGTGTAGTAATATTTTGTCTATCTCTTACAGTTTATCAGTTATACAAAAGTCATTCAGAATAAAGAGAACTTCTGAGTACATTCACAGAAAATTCAAGATATACATTTGTCGTGTAGTAATATTTTGTCTATCTCTTACAGTTTATCAGTTATACAAAAGTCATTCAGAATAAAGAGAACTTCTGAGTACATTCACAGAAAATTCAAGATACACATTTGTTATGTAGTAATATTTTGTCTATCTCTTACAGTTTATCAGTTATACAAAAGTCATTCAGAATAAAGAGAACTTCTGAGTACATTCACAGAAATTTCAAGATACACATTTGTTGTGTAGTAATATTTTGTCTATCTCTTACAGTTTATCAGTTATACAAAAGTCATTCAGAATAAAGAGAACTTCTGAGTACATTCACAGAAAATTCAAGATACACATTTGTTATGTAGTAATATTTTGTCTATCTCTTACAGTTTATCAGTTATACAAAAGTCATTCAGAATAAAGAGAACTTCTGAGTACATTCACAGAAAATTCAAGATACACATTTGTTGTGTAGTAATATTTTGTCTATCTCTTACAGTTTATCAGTTATACAAAAGTCATTCAGAATAAAGAGAACTTCTGAGTACATTCACAGAAAATTCAAGATATACATTTGTCGCGTAGTAATATTTTGTCTATCTCTTACAGTTTATCAGTTATACAAAAGTCATTCAGAATAAAGAGAACTTCTGAGTACATTCACAGAAAATTCAAGATATACATTTGTCGCGTAGTAATATTTTGTCTATCTCTTACAGTTTATCAGTTATACAAAAGTCATTCAGAATAAAGAGAACTTCTGAATACATTCACAGAAAATACAAGATATACATTTGTTTTGTAGTAATATTTTGTCTATCTCTTACAGTTTATCAGTTATACAAAAGTCATTCAGAATAAAGAGAACTTCTGAGTACATTCACAGAAAATTCAAGATATACATTTGTCGCGTAGTAATATTTTGTCTATCTCTTACAGTTTATCAGTTATACAAAAGTCATTCAGAATAAAGAGAACTTCTGAATACATTCACAGAAAATACAAGATATACATTTGTCGCGTAGTAATATTTTGTCTATCTCTTACAGTTTATCAGTTATACAAAAGTCATTCAGAATAAAGAGAACTTCTGAGTACATTCACAGAAAATTCAAGATATACATTTGTCGCGTAGTAATATTTTGTCTATCTCTTACAGTTTATCAGTTATACAAAAGTCATTCAGAATAAAGAGAACTTCTGAATACATTCACAGAAAATACAAGATGTACATTTGTTATGAAAATGGTAGTCTGTGAGTGTGACTTCTTTAACATTTTTGTGTACTGTTTTAAAATAAGATTGGTATTTAACATTTTCATTTTGGGGTAATAGTGTTGACAGGTACATATATATGGAGCATTTTGTTTTAAATTTAGGAAACCTGAAAAGATGTATTTAAGGTGAAATTCCGGTATTAAATGTTAGGTTGGAACGACCTGTCTACATGCTACGGAAATTAGAAATCAGCATGAGTACTTGGTGATCATTGGATTATTTGATCGAGAACTGGCCTCGTGGGCGCACGTGTCTATGTTCCGTGTTCCGGACAAGGCTGTACAGCCCTGACAGGACCTTGAAACAGCTAACTCGCGTGTACAGAAAGGCCGAGCACTTTGAAGGTGACGTCAATAGTTTACAGTTTTACGCGGGAATTACAAAACTTTTTAATGCTCTTATGTCCTAGACATACATATACTGTCCTTTGAGGTTTACAACGAGTCCTCACACCAAGTTTTTGGAAAATCAAGCAAGGATTAGTTTTAAAACTGTAAATAACGTTATTGCCTTTGAAGCATCAATACTTTCTGAAAGCAGCCCTAAAGAAATGACGTCAATTCGTGAGCCACTTTGCACTACTTCATCTAATGATAAAAATGATTCTACGTATTTATAAATCACAATGTGCTAGGTCAGGGTGATGACATTTAGATACTCAGTTGTTAGTTTTGGTTCATGTCTTTTACTAATTGTTTCAAACATTACAGGAAACATCTTACCAACATTGTCAGACTTTTGTACACTTAGAACATGTTTGAGTCGATTGACTTTTGTTTTTATAACAGTAAATACAAGATTCTTCGACAATAGCGATGTTTTTTTTTTCTACTTAAAAACCCACAATATCCCAAAAAGTAAAACCCAACCTGTGGTAAAACCCTTAACCTGTGGGCACGCAGGAAAAACTTCTTGCTTTATACAGCCAGCCAGCAACACAGACGGATGGTAAGATATTACAAACCAAATTTGAAGTATTATCTTGGAATTTTTCTGTTGGTTTTTGATCGGTAGTCAGTTTATGATAACCAAGTTTTGTCACGTCTAACTGTTGATGTATTTGACTCATACCAATATCCAACATGTCCATTGCTCCAACAGCGTCAATATTTCCTTCATAACAACAGTTCTTGGACTTAGTCCTTCACGAAATTCATCACTAACATAGATATATTTTGAATTTGTAATAAAATGTTGCTTTAGATGGAGCTGCTTCACCAAATACATTTATAACCGATTTTTCGCATTGCTTAAGTGTTAATATCGATTTAAAAAGCATATAGCAGAAATGTTCTCTAGTCAAATTCGATTTTAGGTGAACACAAAATATTTAAATGACTTTAATAAACAAACCTTTGGAGAAAATGGAATAATGCACACGACAAAAACCTCGCAAAACAAAAAGGAGTTATTATTAAGTGCATGGCATCCTAAAATATTTAAGTGTTGGCCTCATAAACTTGCCTGTTTTTATTATTCTGAGCTTTCAACTGTTTATCTCTTATTCAAGGTTATGTGTCACTGCACCACTACGTGGTTTCTACTAAATAAACTAATTTATACAGCATAACATGGCGAATACAATAATTTATAAGTCAGATAAAGAGAAAAAGACTTATTAACATTATACCCTAACGTCTTAGTGTCCATGGGTGTCTGATGTGATGTACACAACTGTACATTACCGATGAGCGGCTCATACCAACACAGCAGATAAAGGCTGATGATCTTAGTGCCCATGGGTGTGTGATGTGATGTACACAACTGTACAATACCGATGAGCGGCTCATACCACCACAGCAGATGTGCACTGTCTTAGTGCCTATGGGTTTGTGATGTTATGTACACAACTGTACATTACCGATGAGCGGCTCATACCACCACAGCAGATAAAGGCTCATGATCTTAGTGTCCATGGGTGTGTGATGTGATGTACACGATGAGCGGCTCATACCACCACAGCAGATAAAGACTAATGATCTTAGTGTCCATGGGTGTGTGATGTGATGTACACGATGAGCGGCTCATACCACCACAGCAGATAAAGACTGATGATCTTAGTGTCCATGGGTGTGTGATGTGATGTACACAACTGTACAATACCGCTGAGCGGCTCATACCACCACAGCAGATGGGCACTGTCTTAGTGCCCATGGGTTTGTGATGTTATGTACACAACTGTACATTACCGATGAGCGGCTCATACCACCACAGCAGATAAAGGCTCATGATCTTAGTGTCCATGGGTGTGTGATGTGATGTACACGATGAGCGGCTCATACCATCACAGCAGATAAAGACTGATGATCTTAGTGTCCATGGGTGTGTGATGTGATGTACACGATGAGCGGCTCATACCACCACAGCAGATAAAGACTGATGATCTTAGTGTCCATGGGTGTGTGATGTGATGTACACGATGAGCAGCTCATACCACCACAGCAGATAAAGGCTCATGATCTTAGTGTCCATGGGTGTGTGATGTGAGATACACAAATGTACATTACCGATGAGCGGCTCATACCACCACAGCAGATAAAGGCTGATGATCTTAGTGTCCATGGGTGTGTGATGTGTTGTACACGATGAGCGGCCCATACCACCACAGCAGATAAAGTCTGATGATCTTAGTGTCCAAGGGTGTGTGATGTGATGTACACGATGAGCGGCTCATACCACCACAGCAGATAAAGACTGATGATCTTAGTGTCCAAGGGTGTGTGATGTGATGTACACGATGAGCGGCTCATACCACCACAGCAGATAAAGTCTGATGATCTTAGTGTCCAAGGGTGTGTGATGTGATGTACACGATGAGCGGCTCATACCACCACAGCAGATAAAGGCTCATGATCTTAGTGTCCATGGGTGTGTGATGTGATGTACACGATGAGCGGCCCATACCACCACAGCAGATAAAGACTGATGATCTTAGTGTCCATGGGTGTGTGATGTGATGTACACGATGAGCGGCCCATACCACCATAGCAGATAAAGAGTGATGATCTTAGTGTCCATGAGTGTGTGATGTGATGTACACGATGAGCGGCTCATACCACAAAGCAGATAAAGGCTCATGATCTTACTGTCCATGGGTGTGTGATGTGATGTACACGATGAGCGGCTCATACCACCACAGCAGATAAAGACTGATGATCTTAGTGTCCATGGGTGTGTGATGTGATGTACACGATGAGCGGCTCATACCACCACAGCAGATAAAGACTGATGATCTTAGTGTCCATGGGTGTGTAATGTGATGTACACGATGAGCGGCTCATACCTCCACAGCAGATAAAGGCTCATGATCTTAGTGTCCATGGGTGTGTGATGTGAGATACACAAATGTATATTACCGATGAGCGGCTCATACCACCACAGCAGATAAAGGCTGATGATCTTAGTGTCCATAGGTGTGTGATGTGAGATACACAAATGTACATTACCGATGAGCGGCTCATACCACCACAGCAGATAAAGGCTCATGATCTTAGTGTCCATGGGTGTGTAATGTGAGATACACAAATGTACATTACCGATGAGCGGCTCATACCACCACAGCAGATAAAGGCTGATGATCTTAGTGTCCATAGGTGTGTGATGTGAGATACACAACTGTACATTACGGATGAGCGTCTCATACCACCACAGCAGATAAAGGCTGATGATCTTAGTGTCCATGGGTGTGTGATGTGATGTACACGATGAGCGGCTCATACCACCACAGCAGATAAAGACTGATGATCTTAGTGTCCATGGGTGTGTGATGTGAGATACACAACTGTACATTACCGATGAGCGGCTCATACCACCACAGCAGATAGACTGATGATCTTAGTGTCCATGGGTGTGTGATGTGATGTACACGATGAGCGGCTCATACCACCACAGCAGATAAAGGCTCATGATCTTAGTGTCCATGGGTGTGTGATGTGAGATACATAAATGTACATTACCGATGAGCGGCTCATACCACCACAGCAGATAAAGGCTGATGGTCTTAGTGTCCATGGGTGTGTGATGTGAGATACACAACTGTACATTACCGATGAGCGTCTCATACCACCACAGCAGATAAAGGCTGATGATCTTAGTGTCCATGGGTGTGTGATGTGAGATACACAACTGTACATTACCAATGAGCGTCTCATTCCTCCACAGCAGATAAAGGCTGATGATCTTAGTGTCCATGGGTGTGTGATGTGAGATACACAACTGTACATTACCGATGAGCGTCTCATACCACCACAGCAGATAAAGGCTGATGATCTTAGTGTCCATGGGTGTGTGATGTGATGTACACAACTGTACATTACCGATGAGCGTCTCATACCACCACAGCAGATAAAGACTGATGATCCTAGTGTCCATGGGTGTGTGATGTGATGTACACAACTGTACAATACCAATGAGCGTCTCATACCACCACAGCAGATAAAGGCTGATGATCTTAGTGTCCATGGGTGTGCGATGTGAGATACACAACTGTACATTACCAATGAGCGTCTCATACCACCACAGCAGATAAAGAATGATGATCTTAGTGTCCATGGGTGTGTGATGTGATGTACACAACTCTACATTACCGATGAGCGCCTCATACCACCACAGCAGTTAAAGACTGATGATCTTAGTGTCCATGGGTGTGTGATGTGATGTACACAACTGTACCTTACCGATGAGCGGCTCATACCACAACAGCAGATAAAGACTGATGACCTTAGTGTCCATGGGTGTGTGATGTGATGTACACAACTGTACATTACCAATGAGCGGCTCATACCACCACAGCAGATAAAGACTGATGACCTTAGTGTCCATGGGCGTGTGATGTGATGTACACAACTGTACATTACCAATGAGCGTCTCATACCACCACAGCAGATAAAGGCTGATGATCTTAGTGTCTATGGATGTGTGATGTGAGATACACAACTGTACATTACGGATGAGTGTCTCATACCACCACAGCAGATAAAGGCTGTTGATCTTAGTGTCCATGGGTGTGCGATGTGATGTACACAACTGTACTTTACCAATGAGCGGCTCATACTACCACAGCAGATAAAGGCTGATGATCTTAGTGTCCATGGGTGTGTGATGTGAGATACACAACTGTACATTACCGATGAGCGGCTCATACCACCACAGCAGATAAAGGCTGATGATCTTAGTGTCCATGGATGTGTGATGTGATGTACACAACTGTACCTTACCGATGAGTGTCTCATACCGCCACAGCAGATAAAGGCTGATGATCTTAGTGTCCATGGATGTGTGATGTGATGTACACAACTGTACCTTACCGATGAGCGGCTCATACCACCACAGCAGATAAAGGCTGATGATCTTCGTGTCCATGAATGTGTGATGTGATGTACACAACTGTACATTATCGATGAGCGTCTCATACCACCACAGCAGATAAAGGCTGATGATCTTAATGTCCATGGGTGTGTGATGTGATGTACACAACTTACATTACCGATGAGCGTCTCATACCACCACAGGAGATAAAGGCTGATGATCTTAGTGTCCATGGGTGTGTGATGTGATGTACACAACTGTTCGTTACCGATGAGCGTCTCATACCACCACAGCAGATAAAGACTGATGATCTTAGTACCCATGGGTGTGTGATGTGATGTACACAACTGTACATTACCCATGAGCGTCTCATACCACCACAGCAGATAAAGGCTGATGATCTTAGTGTCCATGGCTGTGTGTTGTGATGTACACAACTGTACATTACCGATGAGCGTCTCATACCACCACAGGAGATAAAGGCTGATGATCTTAGTATCCATGGGTGTGTGATGTGATGTACACAACTGTACATTACCGATGAGCGTCTCATACCACCACAGCAGATAAAGACTGATGATCTTAGTGTCCATGGGTGTGTGATGTGATATACACAACTGTACATTACCAATGAGCGGCTCATTTCACCACAGCAGATAAAGGCTGATGATCTTAGTGTCCATGGGTGTGTGATGTGATGTACACAAATGTACATTACCGATGAGTGTCTCATACCACCACAGCAGATAGAGACTGATGATCCTAATGTCCATGGGTGTGTGATGGGATGTACACGATGAGCGGCTCATACCACCACAGCAGATAAAGGCTGATGATCTTAGTGTCCATGGGTGTGTGATGTGATGTACACAACTGTACATTACCGATTAGCGTCTCATACCACCACAGCAGATAAAGACTGATTATCTTAGTGTCCATGGGTGTGTGATGTGATGTACACAACTGTAGATTACCAATGAGCGTCTCATACCACCACAGCAGATAAAGGCAGATGATCTTAGTGTCCATTAGTGTGTGATGTGAGATACACAACTGTACATTACCGATGAGTGTCTCATACCACCACAGCAGATAAAGGCTGATGATCTTAGTGTCCATGGGTGTGTTATGTGATGTATACAACTGTACCTTACCGATGAGTGTCTCATACCACCACAGCAGATAAAGGCTGATGATCTTAGTGTCCATGGGTGTGTGATGTGATGTACACAACTGTACACTACCGATGAGCGTCTCATACCACCACAGCAGATAAAGGTTGATGATCTTAGTGTCCATGGGTGTGTGATGTGATGTACACAACTGTACATTGCCAATGAGCGGCTCATACCACCACAGCAGATAAAGGCTTATGATCTTAGTGTCCATGGGTGTGTTATGTGAGACACACAACTGTACATTACCGATGAGCGGCTCATACCACCAGAGCAGATAAAGGCTGATGATCTTAGTGTCCATGGGTGTGTGATGTGATGTACACAACTTTACCTTACCGATGAGTGTCTCATACCACCACAGCAGATAAAGGCTGATGATCTTAGTGTCCATGGATGTGTGATGTGATGTACACAACTGTACCTTACCGATGAGCGCCTCATACCACCACAGCAGATAAGGGCTGATGATCTAAGTGTCCATGGATGTGTGATGTGATGTACACAACTGTACATTAGCGATGAGCGGCTCATACCACCACAGCAGATAAAGGCTGATGATCTTAATGTCCATGGGGGTGTGATGTGAGATACACAACTGTACATTACCCATGAGCGTCTCATACCACCACAGGAGATAAAGGCTGATGATCTTAGTGTCCATGGGTTTGTGATGTGATGTACACAACTGTACATTACCAATGAGCGGCTGATACCACCACAGGAGGTAAAGGGTGATGATCTTAGTGTCCATGGGTGTGTGATGTGATGTACACAACTGTACATTACCAATGAGCGGTTCATACCACCACAGCAGATAAAGACTGATGATCTTAGTGTCCATGGGTGTGTGATGTGATGTACACAACTGTACCTTACCGATGAGCGTGTCATACCCCCACAGCAGTTAAAGGCTGATGATCTTAGTGTCCATGGGTGTGTGATGTGATGTACACAACTGTACATTACTGATGAGCGTCTCATACCACCACCGAAGATAAAGGCTGATGATCTTAGTTTCCATGGGTGTGTGATGTGATGTACACAACTGTACATTACCGATGAGCGTCTCATACCACCACAGCAGATAAAGACTGATGATCTTAGTGTCCATGGGTGTGTGATGTGACGTACACAACTGTACATTATCGATGAGTGGCTCATATCACCACAGCAGATAAAGACTGATGATCTTAGTGCCCATGGGTGTGTGATGTGATGTACACAACTGTACATTACCCATGAGCGTCTCATACCACCACAGCAGATAAAGGCTGATGATCTTAGTTTCCATGGGTGTGTGATGTGATGTACACAACTGTACATTACCGATGAGCGGCTCATACCACCCACAGCACATAAAGGTTGATGAGCTTGGTGTCCATGGGTGTGTGATGTGATGTACACAGCTGTACATTACCGATGAGTGTCTCATACCACCACAGCAAATAAAGGCTGTTGATCATTGTGTCCATGGGTGTGTGATGTGATGTACACAACTGCACCTTACCGATGAGTGTCTCATACCACCACAGCAGATAAAGACTGATGATCTTAGTGTCCATGGGTGTGTGATGTGATGTACACAAATGTACATTACCGATGAGTGTCTCATACCACCACAGCAGATAGAGACTGATGATCCTAATGTCCATGGGTGTGTGATGTGATGTACACAAATGTACATTACCGATGAGTGTCTCATACCACCACAGCAGATAAAGGCTGATGATCTTAGTGTCCATGGGTGTGTGATGTGATGTACACAAATGTACATTACCGATGAGTGTCTCATACCACCACAGCAGATAGAGACTGATGATCCTAATGTCCATGGGTGTGTGATGGGATGTACACGATGAGCGGCTCATACCACCACAGCAGATAAAGGCTGATGATCTTAGTGTCCATGGGTGTGTGATGTGATGTACACAACTGTACATTACCGATTAGCGTCTCATACCACCACAGCAGATAAAGACTGATTATCTTAGTGTCCATGGATGTGTGATATGATGTACACAACTGTACATTACCGATGAGCGTCTCATACCACCACAGCAGATAAAGGCTGATGATCTTAGTGTCCATGGGTGTGTGATGTGAGATACACAACTGTACATTACCGATGAGTGTCTCATACCACCACAGCAAATAAAGGCTGATGATCTTAGTGTCCATGGGTGTGTGAGGTGATGTACACAACTGTACCTTACCAATGAGTGTCTCATACCACCACAGCAGATAAAGACTGATGATCTTAGTGTCCATGGGTGTGTGATGTGATGTACACAACTGTACATTACCGATGAGTGTCTCATACCACCACAGCAGATAAAGGTTGATGATCTTAGTGTCCATGGATGTGTGATGTGATGTACACAACTGTACATCACCGATGAGCGTCTCATACCACCACAGCAGATAAAGGCTGATCATCTTAAAGTCCATGGGTGTGTGATGTGATGTACACAACTGTACATTACCGATGAGCGTCTCATACCACCACAGCAGATAAAGGCTGATGATCTTAGTGTCCATGGGTGTGTGATGTGAGATACACAACTGTACATTACCGATGAGCGGCTCATACCACCACAGCAGATAAAGGCTGATGATCTTAGTGTCCATGGATGTGTGATGTTATGTACACAACTGTACATTAGCGATGAGCGTCTCATACCACCACAGCAGATAAAGGCTGATGCTCTTAGTGTCCATGGGTGTGTGATGTGATATACACAACTGTACATTACCTATGAGTGTCTCATACCACCACAGCAGATAAAGGTTGATGATCTTAATGTCCATGGATACGTGATGTGACGTACACAACTGTACATTACCGATGAGCGTCTCATACCACCACAGGAGATAAAGGCTGATGATCTTAGTGTCCATGGGTGAGTGATGTGATGTACACAACTGTACATTACCGATGAGTGTCTCATACCACCACAGCAGATAAAGGTTTGTTGATCTTAGTGTCCATGGATGTGTGATGTGATGTACACAACTGTACATTACCGATGAGCGTCTCATGCCACCACAGCAGATAAAGGCTGATGATCTTAATGTCCATGGGGTGTGATGTGATGTACACAACTGTACATTAGCGATGAGCGTCTCATACCACCACAGCAGATAAAGGCTGATGAACTTAGTGTCCATGGATGTGTGCTGTGATGTACACAACTGTACATTAGCGATGAGCGTCTCATGCCACCACAGCAGATAAAGGCTGATGATCTTAATGTCCATGGGTGTGTGATGTGATGTACACAACTGTACATGATCGATGGGCGTCTCATACCACCACAGCAGATAAAGGCTGATGATCTTAGTGTGCATGGGTGTGTGATGTGATGTACACAACTGTACATTACTGATGAGCGTCTCATACCACCACAGCAGATAAAGGCTGATGATCTTACTGTCTATGGGTGTGTGATGTGAGATACACAACTGTACATTACCGATGAGTGTCTCATACCACCACAGCAGATAAAGGCTGATGATCTTAGTGTCCATGGGTGTGTGATGTGAGATACACAACTGTACATTACCGATGAGCGTCTCATACCACCACAGCAGATAAAGGCTGATGATCTTAGTGTCCATGGGTGTGTGATCTGATGTACACAACTGTACATTAACGATGAGCGTCTCATACCACCACAGCAGATAAAGACTGATGATCTTAGTGTCCATGGGTGTGTGATGAGATGTACACAACTGTACATTACCAATGAGCGGCTCATACCACCACAGCAGATAAAGACTGATGATCTTAGTGTCCAAGGGTGTGTGATGTGATGTACACAACTGTACATTACCGATGAGCGTCTCATACCACCACAGCAGATAAAGGCTCATGATCTTAGTGTCCAAGGGTGTGTGATGTGATGTACACAACTGTACATTACCGATGAGCGTCTCATACCACCCACAGCAGATAAAGGCTGATGATCTTAGTGGCCATGGGTGTGTGATGTGATGTACACAACTGTACATTACTGATGAGCGTCTCATACCACCACAGCAGATAAAGGTTGAGGATCTTAGTGTCCATGGATGTGTGATGTGATGTACACGATGAGTGGCTCATACCACCACAGAAGATAAAGTCTGATGATCTTAGTGTCCATGGGTGTGTGATGTGATGTACACAACTGCACATTACCAATGAGCATCTCATACCACCACAGCAGATAAAGGCTAATGATCTTAGTGTCCAAGGGTGTGTGATGTGATGTACACAACTGTACCTTACCGATGAGTGTCTCATACCACCACAGCAGATAAAGGCTGATGATCTTAGTATCCATGGATGTGTGATGTGATGTACACATCTGTACATTACCGATGAGTGTCTCATACCACCACAGCAGATAAAGGTTGATGATCTTAGTGTCCATGGGTGTGTGATGTGTTGTACACAACTGTACTTTACCGATGAGTGTCTCATACCACCACAGCAGATAAAGGTTGATGATCTTAGTGTCCATGGAAGTGTGATGTGATGTACACAACTGTACATTACCGATGAGCGTCTCATACCACCACAGCAGATAAAGGCTGATGACCTTAATGTCCATGGGTGTGTGATTTGATGTACACACTGTACATTACCGATGAGCGTCTCATACCACCACAGCAGATAAAGGCTGATGATCTTAATGTCCATGGGTGTGTGATGTGAGATACACAACTGTACATTACCGATGAGCGGCTCATACCACCACAGCAGATAAAGGCTGATGAGCTTAGTGTCCATGGATGTGTGATGTGATGTACACAACTGTACATTAGCGAAGAGTGTCTCATACCACCACAGCAGATAAAGGCTGATGATCTTAGTGTCCATGGATGTGTGATGTGATGTACACAACTGTACATTACCGATGAGTGTCTCATACCACCACAGCAGATAAAGGTTGATGATGTTAAAGTCCATGGGTTTGTGATGTGATGTACACAACTGTACATTACCGATGAGCGGCTCATACCAACACAGCAGATAAAGGCTGATGATCTTAGTGTCCATGGGTGTGTGATGTGAGATACACAACTGTACATTACCGATGAGCGGCTCATACCACCACAGCAGATAAAGGCTGGTGATCTTAGTGTCCATGGATGTGTGATGTTATGTACACAACTGTTCATTAGCGATGAGCGTCTCATACCACCACAGCAGATAAAGGCTGATGATCTTAGTGTCCATGGGTGTGTGATGTGATATACACAACTGTACATTACCTATGAGCGTCTCATACCACCACAGGAGATAAAGGCTGATGATCTTAGTGTCCATGGATGTGTGATGTGATGTACACAACTGTACGTTACCAATGAGCGTCTCATACCACCACAGTAGATACAGACTGATGATCTTAGTGTCCATGGATGTGTGATGTGAGATACACAACTGTACATTACCGATGTGCGTCTCATACCACCACGGCAGATAAAGGCTGATGATCTTAGTGTCCATGGGTGTGTGATGTGATGTACACAACTGTACATTACCGATGAGTGGCTCATAACACCACAGCAGATAGAGACTGATAATCTTAGTGTCCATGGGTGTGTGATGTGATGTACACAACTGTACATTAGCGATGAGTGTCTCATACCACCACAGCAGATAAAGGCTGATGATCTTAGTGTCCATGGATGTGTGATATGATGTACACAACTGTACATTACCGATGAGTGTCTCATACCACCACAGCAGATAAAGGTTGATGATCTTAAAGTCCATGGGTGTGTGATGTGATGTACACAACTGTACATTACCGATGAGCGGCTCATACCAACACAGCAGATAAAGGCTGATGATCTTAGTGTCCATGGGTGTGTGATGTGAGATACACAACTGTACATTACCGATGAGCGGCTCATACCACCACAGCAGATAAAGGCTGATGATCTTAGTGTCCATGGATGTGTGATGTTATGTACACAACTGTACATTAGCGATGAGCGTCTCATACCACCACAGCAGATAAAGGCTGATGATCTTAGTGTCCATGGATGTGTGATGTGATGTACACAACTGTACATTACCGATGAGTGTCTCATACCACCACAGCAGATAAAGGTTGATGATCTTAAAGTCCATGGGTGTGTGATGTGATGTACACAACTGTACATTACCGATGAGCGGCTCATACCAACACAGCAGATAAAGGCTGATGATCTTAGTGTCCATGGGTGTGTGATGTGAGATACACAACTGTACATTACCGATGAGCGGCTCATACCACCACAGCAGATAAAGGCTGATGATCTTAGTGTCCATGGATGTGTGATGTTATGTACACAATTGTTCATTAGCGATGAGCGTCTCATACCACCACAGCAGATAAAGGCTGATGATCTTAGTGTCCATGGGTGTGTGATGTGATATACACAACTGTACATTACCTATGAGCGTCTCATACCACCACAGGAGATAAAGGCTGATGATCTTAGTGTCCATGGATGTGTGATGTGATGTACACAATTGTACGTTACCAATGAGCGTCTCATACCACCACAGTAGATAAAGACTGATGATCTTAGTGTCCATGGATGTGTGATGTGAGATACACAACTGTACATTACCGATGAGCGTCTCATACCACCACGGCAGATAAAGGCTGATGATCTTAGTGTCCATGGGTGTGTGATGTGATGTACACAACTGTACATTACCGATGAGTGGCTCATAACACCACAGCAGATAGAGACTGATAATCTTAGTGTCCATGGGTGTGTGATGTGATGTACACAACTGTACACTACCAATGAGCGTCTCATACCACCACAGCAGATAAAGACAGATGATCTTAGTGTCCATGGGTGTGTGATGTGATGTACACAAATGTACATTATCGATGAGCGCCTCATACCACCACAGCAGATAAAGACTAATGATCTTAGTGTCCATGGGTGTGTGATGTGATGTACACAAATGTACATTACCGATGAGTGTCTCATACCACCACAGCAGATAAAGACTGATGATCTTAGTGTCCATGGGTTTGTGATGTGATGAACACAAATGTACATTACCGATGAGCGCCTCATACCACCACAGCAGATAAAGACTAATGATCTTAGTGTCCATGGGTGTGTGATGTGATGTACACAAATGTACATTACCGATGAGTGTCTCATACCACCACAGCAGATAAAGACTGATGATATAAGTGTCCATGGATGTGTGATGTGATGTACACAAATGTACATTACCGATGAGCGACTCATACCACCACAGCAGATAAAGACTGATGATCTTAGTGTCCATGGGTTTGTGATGTGATGTACACAAATGTACATTACCGATGAGCGTCTCATACCACCACAGCAGATAAAGGCTGATGATCTTAGTGTCCATGGATTTGTGATGTGATGTACACAACTGTACATTACCGATGAGTGGCTCATACCACCACAGCAGATAAAGACTGATGATCTTAGTGTCCATGGATTTGTGATGTGATGTACACAACTGTACATTACCGATGAGCGGCTCATACCACCACAGCAGATAAAGACTGATGATCTTAGTGTCCATGGATGTGTGATGTGATGTACACAACTGTACATTATCGATGAGCGTCTCATACCACCACAGCAGATAAAGACTGATGATCCTAATGTCCATTGGTGTGTGATGTGATGTACACAAATGTACATTACCGATGAGTGTCTCATACCACCACAGCAGATAAAGACTAATGATCTTAGTGTCCATGGGTGTGTGATGTGATGTACACAACTGTACATTACCGATGAGCGGCTCATACCACCACAGCAGATAAAGATTGATGATCTTAGTGTCCATGGGGTGTGATGTGATGTACAAAAATGTACATTACCGATGAGCGTCACATACCACCACGGCAGATAAAGACTGATGATCCTAATGTCCATGGGTGTGTGATGTGATTTACACAAATGTACATTACCGATGAGCGCCTCATACCACCACAGCAGATAAAGCCTAATGATCTTAGTGTCCATGGTTGTGTGATGTGATGTACACAACTGTACCGTAACGATGAGTGCCTCATACCACCAGAGCAGATAAAGGCTGTTGATCTTAGTGTCCATGGGTGTGTGATGTGATGTACACAACTGTACCTTACCGATGAGTGTCTCATACCACCACAGCAGAAAAAGGCTGATGATCTTAGTGTCCATGGGTGTGTGATGTGATGTACACAACTGTACATTACCAATGAGCGTATCATACCACCACAGCAGATAAAGGCTTATGATCTTAGTGTCCATGGGTGTGTTATGCGAGATACACAACTGTACATTACCGATGAGCGGCTCATACCACCACAGCAGATAAAGGCTGATGATCTTAGTGTCCATGGATGTGTGATGTGATGTACACAACTGTACATTAGCGATGAGCGGCTCATACCACCACAGCAGATAAAGGCTGATGATCTTAATATCCATGGGTGTGTGATGTGATGTGCACAACTTACATCACCGATCAGCGTCTCATACCACCACAGCAGATAAAGGCTGATGATCTTAGTGTCCATGGGTTTGTGATGTGATGTACACAACTGTACATTACCAATGAGCGGCTGATACCACCACAGGAGATAAAGGCTGATGATCTTAGTGTCCATGGGTGTGTGATGTGATGTACACAACTGTACATTGCCAATGAGCGGTTCATACCACCACAGGAGATAAAGGCTGATGATCTTAGTGTCCATGGGTGTGTGATGTGATGTACACAACTGTACATTACTGATGAGCGTCTCATTCCACCACAGCAGATAAAGGCTGATGATCTTAGTGTCCATGGGTGTGTGATGTGATGTACACAACTGTACATTACCGATGAGCGTCTCATACCACCACAGCAGATAAAGACTGATGATCTTAGTGTCCATGGGTGTGTGATGTGATGTACACAACTGTACATTACCGATGAGTGGCTCATATCACCACAGCAGATAAAGACTGATGATCCTAGTACCCAAGGGTGTGTGATGTGATGTACACAACTGTACATTACCCATGAGCGTCTCATACCTCCACAGCAGATAAAGGCTGATGATCTTAGTGTCCATGGGTGTGTGATGTGATGTACACAACTGTACATTACCGATGAGTGGCTCATACCACCCACAGCAGATAAAGGTTGATGAGCTTGGTGTCCATGGGTGTGTGATGTGATGTACACAACTGTACATTACCTATGAGTGTCTCATACCACCACATCAAATAAAGGCTGTTGATCTTAGTGTCCATGGGTGTGTGATGTGATGTACACAACTGTACATTACCTATGAGTGTCTCATACCACCACAGCAAATAAAGGCTGTTGATCTTAGTGTCCATGGGTGTGTGATGTGATGTACACAACTGCACCTTACCGATGAGTGTCTCATACCACCACAGCAGATAAAGACTGATGATCTTAGTGCCCATGGATGTGTGATGTGATGTACACAACTGTACATTACCGATGAGCGTCTCATACCACCACAGCAGATAAAGACTGATGATCCTAGTACCCAAGGGTGTGTGATTTGATGTACACAACTGTACATTACCGATGAGCGGCTCATACCACCCACAGCAGATAAAGGTTGATGAGCTTGGTGTCCATGGGTGTGTGAAGTGATGTACACAACTGTACATTACCTATGAGTGTCTCTTACCAACACAGCAGTTAAAGGCTGATGATCTTAGTGTCCATGGATGTGTGATGTGATGTACACAACTGTACATTAGCGATGAGCGGGTCATACCACCACAGCAGATAAAGGCTGATGATCTTAAAGTCCATGGGTGTGTGATGTGATGTACACAACTGTACATTACCGATGAGCGTCTCATACCACCACAGCAGATAAAGGCTGATGATCTTAGTGTCCATGGGTGTGTGATGTGAGATACACAACTGTACATTACCGATGAGTGGCTCATACCACCACAGCAGATAAAGGCTGATGATCTTAGTGTCCATGGGTGTGTGATGTGAGATACACAACTGTACATTACCGATGAGCGGCTCATACCACCACAGCAGATAAAGGCTGATTATCTTAGTGTCCATGGATGTGTGATGTTATGTACACAACTGTACATTAGCGATGAGCGTCTCATACCACCACAGCAGATAAAGGCTGATGATCTTAGTGTCCATGGGTGTGTGATGTGATATACACAACTGTACATTACCTATGAGTGTCTCATACCACCACAGCAGATAAAGGTTGATGATCTTAATGTCCATGGATGTGTGATGTGACGTACACAACTGTACATTACCGATGAGCGTCTCATACCACCACAGGAGATAAAGGCTGATGATCTTAGTGTCCATGGGTGTGTGATGTGATGTACACAACTGTACATTACCGATGAGCGTCTCATACCACCACAGCAGATAAAGGCTGGTGATCTTAGTGTCCATGGATGTGTGATGTGATGTACACAACTGTACATTAACGATGAGCGTCTCATACCACCACAGCAGATAAACACTGATTATCTTAGTGTCCATGGGTGTGTGATGTGATGTACACAACTGTACATTACCAAGAGCGGCTCATACCACAACAGCAGATAAAGTCTGATGATCTTAGTATCCATGGGTGTGTGATGTGATGTACACAATTGTACATTACCGATGAGCGTCTCATACCACCACAGCAGATAAAAACTGATGTTCTTAGTGTCCAAGGGTGTGTGATGTGATGTACACAACTGTACATTACCGATGAGCGTCTCATACCACCACAGCAGATAAAGGCTGATGATCTTAGTGTCCATGGGTGTGTGATCTGATGTACACAACTGTACATTACCGATGAGTGGCTCTTACCAACACAGCAGTTAAAGGCTGATAATCTTAGTGTCCAGGGGTGTGTGATGTGAGATACACAACTGTACATTACCGATGAGCGTCTCATACCACCACAGCAGATAAAGGCTGATGATCTTAGTGTCCATGGGTGTGTGATCTGATGTACACAACTGTACATTACCGATTAGTGGCTCATACCACCACAGCAGATAAAGGCTGATGATCTTAGGGTCCATGGGTGTGTGATGTGAGATACACAACTGTACACTACCGATGAGTGTCTCATACCACCACAGCAGATAAAGGCTAATGATCTTAGTGTCCATGGGTGTGTGATGTGAGGTACAAAACTGTACATTACCGATGAGTGGCTCATACCAACACAGCAGTTAAAGGCTGATAATCTTAGTGTCCATGGGTGTGTGATGTGATATACACAACTGTACATCACCGATGAGCGGCTCATACCAACACAGCAGATAAAGGCTAATGATCTTAGTGTCCATGGGTGTGTGATGTGATGTACACAATTGTACATTACCGATGAGGGTCTCATACCACTACAGCAGATAAAGTCTGATGATCTTAGTGCCCATGGGTGTGTGATGTGATGTACACAACTGTACATTACCGATGAACGGCTCATACCAACACAGCAGATAAAGGCTGATAATCTTAGTGTCCATGGGTGTGTGATGTGATGTACACAACTGTACATTACCGATGAGCGGCTCATACCAACACAGCAGATAAAGGCTAATGATCTTAGTGTCCATGGGTGTGTGATGTGATGTACACAATTGTACATTACCGATGAGCGTCTCATACCACTACAGCAGATAAAGGCTGATGATCTTAGTGCCCATGTGTGTGTGATGTGATGTACGCAACTGTACATTACCGATGAACGGCTCATACCAACACAGCAGATAAAGGCTGATAATCTTAGTGTCCATGGGTGTGTGATGTGATGTACACAACTGTACATTACCGATGAGCGGCTCATACCAATACAGCAGATAAAGGCTGATGATATTAGTGTCCATGGGTGTGTGATGTGATGTACACAATTGTACATTACCGATGAGCGTCTCATACCACTACAGCAGATAAAGGCTGATGATCTTAGTGCCCATGTGTGTGTGATGTGATGTACGCAACTGTACATTACCGATGAACGGCTCATACCAACACAGCAGATAAAGGCTGATAATCTTAGTGTCCATGGGTGTGTGATGTGATGTACACAACTGTACATTACCGATGAGCGGCTGATACCAATACAGCAGATAAAGGCTGATGATATTAGTGTCCATGGGTGTGTGATGTGATGTACACGATGAGCGGCTCATACCACCACAGCAGATAAAGGCTGATGATCTTAGTGCCCATGGGTGTGTGATGTGAGATACACAACTGTACATTACCGATGAGCGGCTCATACCACCACAGCAGATAAAGGCTGATGATCTTAGTGTCCATGGATGTGTGATGTTATGTACACAACTGTACATTACCGATGAGCGTCTCATACCACCACAGCAGATAAAGGCTGATGATCTTAGTGTCCATGGGTGTGTGATGTGATATAAACAACTGTACATTACCTATGAGTGTCTCATACCACCACAGCAGATAAAGGTTGATGATCTTCTTGTCCATGGATACGTGATGTGACGTACACAACTGTACATTACCGATGAGCGTCTCATACCACCACAGGAGATAAAGGCTGATGATCTTAGTGTCCATGGGTGTGTGATGTGATGTACACAACTGTACATTACCGATGAGTGTCTCATACCACCACAGCAGATAAAGGTTTGTTGATCTTAGTGTCCATGGATGTGTGATGTGATGTACACAACTGTACATTACCGATGAGCGTCTCATGCCACCACAGCAGATAAAGGCTGATGATCTTAATGTCCATGGGGTGTGATGTGATGTACACAACTGTACATTAGTGATGAGCGTCTCATACCACCACAGCAGATAAAGGCTGATGAACTTAGTGTCCATGGATGTGTGCTGTGATGTACACAACTGTACATTAGCGATGAGCGTCTCATACCACCACAGCAGATAAAGGCTGATGATCTTAATGTCCATGGGTGTGTGATGTGATGTACACAACTGTACATGATCGATGGGCGTCTCATACCACCACAGCAGATAAAGGCTGATGATCTTAGTGTCCATGGGTGTGTGATGTGATGTACACAACTGTACATTACTGATGAGCGTCTCATACCACCACAGCAGATAAAGACTGATGATCTTAGTGTCCATGGGTGTGTGATGTGATGTACACAACTGTACATTACCAATGAGCGGCTCATACCACCACAGCAGATAAAGACTGATGATCTTAGTGTCCAAGGGTGTGTGATGTGATGTACACAACTGTACATTACCGATGAGCGTCTCATACCACCACAGCAGATAAAGGTTGATGATCTTAGTGTCCAAGGGTGTGTGATGTGATGTACACAACTGTACATTACCGATGAGCGTCTCATACCACCCACAGCAGATAAAGGCTGATGATCTTAGTGGCCATGGGTGTGTGATGTGATGTACACAACTGTACATTACTGATGAGCGTCTCATACCACCACAGCAGATAAAGGTTTATGATCTTAGTGTCCATGTATGTGTGATGTGATGTACACGATGAGTGGCTCATACCACCACAGAAGATAAAGTCTGATGATCTTAGTGTCCATGGGTGTGTGATGTGATGTACACAACTGCACATTACCAATGAGCATCTCACACCACCACAGCAGATAAAGGCTAATGATCTTAGTGTCCAAGGGTGTGTGATGTGATGCACACAACTGTACCTTACCGATGAGTGTCTCATACCACCACAGCAGATAAAGGCTGATGATCTTAGTATCCATGGATGTGTGATGTGATGTACACATCTGTACATTACCGATGAGTGTCTCATACCACCACAGCAGATAAAGGTTGATGATCTTAGTGGCCATGGGTGTGTGATGTGTTGTACACAACTGTACATTACCGATGAGTGTCTCATACCACCACAGCAGATAAAGGTTGATGATCTTAGTGTCCATGGATGTGTGATGTGATGTACACAACTGTACATTACCGATGAGCGTCTCATACCACCACAGCAGATAAAGGCTGATGACCTTAATGTCCATGGGTGTGTGATTTGATGTACACAACTGTACATTACCGATGAGCGTCTCATACCACCACAGCAGGTAAGGCTGATGATCTTAATGTCCATTGGTGTGTGATGTGAGATACACAACTGTACATTACCGATGAGCGGCTCATTCCACCACAGCAGATAAAGGCTGATGAGCTTAGTGTCCATGGATGTGTGATGTGATGTACACAACTGTACATTAGCGATGAGTGTCTCATACCACCACAGCAGATAAAGGCTGATGATCTTAGTGTCCATGGATGTGTGATGTGATGTACACAACTGTACATTACCGATGAGTGTCTCATACCACCACAGCAGATAAAGGTTGATGATCTTAAAGTCCATGGGTGTGTGATGTGATGTACACAACTGTACATTACCGATGAGCGTCTCATACCACCACAGCAGATAAAGGCTGATGATCTTAGTGTCCATGGGTGTGTGATGTGAGATACACAACTGTACATTACCGATGAGCGGCTCATACCACCACAGCAGATAAAGGCTGATGATCTTAGTGTCCATGGATGTGTGATGTTATGTACACAACTGTTCATTAGCGATGAGCGTCTCATACCACCACAGCAGATAAAGGCTGATGATCTTAGTGTCCATGGGTTTGTGATGTGATATACACAACTGTACATTACCTATGAGCGTCTCATACAACCACAGGAGATAAAGGCTGATGATCTTAGTGTCCATGGATGTGTGATGTGATGTACACAACTGTACGTTACCAATGAGCGTCTCATACCACCACAGTAGATAAAGACTGATGATCTTAGTGTCCATGGATGTGTGATGTGAGATACACACCTGTACATTACCGATGAGCGTCTCATACCACCACGGCAGATAAAGGCTGATGATCTTAGTGTCCATGGGTGTGTGATGTGATGTACACAACTGTACATTACCGATGAGTGGCTCATAACACCACAGCAGATAAAGACTGATAATCTTAGTGTCCATGTGTGTGTGATGTGATGTACACAAATGTACATTATCGATGAGCGCCTCATACCACCACAGCAGATAAAGACTAATGATCTTAGTGTCCATGGGTGTGTGATGTGATGTACACAAATGTACATTACCGATGAGTGTCTCATACCACCACAGCAGATAAAGACTGATGATCTTAGTGTCCATGGGTTTGTGATGTGATGTACACAAATGTACAGTACCGATGAGCGCCTCATACCACCACAGCAGATAAAGACTAATGATCTTAGTGTCCATGGGTGTGTGATGTGATGTACGCAAATGTACATTACCGATGAGTGTCTCATACCACCACAGCAGATAAAGACTGATGATATAAGTGTCCATGGATGTGTGATGTGATGTACACAAATGTACATTACCGATGAGCGACTCATACCACCACAGCAGATAAAGACTGATGATCTTAGTGTCCATGGGTTTGTGATGTGATGTACACAACTGTACATTACCGATGAGCGCCTCATACCACCACAGCAGATAAAGACTGATGATCTTAGTGTCCATGGATGTGTGATGTGATGTACACAACTGTACATTACCGATGAGCGTCTCATACCACCACAGCAGATAAAGGCTGATGATCTTAGTGTCCATGGATTTGTGATGTGATGTACACAACTGTACATTACCGATGAGTGGCTCATACCACCACAGCAGATAAAGACTGATGATCTTAGTGTCCATGGATTTGTGATGTGACGTACACAACTGTACATTACCGATGAGCGGCTCATACCACCACAGCAGATAAAGACTGATGATCTTAGTGTCCATGGATGTGTGATGTGATGTACACAACTGTACATTATCGATGAGCGTCTCATACCACCACAGCAGATAAAGACTGATGATCCTAATGTCCATGGGTGTGTGATGTGATGTACACAAATGTACATTACCGATGAGTGTCTCATACCACCACAGCAGATAAAGACTAATGATCTTAGTGTCCATGGGTGTGTGATGTGATGTACACACTGTACATTACCGATGAGCGGCTCATACCACCACAGCAGATAAAGATTGATGATCTTAGTGTCCATGGATGTGTGATGTGATGTACAAAAATGTACATTACCGATGAGCGTCTCATACCACCACAGCAGATAAAGACTGATGATCCTAATGTCCATGGGTGTGTGATGTGATGTACACAAATGTACATTACCGATGAGCGCCTCATACCACCACAGCAGATAAAGACTAATGATCTTAGTGTCCATGGGTGTGTGATGTGATGTACACAACTGTACCTACCCGATGAGTGTCTCATACCACCACAGCAGATAAAGGCTGATGATCTTAGTGTCTCATGGGTGTGTGATGTGATTTGCACAACTGTACATTACCAATGAGCGGCTCATACAACCACAGCAGATAAAGGCTGATGATCTTAGTGTCCATGGGTGTGTGATGTGATGTACACAACTGTACATTACCGATGAGCACCTCATACCACCACAGCAGATAAAGACTGATGATCTTAGTGTCCATGGTTGTGTGATGTGATGTACACAACTGTACCTTACCGATGAGTGTCTCATACCACAGCAGATAAAGGCATCTGATCTTAGTGTACATGGATGTGTGATGTGATGTACACTCTGTACATTAGCGATGAGCGGCTCATACCACTACAGCAGATAAAGGCTGATGATCTTAATGTCCATGGGTTAGTGATGTGATGTACACAACTTACATCACCGATGAGCGTCTCATACCACCACAGCAGATAAAAGCTGATGATCTTAGTGTCCATGGGTTTGTGATGTGATGTACACAACTGTACATTACCAATGAGCGGCTGATACCACCACAGGAGATAAAGGCTGATGATCTTAGTGTCCATGGGTGTGTGATGTGATGTACACAACTGTACATTGCCAATGAGCGGTTCATACCACCACAGCAGATAAAGACTGATGATCTAAGTGTCCATGGGTGTGTGATGTGATGTACACAACTGTACCTTACCGTTGAGCGTCTCATACCACCACAGCAGATAAAGGCTGATGATCTTAGTGTCCATGGGTGTGTGATGTGATGTACACAACTGTACATTACCGATGAGCGTCTCATACCACCACAGCAGATAAAGACTGATGATCTTAGTGTCCATGGGTGTGTGATGTGATGTACACAACTGTACATTACCGATGAGTGGCTCATATCACCACAGCAGATAAAGACTGATGATCCTAGTACCCAAGGGTGTGTGATGTGATGTACACAACTGTACATTACCCATGAGCGTCTCATACCTCCACAGCAGATAAAGGCTGATGATCTTAGTGTCCATGGGTGTGTGATGTGATGTACACAACTGTACATTACCGATGTGTGGCTCATACCACCACAGCAGATAAAGGCTGATGATCTTAGTGTCCATGGGTGTGTGATGTGAGATACACAACTGTACATTACCCATGAGCGTCTCATACCACCACAGCAGATAAAGGTTGATGAGCTTGGTGTCCATGGGTGTGTGATGTGATGTACACAACTGTACATTACCAATGAGTGTCTCATACCACCACAGCAAATAAAGGCTGTTGATCTTAGTGTCCATGGGTGTGTGATGTGATGTACACAACTGTACATTACCGACGAGCAGCTCATACCACCCACAGCAGATAAAGGCTGATGATCTTAGTGTCCATGGGTGTGGGATGTGATGTACACAACTGTACATTACCGATGAGTGGCTCATATCACCACAGCAGATAAAGACTGATGATCCTAGTACCCAAGGGTGTGTGATGTGATGTGCACAACCGTACATTACCGATGAGCGGCTCATACCACCCACAGCAGATAAAGGTTGATGAGCTTGGTGTCCATGGGTGTGTGAAGTGATGTACACAACTGTACATTACCTATGAGTGTCTCATACCACCACAGCAGATAAAGGCTGATGATCTTAGTGTCCATGGGTGTGTGATGTGATGTACACAACTGTACATTACCTATTAGTGTCTCATACCACCACAGCAAATAAAGGCTGTTGATCTTAGTGTCCATGGGTGTGTGATGTGATGTACACAACTGCACCTTACCGATGAGTGTCTCATACCACCACAGCAGATAAAGGCTGATGATCTTAGTGTCCATGGATGTGTGATGTGATGTACACAACTGTACATTACCCATGAGCGTCTCATACCACCACAGCAGATAAAGGCTGATGATCTTAGTGTCCATGGGTGTGTGATGTGAGATACACAACTGTACATTACCGATGAGTGTCTCATACCACCACTGCAGATAAAGGTTGATGATCTTAGTGTCCATGGATGTGTGATGTGATGTACACAACTGTACATTACCGATGAGTGTCTCATACCACCACTGCAGATAAAGATTGATAATCTTAGTGTCCATGGATGTGTGATTTGATGTACACAACTGTACATTACCGATGAGTGTCTCATACCACCACAGCAGATAAAGGTTGATGATCTTAGTGTCCATGGATGTGTGATGTGATGTACACAACTGTACATTACCGATGAGCGTCTCATACACCCACAGCAGATAAAGGCTGATGATCTTAAAGTCCATGGGTGTGTGATGTGATGTACACAACTGTACATTACCGATGAGCGTCTCATACCACCACAGCAGATAAAGGCTGATGATCTTAGTGTCCATGGGTGTGTGATGTGAGATACACAACTGTACATTACCGATGAGTGGCTCATAACACCACAGCAGATATAGACTGATGATCCTAGTACCCAAGGGTGTGTGATGTGATGTACACAACTGTACATTACCGATTAGCGGCTCATACCACCCACAGCAGATAAAGGTTGATGAGCTTGGTGTCCATGGGTGTGTGAAGTGATGTACACAACTGTACATTACCTATGAGTGTCTCATACCACCACAGCAGATAAAGGCTGATGATCTTAGTGTCCATGGGTGTGTGATGTGAGATACACAACTGTACATTACCGATGAGCGGCTCATACCACCACAGCAGATAAAGGCTGATTATCTTAGTGTCCATGGATGTGTGATGTTATGTACACAACTGTACATTAGCGATGAGCGTCTCATACCACCACAGCAGATAAAGGCTGATGATCTTAGTGTCCATGGGTGTGTGATGTGATATACACAACTGTACATTACCTATGAGTGTCTCATACCACCACAGCAGATAAAGGTTGATGATCTTAATGTCCATGGATGTGTGATGTGACGTACACAACTGTACATTACCGATGAGCGTCTCATACCACCACAGGAGATAAAGGCTGATGATCTTAGTGTCCATGGGTGTGTGATGTGATGTACACAACTGTACATTACCGATGAGCGTCTCATACCACCACAGCAGATAAAGGCTGGTGATCTTAGTGTCCATGGATGTGTGATGTGATGTACACAACTGTACATTAACGATGAGCGTCTCATACCACCACAGCAGATAAACACTGATTATCTTAGTGTCCATGGGTGTGTGATGTGATGTACACAACTGTACATTACCAAGAGCGGCTCATACCACAACAGCAGATAAAGTCTGATGATCTTAGTATCCATGGGTGTGTGATGTGATGTACACAATTGTACATTACCGATGAGCGTCTCATACCACCACAGCAGATAAAAACTGATGTTCTTAGTGTCCAAGGGTGTGTGATGTGATGTACACAACTGTACATTACCGATGAGCGTCTCATACCACCACAGCAGATAAAGGCTGATGATCTTAGTGTCCATGGGTGTGTGATCTGATGTACACAACTGTACATTACCGATGAGTGGCTCTTACCAACACAGCAGTTAAAGGCTGATAATCTTAGTGTCCAGGGGTGTGTGATGTGAGATACACAACTGTACATTACCGATGAGCGTCTCATACCACCACAGCAGATAAAGGCTGATGATCTTAGTGTCCATGGGTGTGTGATCTGATGTACACAACTGTACATTACCGATTAGTGGCTCATACCACCACAGCAGATAAAGGCTGATGATCTTAGGGTCCATGGGTGTGTGATGTGAGATACACAACTGTACACTACCGATGAGTGTCTCATACCACCACAGCAGATAAAGGCTAATGATCTTAGTGTCCATGGGTGTGTGATGTGAGGTACAAAACTGTACATTACCGATGAGTGGCTCATACCAACACAGCAGTTAAAGGCTGATAATCTTAGTGTCCATGGGTGTGTGATGTGATATACACAACTGTACATCACCGATGAGCGGCTCATACCAACACAGCAGATAAAGGCTAATGATCTTAGTGTCCATGGGTGTGTGATGTGATGTACACAATTGTACATTACCGATGAGGGTCTCATACCACTACAGCAGATAAAGTCTGATGATCTTAGTGCCCATGGGTGTGTGATGTGATGTACACAACTGTACATTACCGATGAACGGCTCATACCAACACAGCAGATAAAGGCTGATAATCTTAGTGTCCATGGGTGTGTGATGTGATGTACACAACTGTACATTACCGATGAGCGGCTCATACCAACACAGCAGATAAAGGCTAATGACCTTAGTGTCCATGGGTGTGTGATGTGATGTACACAATTGTACATTACCGATGAGCGTCTCATACCACTACAGCAGATAAAGGCTGATGATCTTAGTGCCCATGTGTGTGTGATGTGATGTACGCAACTGTACATTACCGATGAACGGCTCATACCAACACAGCAGATAAAGGCTGATAATCTTAGTGTCCATGGGTGTGTGATGTGATGTACACAACTGTACATTACCGATGAGCGGCTCATACCAATACAGCAGATAAAGGCTGATGATATTAGTGTCCATGGGTGTGTGATGTGATGTACACAATTGTACATTACCGATGAGCGTCTCATACCACTACAGCAGATAAAGGCTGATGATCTTAGTGCCCATGTGTGTGTGATGTGATGTACGCAACTGTACATTACCGATGAACGGCTCATACCAACACAGCAGATATAGGCTGATAATCTTAGTGTCCATGGGTGTGTGATGTGATGTACACAACTGTACATTACCGATGAGCGGCTGATACCAATACAGCAGATAAAGGCTGATGATATTAGTGTCCATGGGTGTGTGATGTGATGTACACGATGAGCGGCTCATACCACCACAGCAGATAAAGGCTGATGATCTTAGTGCCCATGGGTGTGTGATGTGAGATACACAACTGTACATTACCGATGAGCGGCTCATACCACCACAGCAGATAAAGGCTGATGATCTTAGTGTCCATGGATGTGTGATGTTATGTACACAACTGTACATTACCGATGAGCGTCTCATACCACCACAGCAGATAAAGGCTGATGATCTTAGTGTCCATGGGTGTGTGATGTGATATAAACAACTGTACATTACCTATGAGTGTCTCATACCACCACAGCAGATAAAGGTTGATGATCTTCTTGTCCATGGATACGTGATGTGACGTACACAACTGTACATTACCGATGAGCGTCTCATACCACCACAGGAGATAAAGGCTGATGATCTTAGTGTCCATGGGTGTGTGATGTGATGTACACAACTGTACATTACCGATGAGTGTCTCATACCACCACAGCAGATAAAGGTTTGTTGATCTTAGTGTCCATGGATGTGTGATGTGATGTACACAACTGTACATTACCGATGAGCGTCTCATGCCACCACAGCAGATAAAGGCTGATGATCTTAATGTCCATGGGGTGTGATGTGATGTACACAACTGTACATTAGTGATGAGCGTCTCATACCACCACAGCAGATAAAGGCTGATGAACTTAGTGTCCATGGATGTGTGCTGTGATGTACACAACTGTACATTAGCGATGAGCGTCTCATACCACCACAGCAGATAAAGGCTGATGATCTTAATGTCCATGGGTGTGTGATGTGATGTACACAACTGTACATGATCGATGGGCGTCTCATACCACCACAGCAGATAAAGGCTGATGATCTTAGTGTCCATGGGTGTGTGATGTGATGTACACAACTGTACATTACTGATGAGCGTCTCATACCACCACAGCAGATAAAGACTGATGATCTTAGTGTCCATGGGTGTGTGATGTGATGTACACAACTGTACATTACCAATGAGCGGCTCATACCACCACAGCAGATAAAGACTGATGATCTTAGTGTCCAAGGGTGTGTGATGTGATGTACACAACTGTACATTACCGATGAGCGTCTCATACCACCACAGCAGATAAAGGTTGATGATCTTAGTGTCCAAGGGTGTGTGATGTGATGTACACAACTGTACATTACCGATGAGCGTCTCATACCACCCACAGCAGATAAAGGCTGATGATCTTAGTGGCCATGGGTGTGTGATGTGATGTACACAACTGTACATTACTGATGAGCGTCTCATACCACCACAGCAGATAAAGGTTTATGATCTTAGTGTCCATGTATGTGTGATGTGATGTACACGATGAGTGGCTCATACCACCACAGAAGATAAAGTCTGATGATCTTAGTGTCCATGGGTGTGTGATGTGATGTACACAACTGCACATTACCAATGAGCATCTCACACCACCACAGCAGATAAAGGCTAATGATCTTAGTGTCCAAGGGTGTGTGATGTGATGCACACAACTGTACCTTACCGATGAGTGTCTCATACCACCACAGCAGATAAAGGCTGATGATCTTAGTATCCATGGATGTGTGATGTGATGTACACATCTGTACATTACCGATGAGTGTCTCATACCACCACAGCAGATAAAGGTTGATGATCTTAGTGTCCATGGGTGTGTGATGTGTTGTACACAACTGTACATTACCGATGAGTGTCTCATACCACCACAGCAGATAAAGGTTGATGATCTTAGTGTCCATGGATGTGTGATGTGATGTACACAACTGTACATTACCGATGAGCGTCTCATACCACCACAGCAGATAAAGGCTGATGACCTTAATGTCCATGGGTGTGTGATTTGATGTACACAACTGTACATTACCGATGAGCGTCTCATACCACCACAGCAGGTAAGGCTGATGATCTTAATGTCCATTGGTGTGTGATGTGAGATACACAACTGTACATTACCGATGAGCGGCTCATTCCACCACAGCAGATAAAGGCTGATGAGCTTAGTGTCCATGGATGTGTGATGTGATGTACACAACTGTACATTAGCGATGAGTGTCTCATACCACCACAGCAGATAAAGGCTGATGATCTTAGTGTCCATGGATGTGTGATGTGATGTACACAACTGTACATTACCGATGAGTGTCTCATACCACCACAGCAGATAAAGGTTGATGATCTTAAAGTCCATGGGTGTGTGATGTGATGTACACAACTGTACATTACCGATGAGCGTCTCATACCACCACAGCAGATAAAGGCTGTTGATCTTAGTGTCCATGGGTGTGTGATGTGATGTACACAACTGCACCTTACCGATGAGTGTCTCATAGCACCACAGCAGATAAAGACTGATGATCTTAGTGTCCATGGATGTGTGATGTTATGTACACAACTGTTCATTAGCGATGAGCGTCTCATACCACCACAGCAGATAAAGGCTGATGATCTTAGTGTCCATGGGTTTGTGATGTGATATACACAACTGTACATTACCTATGAGCGTCTCATACCACCACAGGAGATAAAGGCTGATGATCTTATTGTCCATGGATGTGTGATGTGATGTACACAACTGTACGTTACCAATGAGCGTCTCATACCACCACAGTAGATAAAGACTGATGATCTTAGTGTCCATGGATGTGTGATGTGAGATACACACCTGTACATTACCGATGAGCGTCTCATACCACCACGGCAGATAAAGGCTGATGATCTTAGTGTCCATGGGTGTGTGATGTGATGTACACAACTGTACATTACCGATGAGTGGCTCATAACACCACAGCAGATAAAGACTGATAATCTTAGTGTCCATGTGTGTGTGATGTGATGTACACAAATGTACATTATCGATGAGCGCCTCATACCACCACAGCAGATAAAGACTAATGATCTTAGTGTCCATGGGTGTGTGATGTGATGTACACAAATGTACATTACCGATGAGTGTCTCATACCACCACAGCAGATAAAGACTGATGATCTTAGTGTCCATGGGTTTGTGATGTGATGTACACAAATGTACAGTACCGATGAGCGCCTCATACCACCACAGCAGATAAAGACTAATGATCTTAGTGTCCATGGGTGTGTGATGTGATGTACGCAAATGTACATTACCGATGAGTGTCTCATACCACCACAGCAGATAAAGACTGATGATATAAGTGTCCATGGATGTGTGATGTGATGTACACAAATGTACATTACCGATGAGCGACTCATACCACCACAGCAGATAAAGACTGATGATCTTAGTGTCCATGGGTTTGTGATGTGATGTACACAAATGTACATTACCGATGAGCGCCTCATACCACCACAGCAGATAAAGACTGATGATCTTAGTGTCCATGGATGTGTGATGTGATGTACACAACTGTACATTACCGATGAGCGTCTCATACCACCACAGCAGATAAAGGCTGATGATCTTAGTGTCCATGGATTTGTGATGTGATGTACACAACTGTACATTACCGATGAGTGGCTCATACCACCACAGCAGATAAAGACTGATGATCTTAGTGTCCATGGATTTGTGATGTGACGTACACAACTGTACATTACCGATGAGCGGCTCATACCACCACAGCAGATAAAGACTGATGATCTTAGTGTCCATGGATGTGTGATGTGATGTACACAACTGTACATTATCGATGAGCGTCTCATACCACCACAGCAGATAAAGACTGATGATCCTAATGTCCATGGGTGTGTGATGTGATGTACACAAATGTACATTACCGATGAGTGTCTCATACCACCACAGCAGATAAAGACTAATGATCTTAGTGTCCATGGGTGTGTGATGTGATGTACACAACTGTACATTACCGATGAGCGGCTCATACCACCACAGCAGATAAAGATTGATGATCTTAGTGTCCATGGATGTGTGATGTGATGTACAAAAATGTACATTACCGATGAGCGTCTCATACCACCACAGCAGATAAAGACTGATGATCCTAATGTCCATGGGTGTGTGATGTGATGTACACAAATGTACATTACCGATGAGCGCCTCATACCACCACAGCAGATAAAGACTAATGATCTTAGTGTCCATGGGTGTGTGATGTGATGTACACAACTGTACCTTCCCGATGAGTGTCTCATACCACCACAGCAGATAAAGGCTGATGATCTTAGTGTCTCATGGGTGTGTGATGTGATTTGCACAACTGTACATTACCAATGAGCGGCTCATACAACCACAGCAGATAAAGGCTGATGATCTTAGTGTCCATGGGTGTGTGATGTGATGTACACAACTGTACATTACCGATGAGCACCTCATACCACCACAGCAGATAAAGACTGATGATCTTAGTGTCCATGGTTGTGTGATGTGATGTACACAACTGTACCTTACCGATGAGTGTCTCATACCACAGCAGATAAAGGCATCTGATCTTAGTGTACATGGATGTGTGATGTGATGTACACAACTGTACATTAGCGATGAGCGGCTCATACCACTACAGCAGATAAAGGCTGATGATCTTAATGTCCATGGGTTAGTGATGTGATGTACACAACTTACATCACCGATGAGCGTCTCATACCACCACAGCAGATAAAAGCTGATGATCTTAGTGTCCATGGGTTTGTGATGTGATGTACACAACTGTACATTACCAATGAGCGGCTGATACCACCACAGGAGATAAAGGCTGATGATCTTAGTGTCCATGGGTGTGTGATGTGATGTACACAACTGTACATTGCCAATGAGCGGTTCATACCACCACAGCAGATAAAGACTGATGATCTAAGTGTCCATGGGTGTGTGATGTGATGTACACAACTGTACCTTACCGTTGAGCGTCTCATACCACCACAGCAGATAAAGGCTGATGATCTTAGTGTCCATGGGTGTGTGATGTGATGTACACAACTGTACATTACCGATGAGCGTCTCATACCACCACAGCAGATAAAGACTGATGATCTTAGTGTCCATGGGTGTGTGATGTGATGTACACAACTGTACATTACCGATGAGTGGCTCATATCACCACAGCAGATAAAGGTTGATGATCTTAGTGTCCATGGATGTGTGATGTGATGTACACAACTGTACATTACCGATGAGTGGCTCATATCACCACAGCAGATAAAGACTGATGATCCTAGTACCCAAGGGTGTGTGATGTGATGTACACAACTGTACATTACCCATGAGCGTCTCATACCTCCACAGCAGATAAAGGCTGATGATCTTAGTGTCCATGGGTGTGTGATGTGATGTACACAACTGTACATTACCGATGTGTGGCTCATACCACCCACAGCAGATAAAGGTTGATGAGCTTGGTGTCCATGGGTGTGTGATGTGATGTACACAACTGTACATTACCAATGAGTGTCTCATACCACCACAGCAAATAAAGGCTGTTGATCTTAGTGTCCATGGGTGTGTGATGTGATGTACACAACTGTACATTACCGACGAGCAGCTCATACCACCCACAGCAGATAAAGGCTGATGATCTTAGTGTCCATGGGTGTGGGATGTGATGTACACAACTGTACATTACCGATGAGTGGCTCATATCACCACAGCAGATAAAGACTGATGATCCTAGTACCCAAGGGTGTGTGATGTGATGTGCACAACCGTACATTACCGATGAGCGGCTCATACCACCCACAGCAGATAAAGGTTGATGAGCTTGGTGTCCATGGGTGTGTGAAGTGATGTACACAACTGTACATTACCTATGAGTGTCTCATACCACCACAGCAGATAAAGGCTGATGATCTTAGTGTCCATGGGTGTGTGATGTGATGTACACAACTGTACATTACCTATTAGTGTCTCAAACCACCACAGCAAATAAAGGCTGTTGATCTTAGTGTCCATGGGTGTGTGATGTGATGTACACAACTGCACCTTACCGATGAGTGTCTCATACCACCACAGCAGATAAAGACTGATGATCTTAGTGCCCATGGATGTGTGATGTGATGTACACAACTGTACATTACCTATGAGTGTCTCATACCACCACTGCAGATAAAGATTGATAATCTTAGTGTCCATGGATGTGTGATTTGATGTACACAACTGTACATTACCGATGAGTGTCTCATACCACCACAGCAGATAAAGGTTGATGATCTTAGTGTCCATGGATGTGTGATGTGATGTACACAACTGTACATTACCGATGAGCGTCTCATACCACCACAGCAGATAAAGGCTGATGATCTTAAAGTCCATGGGTGTGTGATGTGATGTACACAACTGTACATTACCGATGAGCGTCTCATACCACCACAGCAGATAAAGGCTGATGATCTTAGTGTCCATGGGTGTGTGATGTGAGATACACAACTGTACATTACCGATGAGCGTCTCATACCACCACAGCAGATAAAGGCTGATGATCTTAGTGTCCATGGGTGTGTGATGTGAGATACACAACTGTACATTACCGATGAGTGTCTCATACCACCACTGCAGATAAAGGTTGATGATCTTAGTGTCCATGGATGTGTGATTTTATGTACACAACTGTACATTACCGATGAGTGTCTCATACCACCACAGCAGATAAAGGTTGATGATCTTAGTGTCCATGGATGTGTGATGTGATGTACACAACTGTACATTACCGATGAGCGTCTCATACCACCACAGCAGATAAAGGCTGATGATCTTAAAGTCCATGGGTGTGTGATGTGATGTACACAACTGTACATTTCCGATGAGCGTCTCATACCACCACAGCAGATAAAGGCTGATGATCTTAGTGTCCATGGGTGTGTGATGTGAGATACACAACTGTACATTACCGATGAGTGGCTCATACCACCACAGCAGATAAAGGCTGATGATCTTAGTGTCCATGGGTGTGTGATGTGAGATACACAACTGTACATTACCGATGAGCGGCTCATACCACCACAGCAGATAAAGGCTGATTATCTTAGTGTCCATGGATGTGTGATGTTATGTACACAACTGTACATTAGCGATGAGCGTCTCATACCACCACAGCAGATAAAGGCTGATGATCTTAGTGTCCATGGGTGTGTGATGTGATATACACAACTGTACATTACCTATGAGTGTCTCATACCACCACAGCAGATAAAGGTTGATGATCTTAATGTCCATGGATGTGTGATGTGACGTACACAACTGTACATTACCGATGAGCGTCTCATACCACCACAGGAGATAAAGGCTGATGATCTTAGTGTCCATGGGTGTGTGATGTGATGTACACAACTGTACATTACCGATGAGCGTCTCATACCACCACAGCAGATAAAGGCTGATGATCTTAGTGTCCATGGATGTGTGATGTGATGTACACAACTGTACATTAACGATGAGCGTCTCATACCACCACAGCAGATAAAGACTGATTATCTTAGTGTCCATGGGTGTGTGATGTGATGTACACAACTGTACATTACCAAGAGCGGCTCATACCACCACAGCAGATAAAGTCTGATGATCTTAGTATCCATGGGTGTGTGATGTGATGTACACAATTGTACATTACCGATGAGCGTCTCATACCACCACAGCTGATAAAAACTGATGATCTTAGTGTCCAAGGGTGTGTGATGTGATGTACACAACTGTACATTACAGATGAGCGGCTCATACCACCCACAGCAGATCAAGGCTGGTGATCTTAGTGGCCATGGGTGTGTGATGTGATGTACACAACTGTACATTACTGATGAGCGGCTCATACCACCACAGCAGATAAAGGCTGATGATCTTAGTGGCCATGGGTGTGTGATGTGATGTACACAACTGTACATTACCGATGAGCGGCTCATACCAACACAGCAGATAAAGGCTGATGATCTTAGTGGCCATGGGTGTGTGATATGATGTACACAACTGTACATTAGCGATGAGCGGCTCATACCACCACAGCAGATAAAGGCTGATGATCTTAGTGTCCATGGGTGTGTGATGTGATGTACACAGCTGTACATTACCGATGAGCGTCTCATACCACCACAGCAGATAAAGGCTGATGATCTTAGGGTCCAGGGGTGTGTGATGTGAGATACACAACTGTACATTACCGATGAGCGTCTCATACCACCACAGCAGATAAAGGCTGATGATCTTAGTGTCCATGGGTGTGTGATCTGATGTACACAACTGTACATTACCGATGAGTGGCTCATACCAACACAGCAGTTAAAGGCTGATAATCTTAGTGTCCAGGGGTGTGTGATGTGAGATACACAACTGTACATTACCGATGAGCGTCTCATACCACCACAGCAGATAAAGGCTGATGATCTTAGTGTCCATGGGTGTGTGATCTGATGTACACAACTGTACATTACCGATTAGTGGCTCATACCACCACAGCAGATAAAGGCTGATGATCTTAGGGTCCATGGGTGTGTGATGTGAGATACACAACTGTACATTACCGATGAGTGTCTCATACCACCACAGCAGATAAAGGCTAATGATCTTAGTGTCCATGGGTGTGTGATGTGATGTACAAAACTGTACATTACCGATGAGTGGCTCATACCAACACAGCAGTTAAAGGCTGATAATCTTAGTGTCCATGGGTGTGTGATGTGATGTACACAACTGTACATTACCGATGAGCGGCTCATACCAACACAGCAGATAAAGGCTAATGATCTTAGTGTCCATGGGTGTGTGATGTGATGTACACAATTGTACATTACCGATGAGCGTTTCATACCACTACAGCAGATATAGGCTGATGATCTTAGTGCCCATGGGTGTGTGATGTGATGTACACAACTGTACATTACCGATGAACGGCTCATACCAACACAGCAGATAAAGGCTGATAATCTTAGTGTCCATGGGTGTGTGATGTGATGTACACAACTGTACATTACCGATGAGCGGCTCATACCAACACAGCAGATAAAGGCTAATGATCTTAGTGTCCATGGGTGTGTGATGTGATGTACACAATTGTACATTACCGATGAGCGTCTCATACCACTACAGCAGATAAAGGCTGATGATCTTAGTGCCCATGGGTGTGTGATGTGATGTACGCAACTGTACATTACCGATGAACGGCTCATACCAACACAGCAGATAAAGGCTGATAATCTTAGTGTCCATGGGTGTGTGATGTGATGTACACAACTGTACATTACCGATGAGCGGCTCATACCAACACAGCAGATAAAGGCTGATGATATTAGTGTCCATGGGTGTGTGATGTGATGTACACGATGAGCGGCTCATACCACCACAGCAGATAAAGGCTGATGATCTTAGTGCCCATGGGTGTGTGATGTGATGTACACGATGAGCGGCTCATACCACCACAGCAGATAAAGGCTGATGATCTTAGTGCCCATGGGTGTGTGATGTGATGTACACGATGAGCGGCTCATACCACCACAGCAGATAAAGGCTGATGATCTTAGTGCCCATGGGTGTGTGATGTGATGTACACGATGAGCGGCTCATACCACCACAGCAGATAAAGGCTGCTGATCTTATTGTAGTTACAAGTTAACTGTGACAGTCAAATGTTTTGTTATATCTTTGTGTATACGAGAAAAAAATTAATAACAACTTACTATTTGAAAAGAGTTTAAACAAAGTACAATGAATATCTCGAAAGTGATAAACTGCTCGCAATAAAAGAGATATGTATGACAAAAATTGTAAGTTTTAAGAGAAACATTTGTTATCTATTAATATTTTGTTTATCTCTAACAATTTATGAGCTATACATACCTAAATCGTTCAGAAACAAGAAGACATTCCCAGAAAATTCAAGACATACATGTTATTTGTTACGAAAACGTCGTATATTTAATTGAAAATTACAGTCATTTTTAAGAAAATTAAACGTTCAAAAACATTTTTGATGTAAATGTTAGTTTCTGTTGCGACATTTGTTATTTACGAAAAAAAGAGTCATGCGCCTTTTTCTCAACATGTTCTTTTATTAACTTGGGCAGCTCAAAATTAATTTCTGGTTGGAGAACATATAAGGAGCACCATTTCAATGTCCATGCTGGAACCGTTAGGGGTCCTTCATAGAGGTGATGAGACCTTGACCTAGCCTTAGGTAATTGTAAGCAAATTGCACTGATTAAATCAACCGCTGTAATTAACGAACGTCTTCCATCAACTGCACCTTACATTCAGGACATCACTTTGCTCTGTGCCCACCGAGAATACGCTGTAGAGATACGAGTTGATGAAGCTGCGCGTCCACATGCACGTGTATCTGTAAAGAACTTAACACAGAAAGGAAAAGTGACATAAATACCAAAAACACCTTCCAAGGATGCGACATCATTTTCAAGAAAATCCCCAAAATTCAACTACACTTGAACAATTATTGACATTTTAAGTTAACTGATGGAAATTAACATTTCTTCACACTAGCCGTATACAGGGTAAGGTTTTTGATAGAGTCAACATGAAATGTGTAATACCATGGCCGGAATCTAAACCAAGGATCTCCTGGCTCCCGACCACTCGCTCTTACCCATTGAGCTACCATGGCCAACTTGCCGTCATGACATTAAACTCTCCATCTGACTCATATTTCCCCGGTAAACCACTAGGGGCTCTCGTATCCGAAATACTCCGTTTGTGGCGACTTACTATCGTACGTACTTCACATGTTCACTAGCGCAAAAATGTCTGTATCACTTCATTAAAATACAAAATGTTTAAGATATTTTCATACAAACGAAATCTAAATACATTTTAGTTTTCTGTGAATGTACTCAGAAATTCTCTTTATTCTGAATGACTTTTGTATAACTGATAAACTGTAAGAGATAGACCAAATATTACTACACAACAAATGTATATCTTGAATTTTCTGTGAATGTACTCAGAAGGTCACTTTATTCTGAATGACTTTTGTATAACTGATAAACTGTAAGAGATAGACAAAATATTACTACATAACAAATGTATATCTTGAATTTTCTGTGAATGTACTCAGAAATTCTCTTTATTCTGAATGACTTTTGTATAACTGATAAACTGTAAGAGATAGACAAAATATGACTACACAACAAATGTATATCTTGAATTTTCTGTGAATGTACTCAGAAAAACTCTTTATTCTGAATGACTTTTGTATAACTGATAAACTGTAAGAGACAGACAAAATATTACTACATAACAAACGCATATCTTGAATATTCTGTGAATGTACTCAGAAGTTCTCTTTATTCTGAATGACTTTTGTATAACTGATAAACTGTAAGAGATAGACAAAATATTACTACACAACAAATGTATATCTTGAATCTTCTGTGAATTTACTCAGAAGTTCTCTTTATTCTGAATGACTTTTGTATAACTGATAAACTGTAAGAGATAGACAAAATATTACTACACAACAAATGTATATCTTGAATTTTCTGTGAATGTACTCAGAAGGTCACTTTATTCTGAATGACTTTTGTATAACTGATAAACTGTAAGAGATAGACAAAATATTACTACACAACAAATGTATATCTTTAATTTTCTGTGAATGTACTCAGAAGTTCTCTTTATTCTCAAAGACTTTTGTATAACTGATAAACTGTAAGAGATAGACAAAATATTACTACACAACAAATGCATATCTTGAATTTTCTGTGAATGTACTCAGAAGGTCACTTTATTCTGAATGACTTTTGTATAACTGATAAACTGTAAGAGATAGACAAAATATTACTATACAACAAATGTATATCTTGAATTTTCTGTGAATGTACTCAGAAGTTCTCTTTATTCTGAAAGACTTTTGTATAACTGATAAACTGTAAGAGATAGACAAAATATTACTACACAACAAATGTATATCTTGAATTTTCTGTGAATGTACTCAGAAGGTCACTTTATTCTGAATGACTTTTGTATAACTGATAAACTGTAAGAGATAGACAAAATATTACTACATAACAAATGTATATCTTGAATTTTCTGTGAATGTACTCAGAAATTCTCTTTATTCTGAATGACTTTTGTATAACTGATAAACTGTAAGAGATAGACCAAATATGACTACACAACAAATGTATATCTTGAATTTTCTGTGAATGTACTCAGAAAAACTCTTTATTCTGAATGACTTTTGTATAACTGATAAACTGTAAGAGATAGACAAAATATTACTACATAACAAATGCATATCTTGAATTTTCTGTGAATGTACTCAGAAATTCTCTTTATTCTGAATGACTTTTGTATAACTGATAAACTGTAAGAGATAGACAAAATATTACTACACAACAAATGTATATCTTGAATTTTCTGTGAATGTACTCAGAAGTTCTCTTTATTCTGAATGACTTTTGTATAACTGATAAACTGTAAGAGATAGCCAAAATATTACTACACAACAAATGTATATCTTGAATTTTCTGTGAATGTACTCAGAAGTTCTCTTTATTCTGAATGACTTTTGTATAACTGATAAACTGTAAGAGATAGACAAAATATTACTACACAACAAATGTATATCTTGAATTTTCTGTGAATGTACTCAGAAGTTCTCTTTATTCTGAATGACTTTTGTATAACTGATAAACTGTAAGAGATAGACAAAATATTAGTACACAACAAATGTATATCTTGAATTTTCTGTGAATGTACTCAGAAGTTCACTTTATTCTGAATGACTTTTGTATAACTGATAAACTCTAAGAGATAGACCAAATATGACTACACAACAAATGTATATCTTGAATTTTCTGTGAATGTACTCAGAAGGTTACTTTATTCTGAATGACTTTTGTATAACTGATAAACTGTAAGAGATAGACAAAATATTACTACATAACAAATATATATCTTGAATTTTCTGTGACTGTACTCAGAAAAACTCTTTATTCTGAATGACTTTTGTATAACTGATAAACTGTAAGAGATAGACAAAATATTACTACACAACAAATGTATATCTTGAATTTTCTGTGAATGTACTCAGAAGTTCTCTTTATTCTGAATGACTTTTGTATAACTGATAAACTGTAAGAGATAGACAAAATATTACTACACAACAAATGTATATCTTGAATTTTCTGTGAATGTACTCAGAAGTTCTCTTTATTCTGAATGACTTTTGTATAACTGATAAACTGTAAGAGATAGACAAAATATTACTACACAACAAATGTATATCTTGAATTTTCTGTGAATGTACTCAGAAGTTCTCTTTATTCTGAATGACTTTTGTATAACTGATAAACTGTAAGAGATAGACAAAATATTAGTACACAACAAATGTATATCTTGAATTTTCTGTGAATGTACTCAGAAGTTCACTTTATTCTGAATGACTTTTGTATAACTGATAAACTCTAAGAGATAGACCAAATATGACTACACAACAAATGTATATCTTGAATTTTCTGTGAATGTACTCAGAAGGTTACTTTATTCTGAATGACTTTTGTATAACTGATAAACTGTAAGAGATAGACAAAATATTACTACATAACAAATATATATCTTGAATTTTCTGTGAATGTACTCAGAAGTTCTCTTTATTCTGAATGACTTTTGTATAACTGATAAACTGTAAGAGATAGACAAAATATTACTAC